>JADLZK010010770.1:0-469661 GCA_015847255.1 Hyparrhenia diplandra | reverse complement strand
GATCTTACCTCGTGTATTAGCGGCCGTTGGGATCTTACCGTTAAGGTTTTTCTTGTTGAGAGTCGTCCCATTAGGGCGGCGTCGATTGCTTATAGCAGGATTGTCATCTGTAGCGCCCGTCTGGCGAGATTGGTTCGCGTGCGGGGCGTGGTGCGTGGCGGGACCCCCGAGCGGTTTCGCCTACATTTGCCTCCATCGTGCGGAGCCTATAAATGCTGAGCAGATCGTGGGGTGGGCTCACCTTCCCGTTACAGCCTTCCTTCAGCGCAAGTTCAGAGAAAGAGAGATCCGAGTACCGTGATCGGCACATAGATTCAATCCTCCACCTTCTACGCATCACCGGCGGGCCTTCTGCGGGTGCAAGATGGGCTCTGGCGGCGTTCGTTGGCGACGGAGGACTGTCAGCGGTCACGGCCTCGTCGGCTGCGCGTTCGCTGAGCGAGGCGGAGGGAGTGGATCATCCGGCGGCGGCGCGCGTGGGCGATCGCCCAGCCCGAGACTCGTCGTCTCGTTCGTGTCGCGTTCCATGGCCTTGAGTTGGGCATGCTGCCGGCGACTTCCTCCCGTGGTGATCGCGTCTTTGGGGCGTCGAGCTCCGGCACTGGCGCCGAATGAGTCTTTGCTCCTCTCGACCTTCGTTATGCTGCGAGGCTGGTTGAAATTCCCCCAGCAGGGAGCTTTTCAAGCATTACATCTTCGCCAAGGTATTCGGCCAAGAGCGGCAGGGCCAGACTGTACGCTGCGCTGGATTTGTAGCTCAGGAGGAAGGTTCGCGAGACGCTTTCACAGTGGGCGACTTCCAGGCGGCGCTCGTTGGAGGGAGGAGTGAGTTCTGAGCGGCGACTCCTTCCCTCTTTGCCGCGGTACCGCTGGGCGTACCTTTGGCGAGGGAGGCGAGCTATGGCGCGAGAACCGCCTGCTGAGGCGAAAGCGGGGCGTGGCGGCGTGGCCAAGATCAAGTCTTTGCGTGGCGCTGGGTTGTGGTGAACCACATCATGTCGAGACACGGCTCGCGGTGGTGCACGCTTCGGCGTCCGGCTCTCCGTATGTGGGAGATGACGGGGGACAAGGCCCGTTGAGAATACCATGAGCGCTCGCCGCGATCTCGATGGCGACGAGGGTGGAGTTCTACACGGGTTGGTGACCAAAGAGCGAGGGGCATAGAGAGCGAGCCCCGAAGCCCTCCCGAATCTTGGCGGCGTTGGCGGTGAGTGCCCTTCTTTTTCGTTTGAGCTCTCTCCCACTTCGGCTGCGTGAGGTTTTGCGCCTTTTCGGCAGCTCGTGCTCTTCGAGGTTGGGGAGATGAGCCCTTTCGGGACACTCGGCCTCCTTCCCAGCAGGCCGGCGCCCATGCATTGTCGGCCCAGCTCATGCGGAAGCGGTGAGCGAGCTTCGTCAAACAGAGGCGATGACGATCGGCGAAATCCGAGCGGCGAAACTCGACAGCGAGCTCTCGGCGTAATCCATCTGCCAGAGCGGCGCTCAGCAGCCAGCCCAGTTCTGAACTGCTGGTAGCGGTTGTCAGACGCGATAGCGCTGTCCGCTGGCTCACTGCGGTGATCAAGCCGTGACAGAGTGGACGTCGCCGGTCGGCGGTGAAAAGTCTGGAAGTGGCGCCCGGGAGAAGAAAGGAGAGTCGGCAGGTAGCCCACGGTGATTCTTTGTCTTCGTTGCCTGATGGTAGCACATGGATTTGTGTCCGTGAGCCCTCCTCCATGCTCGGGCGGCGCGGGAGATTACCGGGAAGCCGGCAGGAGGCGGAGGAGCTCGGCAGCGGCCGAGCCAGGCTGGAGGCAGCAGCTCTTTCTGTGATCGTCATCGGTGAGGCTCGATGCGGTGATCGGCTTTCGCCGTCGTCATGCCGGAGATAGCGAAGCACGATGCGACCCGCTGTGGCGAGCTCCATGGGAGCGACGCTTTTCGGCAGCGGTGGCGGCGGCTGCGATAGACAAGTACTGACGGTGTTCTTTGCTCCCCTTCGAACGTCGGCAGATTCCCTGCCGATGTTTGGGAGCTCCGGAGCTCTCGTCGGCTTACAGCGAGCTCTCGGCGAAAGGGGTCTGCAGATGCGGGGACGAGACGGGCGAGATAGCCTCACCCGAGGATGCCATCGTTGAGCTTCGGCGGCGATGGCGGCAGTGAGGCGGCGGCCAGAGCGGCCCGTCCCCGAGGAGGAAGGCCTGCGGAGGCATCTTGTTGGCGTCGGGGCTCGGCGTCAGAGCATGTGCCAGTGCGTTCCTTGCCACGGCGATGATGGATGTCGGCAGGGCATGGAGTGCGGAGTGCGGTGTCAGCGGCAGCGTCCCTCACGGCCTTGGGCGTCGGACTCCGCGACACACGTCCAGGTAACGCCTCAACCCCGCTTCCGTCGGAGAGGCCGAGCGTCTGGCGGCTCCGCCTCGCCAGTGCAGGTCTAGAGGTGGTACTCAACCGCTTCACTTTTGTGCCTTGATTAGGGTGCTCACATGCTTTTCAACCGCCGAGGGAGTGCGGGGACTCCGCCGTGGCTCCTAACCCGTGGCCAGCGGCTCGTTGAGGGGCAGCGGATTTGTGAAACAAGGCTGGCGACGGCGTCTTGCGGATATGCGAGAGATCGGCGTAACACGCTCGGCACCGATATCTTGGCCCGCGTGGGAGGAGGTCATAGAGTATGCTGCGTGGAGTAGAAGACGAGGCCTCTCGCGAGGCGCGAGGAGGGTGGAGGCCATCTTTGCTTGGCGGCGAGAGGAGGGAGGCAGAGCTTGCCCCGCAAGGCTGCGGTGCAGAAGACCCGAGGAGGCTGGACTCTCTCAGCGGGATGCTCGAGGCAGAAGGAGCTTGGCGTTTCGGGAGCTGGCCTACGACACTTGAACCACGAAGAAGGACAGGGCGAGGCTCAAGCGAGCTACGCCCGCGCGCGACGTCGGAGCTAGCGGGTGAGCACTTTCGCCGCTGTCTCGTAGCGTCCCCTTTTCGCTTTTGATTCGATGCGAATCCTTACTTTCCTCTGCGGCCAGAAGGAGAGGACCACGAGCGGAGCGCGAGGCTGAGATCGGGCCCTTGAGACTAGCCGTCTCGAAGTCACCAGGAACGTAGCTGGGCTCCGGCTGACGAAGGAAGAATGGACCTCAAGCGGTGCAACCTCGAGCTCGCGGCGGCGCTTCGAGAGGCAGAGCCGATGTTGCCAAAGGGCGTGGAGGGCCGGGGAAGCAGAAAGCAGCTCACGCGGGACCCTACGCCCAGCTGCGGTCGGAAGGCGTCTGCGACATCCTCGGGGTGGAAAAGCGCCCGACTGGCTGCTGTAGTGTCCGGCGTTCAGCGAGTGAGCCGGAGGAGGCCAGCGGTGCACAAGGCGGTCGGCGTCGTCTTCTCCGCTACCCGATTTCGAGGTCGATCAGTCTAGATGCGAGCGCAGGGGGTGGGCTCAGGAGCATGCGACGGCACAGCGATCTGCCGCCCTGCAGCCTCTACCGGCGGAGCTATCCGCAGAAGCTTTTTCGAATGGCCGCCAATGGCTTCGAGGTTTTTCGAGGCATCCGTCGGTGAGGATGGAAGCGGACGAGGACCCGCGGACGAGGGCCGCACGTGATGTCCCAGCAGCCGGCGTCGAATGGATCGAGGACTTGCGCAGGATAGAAGTTTTCAAAGGCTTGGCCTCCCTAGTGAATGCAGTTTGGAGTCCTCGCTGTCGAGGCGGGTTGTAAAAGGCTTCGAGTGGATTTCATGGCATGGTGGATGTTGCGCTTCTCTGCGCCTTCTTTTTCCTTGCAGCTCGACTTTTCGTCTGAGCTTCGCATTCGCCCAAGCGAGACGGGCCCTTCTTTCTTTGGCAGCGAGGCGCGAGGTGGATTAAGGCGGTAGCGTCATGCTACAGTGATGAGCTCATAGGTTAGCCGTTTGAGGGCATTGCCGTCCTTTGAGGAGAGACTGCGGATTTGTGAATTTGAGCTCGTTGCCCGGCTCTCATGTTTCGAGCCTTTGTGGGCTTGGTTTTGCGAAAATCATGGGGTGTGCACTACGATCTTTGTAGCCCCCAGGCCCGGGCGCAAATGCGTCGAGAGGCGAGTCATTGCTCAATAAAGGCTGTTAACGAGAGAAAATGGCTCGAGGCTTGCGGATCGATCAATCCGAAGGACATTTTCTTAACACGAGCTTAGAGAATTTAGCATCTAGGTGAATCGGAGAATTAGACTGTAGGCATGAGCGCTAAGGACAAAAGCAACCGTTTTTAGAGATCATAGAGGAATCGGCGTAGGCATTCTTTCTGCGCGTCGATCCGTTGCTCGCTTATACGCCCGCCGGTTCGGGGCCTCCGAGGTGGAGAGTCGAGTCGAGGCAGTGAGCTGCAGTGACGGGCGTCGTCCCTCTCCACCTTAGCCGTCGGTCGTAGATCTTGAGGTGGCCGGCGGGGCGTGCCTCAGCTTCCTCCTCCTCCGCCGAGGAACCGCGGAAGCCAGGTGAGGCTTGGCGGCGACTTGAGCGCCCTCGGTGATCAGGGGCTTCTCAGAGCGAGTAGAGAGCCCTCTTGGCGGCCACTTCCTTGCTCGAAGCGGCCCAGAAAGCGGCTCGAGGTGAGCTGGCAGTTTGCTCCCACGATGGGAGAGCGGAAACACGCGTTGGGTCCCGTATGTACAGGGGATGGTTAGGCCGGGCGAGCGTCCCGGCCGCAGCAGCGTCCCAGCGCTGACGTCGCAGGCGATGCTCGACGGCCCATATAACTGCGATGAGGTCGTACATGTCGCGGCCGTCCCGCAGGTGTCCCGGTGCTCGAGCTTCGAGGCTGGGAGGCCACGAGGAGTCTCAGCGGTTGTCGCCCGCCCGCCTCGGAGTCGAGGCGGCGTGGGGCGTGGCCCCGGCTGCAGGTCGAGGTGGTGGCGCCAGCGCGGTAGAAGGCGAGGCGAGCGTGCGTGTCACATTTCCTTGGTCCCCATGCGGCAGCGTCTTTGTGGAACCGGACACGCGCGCCTGCAGAGGCGGCAGTGGGACACGCATGATGGAGGGGGAGGCTGCGCGCGCTCCCAGCCGTGATGGGAGTGCAGAGGCAGCGTCAAGCGAGAGCCGACAAGCGGCCTCGTCAGGCAACGAGCGAAGTCGTGAAAGGGACGTCGAGGGGGCCATGCAGCCCAGGACCCAAGCAGCGTCTGGCGAGATGCCAAGGCGAGCGCGAGTGCCACCCGTCGGCGTGAGATTCGGTCCCGAAAGCCCCGTGGTGGGAAACGGGGAGCGATCGAAAGGCGCCAGCCAGAGGCGATGAAGGGAGGAGGACCATGCACGCGTCCCGCCGGTGACCCACGAACCTCGGGGAGGCAGGCGGAGGATCATGGCAGCCGGAGGCGTCTGCGGAGGGAGAAGCCATCGAGTGGTGGAATCCACACTAAGCGCTCCCCCTACTGCTAAGCGTAGATGCAGTGTCGCGGCGACCACCCGTCACGATGTCGGCCCGGCTAGTGCGTTCTCGAATGGCCTAGCTCTAGAACAATGAAACACAATGTTTACTCTTGGTTCGGGGGCAAAGATCGAGGCTCCCTAGTCGGTGTGATCACTATCAGAGCTCCAGCGCTCCTCTGCGGAGTGCATATTTTCAAGCGGTCGAGAAGAGGAAGCGGGCTCCCAAGTCTACAGTGATTGAGGCTAGTGCCAATATGAGGGGTGAAGGGAGGGTGTTTGTATGTGGAAGCTTTGGGTGTGTTGTCCTTCCTTCTCTCTTTCAAGCCCGAAACCTGCCCCTCCTTTTATAGTGGCAAGGGGAGGCGGAACATGGAACTCACGGAGTTGGGGTGAGAGTGGATAGAACAAGAGAAGCCATGGAGGCGGGTAGGTGAAAGAACTCTCCGAGCGAGGCTTCGTTGATTGGCGGGAGCTCTCTTCGAGGCTCTCGGTAGCAGGATGTATCGGAATCGGTCGTTGTCGATGCGGGAATCAGGGTGCAGGCGATGATCAAGCGTTGCCTGTCTTCGATCGTAGTTAGGCCGTCTCGGTATAGGAGGCGGTCATGCAGTAGCCTTGAGATCGCTCACTTTATGCAGAGTAGGGGATTGTAGCGAGTTGTCGGATGCGACGAGGTGCGGCAGGAAGCTCTGCAGGCGGCTCTTTGGTCGGGCGGGAGTCGTCTTGGGCGCTCTTTGGGCTGGATGCTGAAATGATCGCCGCCCGTGCGCGAATCGAGTTTTAGGCGGTGACTGGCGTCGTGCGGGTCATGTCGTAGTAGGGAATCGATCCATCGTCATGGGCGCAGCCATACCATGGATGAGGCTTGCGCATGTCGATCTGCTTAAGCATGCGTGGCAACCTTATTTGTTGGAATCGATGGGGGTATGGCGGTGTGATGGAAAGGACCCCCTGTAGGCTGTAGCGGCTGGCGTTGGCTCGGTGCTTGTCGGGAGCGGATTGGCCAACTCCGTGCTGGCGGCTGCGTGGAAGATGGCGAGCTCTCCCGCCGTCGCGGGGTTCCGTGAGCTCGGGCTCGGGCGAGGCGGGAAGAGGTCGTCGTATAAAGGTGTTCATCATGCGGATGAAATCACTCGGGGAGGCTTCGGCAGGGCGAAAATGTGCCCCATGGTCTTTGAGGAGCTCATGCGGCGTCGATGGAGGACGGCGAGCTGCGTCCTCGGCGCGGAGCTCTTTGAGGATAGTGATCTCTTCGTTTGGCCGAGTGGGCTCTTGGCTCGTTGAGCGTCGATCTCGGTCCCGAGTATCGATCCCCCCACGGTAACCAGGCGTTTGGGAGGGAGGGGAGTCTCTCCCCGAGGCATTTGTTTATGCGGCTCTTGTTCTGTTCTCAAGTAGGGAAAGTCTTGGTCGTGGGTGCGCGCGAGCCTCAGTGTGGCACCAGGGCTGCGTGAGGAGGCTGTGAAGGCTCTTCGGGCTTTTAGGATAAGTCGTGGGCTTATCGACCCGTTGCCTTTACGCGGTGTGAAGATGGTGAGCTTGAACTTCGACCTAAGCGTTGTTGGCCAAGATCGGGGCGTTCGGTGGGTGCTGTCGGATGGTCGAGGTGGGGCCGGAGTTTGCTAACTCGTTCTGTTCGATCGGCCTAGTGGATCGACCCTCCCATTCTAAGGGCCCGACTCCGTGGTGGTTCGAGCCCACAGGGGTTGCCCGGGAGGGCGGGTGCTTCCTCCTCCCGAGGCCCCGACTTGGGTCGTTCGGCCAGCCCTCGAGGCACGGACGCTGGAAACCCCGGAGCCCTTAGATGCTCGGGTGGGCCGTCGATCTGGCCCTGCCGGGGTGCTCCCGGCTCTCATTGCTTTAGGGGGCGGGCGCAAAAGGAGCTCTTAAGTCGGGCTTGACCCCTGGACCTGGTGGTGAGCCCGCCCACGAGGTTCAGGTGCTTGGCGTTTCACCGTGCGTCGAGCTTTCCACTGTTTTGCTCGTTATGTAGAAGGGCATGGCGTCGCCTTGTCCCTGCAGGAGTTAAGGCCATCTCCTCGGTGCGAGGTCTGCCATGCCGGTATGGAGGGTGTGGTGCGAGCGAAACCCGCAAACCTCTGCTGTGTGGTATGGGAGTTGGCCGAGGGGTGCGGCATGGTCGAAAAACCCTTCTCTGTCTTTGCGGCCCGCATGGCTGCGGTGAATTCGTCGGGGGAGTGGTTGTTGTGTGAGGTTGGCGGCCAACTCTTGTACCCCAGGCCCGGTGGAGCTCTTCGGGGGTAGCTCCTCACAGGAGGCTCGTGTTTAAGGGAGCTGGGACAGCAGGAGGTGGCAGGGAGGTCTCTGCGGAGGTTTTGGTGGCGAAACGCCAGGCGGATTGAAGGGCCTCGTGGGTGCGGCTCTTCCGGAGGCTCCGTGGGCCCATTTCCATGAGGGCTCCATCGTCGGGGGACTCTGCTGGCTCGGAGTCGCCATTAGAATTCGCCGGTTCGCATAGCGGTTTCCGGAATTTGAAGCGTCGCCCGCCCGCTTCTTCCGTTGAGTGAGTTATCACGGGCGCTGCGTGCACCCTAGCGATTGAGTACGCATTTATAGGCAGTTCTCATGGCGTCCACCATTGGTGGCGGTTCCTAAATCGAGATCGTCGTGTCGTGGGCGGGATCGTGGGGGAACCATGCCAGGGCACCTCACTAGCGTGTGGAGGCGGGCGTGGATAGATCGAGCTATAGTCGAGGACTCGGATTGCTGGGCGGTGTTGTCGTCTCCTTCCTCCGCGTCCTTCTTCTCTTCCTCGAGCCCCTTCTTGCCTGAGGGATGGAGGGTGAGGGATCTTCGGACATAGGAGGCACAGAGGGCGAGTAGTCGGCGGGATGCGGGCTCGGCCTCCCGCCCAACCCGCTGCGTCGGCATCGTCGATCCGGCGCCGCGGGCCATGCCTCCCCTCGAGCTCCGGCGCCGCCTCCTCCTCCATCCTCGGGAGACGCGGCGAGTGCAGAGCTCCGTCTCGACCTCGAGACGCTGCCAGAGGTCAAGGGAGGCCGCGAGGGCGGCGCTCATCGACCACTGGAGGCGAGGAGCTCGCGATGCGGCGCATCCATGCGAAGCAGCCCGGCCGGTTCCACAGCGAGTGGCGTCCTTCTTCACGGGTCCGTCCCGAGTCGCATCCGTTCGGCCCGACCCTCTTTGTGTTTTTGTTCGGGCTTCGACTGGAAGAAGCGGACCCTGCGGAGCGCGGCTCCACGATGGTTGCGGTCCGCGTGATGTCCGTACGAAGCGGTGGCAACCGCAGCAATGGCGTCGTCCAGGCGGCCGGCGTCGAGCTTGAGGAGTCCAAGGTTCTGGACGGGGAATCCACAGCGACCTTCTTGGCTTGTCGAGGATTCGAGCCACACGGAAGGAGGTGGTGTGACGTCGGCTGTCAGTGCCCTCCTCACGGAGGAGTAGCTTCGTCGGGACTGGCTGACGGTGTACAGTCGGTCCGGCGGTCCTGGAATCACCAAGCCGAAGCGGACCGAGGACCATAGGCAGCTCCTGAGCCCGCGGGGCTCAAGTGAGCCAGCGCGGCAAGGTAGGGTGCCGTTGTCGCGGAAGCTCGTAGTGGGACCTCTCTGTGTCCCTTTTTTGCTTTTGTAGTCCCCTCACTTGGTTCATGTGCTGGCAATCCATATGCATATAAGTATATGTCTATAAGCGATGAAGGTGTAGAGACTCGGTTCTCCTTTGGGAGGCCCCTCGGTATTTTGAGTGTTCGAAGATCAATTTTGTCTTGTATTGGCGAGGTCTTGATCGTGGTGAGGTCCCGGGCTCGTTGGGCGAGGCGTTGGTGCTGTACGGTGATGATGGAGCGCGAGACTCGCATAGAGTAACCCCGCGTCCCTTCCTTTGCTCGGGGTTTCGTCTCGAGGGGTGCACTGCGGGTGTGGCCCCCGAGGCCCAGCGAACGAGAGGTTCGTGTGGAGGCTTTGTGGGTCGTTGTGTGTTTGTTTCCCCGTTCTTTGCGGGCCGTAAAGGGGGTGAGCTCGGGCTCGGTTTTGCCTCGTTGGTCGGAATTGAGTGCTCGGTGAGGCGATCGCGGCGGTTCGGGAGGGTCAAGCCGAGCTCGCTAGAGTGGTTGGCCGGCGGGCTTGACCGCATCCCAGTCGTGCGCTATTTCGGCGATGTTTGAGCACATGCCCGAGGTTCCGCGAGAAGGTGGATTCGTGGAGACTCTGTTAGAGTTTTTCGCGGGCTCGTCGCCGACCCTCGCCGCGGTGGCCGTGGAGGGGGTGAGCTCGGGCTCGATTTTTACCTTGTTAGGCTGGAATCGAGTGCTCGGTGGTGATAGCGGGGTAGTTCGGGGAGGTCAAGCTCGAGCTCATTCGATGGTCACCGGTGGACCGACCTCGTGTTCCAAAGGCGCAACCTTACGGTTCCGAAATCGTTCGGGGGAGCTCGAGGACTAGAGTCTCCTCATCGTAGAGGATAACCTAAGGTCGTCTTTTTGCCTCCTTTGGCAAACGAGCTTTAGGCGGAAGCCCCCGAGCTCATTCGTGAGCCCGGGGCGAGCGTCGTCTTCTTTGCCTTAGCGCCCCTCGCTCGTGGTGTTCCGGGCGGCGTCGAATCCCCAGGTGGGGCTTGCCTTTGAACCCTAGGACGGTCGCGACGGTGAGGACCCGAGCTCTGCGGTTGTTCGGGATAGCTCGTATGTGCTCGATCTGTAGTAGGGACTAGTTATTAGTATCGGGCGTTGGAAAATTACCACGGATGTTGCGGTTATTGCCGCGCTGCCGCCTTCTTGCCGTCGCACCACGCCTCGCCGCCGTTATCGGACCGACCGGGCGAGGCTTGAGCTTGTTGACTTCGTTCGCTTGATCGGCGGTGCCGCCCCCGGCTTCGAGAGCTTGACTGCGGCTCTCCAACGGCCCGACGCGTGGGCGTGCCTGCGCCTCAGCTCTTTTCGAGGCTCGGGCGTTTGCCGCGCTTCGCGGAGCGCCGCAGACGCGGCGTCTCGGGGCGGCGTGAGCTCTCGGGTTTTAGCTTGCCTTCGGACCCCGGGTCGGTGAGTCGCCGCGAGCTACCCTCCTCGGACGCCGGCGAAGCGGGTCGTTAAGCCGAGCCACGGGATCTTCCTCGTGGGGTAAAAACGGCCCCGTTGGGATCTTACCGTTAAGGTTTTTACCGTTGGGAGGAGTCGTCCCATTAGGACGGCGTCGATTTAACCTGTAGCCGGTGTCATGCGCGCGCCGATTCGGGGCTGGTTACGTCATGACGTGGTGCGGGCGGGACCCGTGACGGTTTTACGCCACGCCTCCATCGGCGGAGCCCTATAAATGGCGAGAGATCGTGGGGTGGGCTCACCTTCCCGTTGCCCGCCTTCCTTCACGCAAGTTCGGAAGAGATCCGAACGCACCTGATCGGCACATAGATTCAATCCTCCACCTTCTGCATCACCGGCGGCCTTCTCGGGTGCAAGATGGGCTCTCGGCGGCGGTCGTTGGCGACGGAGGACTGATCGGCGATGCGGCCTCGTCGGCGAGGTCGCTTCCGCGACGGAGGCGGGAGGAGTGGATCATCCGGCGGCGGCGCCGCGTGGAGCCCGATCGCCCGGCCGCCACGCCGTCGTTAATTCGTCGCGTTCCATGAGCGCGGGTTGGGCATGCTGCCGGCGACTTCCTCCGTGGTGATCACGTCTTTGGGCGTCGAGGCTCCGGCCTGACGCCGAATGGAGTGCTGCTCCTCTCGACCTTCGTTATGCTCTGCGAGGGTTGGAATTCCCCCAACTGGGGCTTTTTCAAGCATTACATCTTCGGATTCGGCCAGCCAGGGCGCGGACCGCCGATCGCTGCGTGCCGTTGTAGCTCGCGCGGGAAGGTTCGCGAGACCTTCCCCGTAGGCGACTTCCGACGGCGAACGCTCGTTGGAGGGGAGGAGTGGTTCTACCCGAACGGCGACTCCTTCCTCTGCCGCGGTACACCGGACGTACCTTTGACGAGGGGAGCGAGCTATGGCGCGCGAGAACCCTTGGCGGGGCGAAGGCGGACATGGCGGCGACCGTGGCCAAGATCAAGGTGCTTGCTGCGTGGCCCGGGTTGACGGTGAACCACATCGTATCGAGACGCCGGCTCCGCGGGGTGGTGCCGCCGGCGTCGACTCTCGTGTGTGGGAGATGACGGGGACAAGGCCCCGTTCGAGGGGGTACCGCGAACGCCCGCGATCTCGGCGACGACCGGTGGAGTTCTACACGGAGTTGGTGACCAAGACGGGGATGAGGGGGTAGGAGCCCCCGACCCTCCCGAATGCGCGACGCGTTGGCGCCTCGGTGAGTGCCCTTCTTTTCGTTTGAGCTCTCTCCACCCATTCGGCGTGAGGTTTGCGCCTTCGACGAGCTCGTGCTCTTCAGGTTGGGGGAGATGAGCCCTTTCGGGCCTCGGCCTCCTTCCCCCCCACCCCGGCGCCCTCTCGTTGTCAGCCCGCAAGCTCATGCGAGCGGTGAAGCGGGCTCGTCAAGCGGAGCGATGACCAGTCGAGAAAGAATCCGAAGGACATGTCGACAGAGCTCGGCGTCGTCCCATCGCCACGCCGGGGCGACGGCCCTACCGAGCCCAGCGGGTTCTCTGACACTGGTGGCGATTGGCCGGGGCACGATGGCGCTGCCCCGCGGCCTCGCCTCTCAAGGTGATCAAGCCCGACCGGTCGACTTCTCCGGTCGGCGCGGTGAAAAAGTACCCGTCGGCGGCGCCCCGAGGAAGAGGAGGTCGACGGGTGGCCCCCGGGTGAGTTCTTTGTCTTCGTTGCCGTGGCTGGCGGGCACATGAGTTGTGTCGTGAGCCCTCCTCCATGCTCGGGGCGGCGGGATTACCCGGGGAAGGCGAGGGACGGAGGGGCTCTTTGCGGCGGTGAGCTTGGGCTCGAGAGGCGCGAGCTCTTCTTGTCGTCATCGGTGAGCTCGATGCGGTGATCCCGAGCTTCGCCGTCGTCATGCTCGGAGATGATCGAGCGATGGCGCCCATTGTGACGAGCTCCATGGGAACGAGCTTTTCAGCGGCGGTGGCGGCGGGCTGCGATGACAAGGTCACCAGACAGTGTTGCTGCTCCCGCTTCGGGGGAACCCGTCGACCGATTCCTCGCCGATGTTTGGGAGCTCGCGCCCCTCCTCCTCGTCGGCTGCTTGCCGCAGCTCTCCGGCGAAGGGGGTCACCGCGCGAGTGCGGGGCGGGGCCGCGCGGGGCGGGATGGCCTCCTCCGAGGATGCCATCGTTGAGCTTCCGGCGACCGGCGATGGCGACGGTGAGGGCGAAGGGCGGGCCACCCGGGGGGCGGCCCGAGGAGGAGGAGGGGAGGAGGCTTCGGAGGGCATCTTGTTGGGGCGTCGGGCTCGGCGTCACCGACATGTCTTGGTGCCGTTCCTTGCCGCGGCGATGATGGATGTCGACGGGGCATGGGTGCGGTGCGGTGTCGCGCGACAAGCGTCCCTCCCGGCGCGGACGTCGGACTCCCAGCGACTGCGTCCCGATGGCGCCTCAACCCCCGCTTCCGTCGGAGGGGCCGACGTGCGCTCCGCCTCGCCAGTGCAGTCTAGAGGTGGTACTCAACCGCTTCCTTTTTGTGCCTTGTTAGGGTGCTCACATGCTTTTCAACCCTTCGGGGAGTGCGGGACTCCCTTCGTGGCTACAACCGGGTGGCCAGCGGCTCGTTGAGGGCCGTGGAGCGGTGAGCAAGCGGCAGACGGCGTCTTGTGGATATGCGAGGAGATCGGCGTAACCTGCGGCTCCGGCAAATATCTTGGCGCCGGGTGGAGGGAGGTCATAGAGTATGCTCGTGGAGTGAAGACCGGGCCTCTCGCGGGCGCGGGAGAGGGTGGAGGCCATCTTTTGTGAGCGGCCCGGAGGAGGAGGGAGGGGCGCCGAGAGCTTGCCCATGGGCTGCGGTGCAAGAGACCCGGGAGGAGGGGCTGGACTCTCTCCGCGGGATGCTCGAGACGAAGGAGCTTGAGCGTTCGGGGCTCGCGCTCGGCAACGAGACCACGAAGAAGGACAAGGGCGAGCTCAAGGAACGGCTCGCCCTTGCGACGTCGAGCTAGCGGGTGAGCACTTTCGCCCTTGTCTCGTAGGCGTCCCCTTTTTCCCTTTTATTCGTGCTGAATCCTTGCTTTCCTCTCTGCCGGAAAGGAGAGGGACCATGGAAGCGGAGCGGGAGGCTGAGGATCGGAGGCGCGAGACTAGCCGTCTGCGAGTCCACCACGGAGCGTGCCCGGCTCGCGGCTGGGGAAGGAGGTGGACCTCAAGCGGTGCAACCTCGAGGCTCGCCGACGCGCGGAGCGCTCGAGGCCTCCCTGGACGGCCCGCCAGGGGCTGTGGAGGAGGCCGAGAGCTTGAAAGCGCGCTCACGGGACCCTCGCCCGCTGCGGTCGGAGGCGTCTGCGACATCCTCGGGGTGGAAGGCGCGGCGGACGGCTAGCTGCGGGTGTCCGGCGTTCCGCCGGGTGGGTGAGGGAGGGCGCGCGGTGGTGCACAAGGCGGTCAGCGTCGTCTTCTCCCACTACCCCGATTTCGAGGTCGATCGTGCGAGAGCGGGGTGGGCTCGGAACATCGGCGAGCCGACACCCCGGCGAACACTGCCGCCGCGAGGCTACTGCGGTGAGCTATCCAGAGCTTTTCGAGATGGCCGCCAATGAGCTCGAGGTTTCGGGGCATCCGTCGGTGAGGATGGAGCGGACGAGGACCGCCACGGAGGGAGGCCGCACATGATGTCCCAGCGCGGCCGCGGATGGATCGGGGACCCCTGGCAGGATAGAGTTTCAAGGCTTGGCCTCCCCTAGTGAATGCAGTTGGGTCCTCGCGATCGAGGCGGGTTGTAAGACTTCAGTGGTTATGGCATGGTGGATGTTGCGCTTCTCTGCGCCTTCTTTTCCTTGCCCGGCTCGACTTTTCCGTCGAGCTCGCATTCGAGCCCGGACGACGGGCCCTTCTTTCTTTGGCCGCGAGGGCGCGAGAAGGTCGTTGGGCGGTCGCGTCATGCTTTCGGTGATGAGCTCATAGGTTAGCCGTTTCGGGGGCATTGCCCGTCTTGAGGGGGGAGGTGCGAGTTTGTGAATTTGAGCTCGTTGCCCGACTTCGTATTTGCGGCCTTTGTGGAGGAGCGGTTTGCGAAAATCATGGGGTGTGCACTCGATCTTTGTGGCCCCACGACGAAGGCGGCCTCGTCGTCGAGGGCCGATCATTGCTCAAATAAGGCGTTTAACGAGAAAATGAGCTCGAGAGCTTGCGGGATCGATCAATCGAAGGACATTTTCTTAACACGACTTAGAGGGTACATAGCATCTAGGTGAATCGGGGAGGTCGGGCACTGTGGGCATGAAGCGCTAAGGACAAAGCAACCGTTTTAGAGATCCTTAAGAGGGAATCGGCGTGGCTGTTCTGCCGCGTCGATCTCGTTGCTCGCTTGTCGCCCTTCGGTCGGGGCCTCCCGGAGAAGGTGGAGGTCGAGTCGAGGCGATCGAGCTCGTGGGCGGTGTGCGTCCCTCCACCTTCCGGCCGTCGTTCGGCCGATGCCGAGGGTGACCGGCGCGGGGCGTGCCTCGCGCTTCCTCCTCCTCCTCCGAGGAACCCGGAAGCCGGTGAGGGCTTGGGGCGGCCCGCGGGCGCCCTCGGTGATCCGGGGCTTCTCCGACGGGGGTGGGAGGCCCTCTTGGCGGCCACTTCCTTGCTCGGGCGGCGGAAGGCGGCTCGGAGGTGGCGGCCGGTTTGCTCCACGATGGGAGCGCGAAGCCGGCGCGTTGGGTCCCCGGTATGTACACCGGGGATGGTTGGGCGGCGGCCGAGCGTCGGCCGACCGCGACGCGCGCGTGCGACGCGATCTGACGGACGTGCTCGGGCGAGCCCATATAGCTTCGGATCGAGGTCGTACATGTCCCGCGACGTCCACGGGTGTCCACCCAAGAGCTCGAGCTGGGGCCGGAGGCCGCGGGGTCTCTCCGCGCGGTTGTCGCCGCCCCGCCTCGGTCGGAGGGCGGCGTGGGCGTGGCGCCGGCACCGTCGGGGGTGGTGGCGCGAAAGCCGCGTGGAGAGGGGAGGGACGGCGGGTCGTGTCACGTTTCCTTGGTCCCCCATGCGGCGCGTCTTTGTGGGGACCGGACGCTCAAACGCCCACGCGACGCCCGGGGGGCGGCGTGGGACTGAAGTGATGGAGGGAGGCTTCCCCGGCGCTCCCAAACCGTGATGGGGTGCTTAGGGGGGCCGGCGTCAAACGGGGCCGGCAAAGCCGGGCCTCGTCGGCAGCGGCCAGGGGTCGTCGGGGCGTCGGGGGCGCCGGCCCCGGAAACGAGAGCGGCGTGCGGGGCGGGATGCCGCCAAAGGCGAGCGGGTGCCACCCCCGTCGGCGGGAGGTGGGGTTCGTCCCGAAGCCCCCAAAGGGTGGGGACAGGGGACGTCGAGAGGCGCCGCCGCCGGGGCGGGATGAAGGAGGAGGACCATCTTGCGGATCCTCGCCGGTGACCACGAACCTCGGGGGGCCGGCGGAGGATCATGGCCGCCGGAGGCGTGCGGAGGGAGGGGCCATCGGAGTGGTGGAGTCACACTAGCGCCCCCTACCCGGCGCGCCAGCGTCGTGGTCGGGTGTCGCGGCGACCACGAGTCACGATGTCGGCCCGGCTGGAGTGCGTTCTCGAATGGCCTAGCTCTAGAGACAATGACACAATGTTTATGCGGTTCGGGGCAAGATCGGGCTCCTAGTCCGGGTGTGATCACTATCAGAGCTCAAACGCTCATGCCGGGTGTGCGTACAAGCGGATCGAGAGGGGGAGGCGGGCTCCCAAGTCTCTCGTGATTGAGGCTAGTGCCAATATGAGGGTGAGAGGGGGTGTTTGTATGTGGAAGCTTGGGTGTGTTGTCCTTCCTTCTCTCTTTCAGGCGAGAGCCTGCCCCTCCTTTTATAGTGGCAAGGGGCAGAACATATGAACTCTACGAGTTGAGGTGAGTGGATAGAACAAGAAGCCATGGAGCGGCGGGTAGGTGAAAGAACTCTCGAAACGAGCTCGTTGATTGGCCGGGAGCTCTCTTCGAGCTCTCGGTAGCTTGGGATGTCGGAATCGGTCGTTGTCGTGCGCGGGAATCCGGGTCTGCGGGGCGATGATCAAGCGTTGCCACGTCTTCGATCGTAGTTGGGCCGCCGTCTCTTCGGTATGGGAGGGGCGGTCATGCGTGGCGCAGAGATGCGCTCGCGTGTACCCGTGGGGGGATTGTAGCGAGTTGTCGGATCTGCGACGAGGTGCGACGACGGAAGCTCTCCTCTCGCGAGCTCTTTGGTCGGGCAGGAGTCGTCTTCGAGCTCTTTGGAGGCTGGATCTTTGAAATTGACGCCGCCGTCTGTGCGGATCGAGGTTTGGCGGTGACCGGCGTCGTGCCGTCCTTAATCGGGGTAGGAATCGATCCCATCGTCATGGGCGCGGCCATACCATGGATGAGGCTTGCGCATGTCGATCGTTGAAGGCTTATCTTGTGGCAACGCCGTTGGAATCGATGGGGGTATGGCGGTGTGATGGAAGGACCCCCTCTCGTAGGCGTAGCGCCGCTGCGTGGCTACGGTACTTGTCGGGGAGCGGTTGGCCAACTCCGGCCCTACTAGGCGGCTTTGCGCGTGGAAGATGGGCGAGCTCTCCCGCCGTCGCGGGTTCATTGAGCTCGAGCTCGGGCGAGAGCGGGGAAGAGGTCGTCGTATAAAGGTGTTCATCATGCGGATGAGGAGCTCACTCGGGGAGAGCTCGCTTGAGGCGAGAATGTGCCTTGGTCTTTGAGCTCATGCGGCGTCGATCACGGGGAGCTGCGAGGCTCGTCCTCGGCGCGGAGCTCTTTGAGGGATAGTGATCTCTTCGGCGTTGACCGAGTGGGCTCTTAGCTCGTTGACGCCGATCCTCGTGTCCGAGTATCGATCCCCCACGGTAGCCCCGAGCGTTTGGGAGAGAGGGAGTCTCTCCCGCACGCTGTTTGTTTGTACGGCGGCTCTTGTTGCGGAGGTTCTCAAGTAGGGGGAAAGTCTTGGTCGTGGGTGCGCGCGGCGAGCCGCGGGAGTGTAACCCCGAGGCTGCGTGAGAGCCGTGAGCTCTTACGGAGGCTTTTTAGAGTTGTCGTGGGCTTATCGACCGTTGCCTTTGCGGTGTGAAGATGGTGAGCTTGAAACTCGACCTAGCGTTGTTGGCCAAGATCGGCGTTGGGTGGCCGCTATCGGATGGTCAGGTGAGGCCCGAGTTTGCTAACTCGTTCGTTCGATCAGCTAGTGGATCGACCTCAGATTCTAAGGGCCCGACTCCCGTGGTTCTCGAGCCCCTGGGGGTTGCCCGGAGGCGAGGTGCTTCCTCCTCGAAGAGGCCAGCTTGGAGTCGTTCGTAGCCCTCAGAAACCTGGACGCGCACAAACAGAAACCCCCGAGCCCTTTCGAATGCTCAGGGCGTGGGCCGTCGATGCCGCTTCTGCGAAGTGCTCCCAGCTCTCATTGCTTTAGGGCGGCGCAAGGAGCTCTTAAGTCGAGCTTGACCCTTGGACCCTGCGGCGGTGAGCCCGCACCACGAGTTCCGTGCTTCGGCGTTTCGACCGTTGCGTCGAGCTTTCACTGTTTTGCTCGTTATGTAGAAGGGCATGGCGTCGCCTTGTCCCTAACCGGAGTTGGAAGCCATCTCCTCGGTGCGAGGGTCTCCCATGCCGGGTATGGAGGTGTGGTGCGGCGAGCACCCGCAAAGCCTGCCGGCGGTCGTAGGAGTTGACGGTGCGGCAAGGCATGGTCGAAAGACCCTTCTCGTCTTTTGCCCCGCATGGCTGGTGGTTCGTCGGGGAGTGGTTGGTTGTGTCAAGGAGTTGGCGGCCAACTCTTGTACCCGCGGACCGGTCGAGCTCTTCGGGGTAGCTCTACGCGAGGGGCTCGTCGTTGGGGAGCTCGGACAGCCGGAGGTCGTGGGGGAGTCTCTCGCGGGAGTTTTTAGGTGGCGAGAACTTGTCGGAGCGGATTGAAGGGCCTACGTCGGGAGATGGGCTCTTCCAGGAGAGCCCACGTGGGCCCATTTCCCGCGGGAGCTCCATCGTCGGGGACTCCTGCCGGCTCGAGGTCGCCATTGGGGTCGCCCGGTTCGCATGACGGTTTCTCGGAATTTGAAGCGTCGCCGGCCGCTTCTTCACGTTGGTGGTTAATCTGCGGGCGCTCGTGCCCCCCTGCGATTGGTCGCATTTATGGCGGGTTCTCGCGGCGTGTCGTCACCATTGGTGGCGGTTCCTCTCGTAGATCGTGCGTCCGTGGGCGGAGATCGTGGGGGGGCCGCCGGCACCTCCCCGTGTGGGAGCGGGCGTCGTCGCCCGGCTATAAATTCGAGGACTCGGGTCGCGGCGGTGTTGTCCGTCTCCTTCCTCCAGCGTCCTTCTTCTCTTCCTCGAGCCCTTCTTGCCTTAGGGATGGAGGGTGAGGGATCTTCGGACACGGGAGGCACGGGGGGAGGGCGCCGTCGTCGGCGGATCTTGGGGGAGGATCGGGGTCGGGGTCATTAAAAAAAGTATAATAACAGGCACATGCTAGCACAACTTCATTTCTTACTCCCTCTCACCATATTTCCCTTTGTTTGTTTTACGTAGCATATTGCCAAACTTGTCACTCACCCGAAATTTGGCCTACAACTTGTATAACTTGGGTTCATTAGTTGAGTTGTGAGTCACTTTGAGTCCCTATTTATAAATTTCCCTCAAACTTGTCCATTATGAGGCTTCGGTTGATAGGCACCCTAAATCAACTTTTGATTCGATGACATGAGCCAAAATAACCTTGGCGGTGGAGGTCAAATACAATATTAAAAGGCATGCATCATTTCATACATTTTTTTTACCACAACAGAATGCCTGTTTATTTTCATCTCCTAAACATGCCTCATTAGAATGTTTTGCATTGACCCATTCCTTTTATTCTCGGATATTTGCGAGAACAACCAATTTACTGGTTATATCAATGTCTTAGTTAATGTCCCCCTTGATACTCTGTGAGTAATCAAGCGTGCAATGCAATGGTGCTTTATTTGCATGTTCAGTACCTTATCGATAACCTGCTTGCCTCTAGGAATGTTGCGAACAACCATTTCAACTGGTTGGATTGCTAGTCGACTTAAGAAGATAAACGGTTCTGATGAGTTATCTTGACTTCTTGACATGCTAGAGAGCTATATCTTGCACTAATACACTTCTTGTGTATAGGGTGATTGAAATTCTTGGAGCACGAGGACCGGCGCCACTGCCACCGCCACCACCATATACAGCACCAACTCCACTTTGAGTTTAAGGGAGATGCTTGCCTTTATCGGAGGCCCTTTTTGGTACTTTGAGCGGTGTTTTTGCCTTCGAGTAGATGTCATTCCGTAGCATTTTGTGTGATGTAAGGGATGGTTTCGGGGAGCTTGTCTAGGAGGGGATTTGAGGTCGGGTTTCTAAGTAGTCGCAGAGAAGCTTGTCTAAAAAGGAGTTTGTTCTAAATTTATGAATTTTTACGTAAGCTACGATT
The DNA here is from genome assembly GCA_015847255.1 of Hyparrhenia diplandra. Lineage (NCBI taxonomy): Eukaryota > Viridiplantae > Streptophyta > Magnoliopsida > Poales > Poaceae > Hyparrhenia > Hyparrhenia diplandra. The sequence goes on along the minus strand of JADLZK010010770.1, from coordinate 449,810 downwards.
GCTTTTCATAAATAGAACAACAAGGCTAATTGTGTAGGATTTGATTACAAATTGTAATACTCTAAATTGTAAATATAGCTAACTGCAATTTTATTGATGAATATATGAAATTTTGATTCCTACGATCCTGCATTGCATAACAAGGAATGGAGGGTGCGATGGCGAGAGCTGTAATTTTTGTGTATTCTGGAAGGTGTAGATGGGTGCGGCGTGGCCTCAACGGCCTGACCTGATAGAAAAAACGAGCGAGCTCCACGGCTATATCGGTTAACGGGTTTTGGATCCAACCGTTCTTGTAGGCGAGCCCGTTTATTTCTTTGTGTTGAACTGTCGGTTGTATATGGGCAGATCTCACCCTTTGGATTGGAATCCAAAGGTCCATCTAGTTGCAAGAAAAGTTTGTTAGTTTTTCTTGTGAAAAGAAATATAGCAACTCCCTAATCACGAAACATACAAGTTTGTAGTTAATAACATTTTTTTATGTAAAATAATTTATCCAAACAAAATTATGTTAATTTCATAAAATTGAAATTTTCGAACTTCCTAGCTAGGATGAAGAAGCGACCAAAACCAAAGTTGTAGTCAAGGGGCTCACGGCGCAATGCCAAAGGCCATTGGTTGGGGAGCTCCCACCCGGTTCAAATCTTGGGTGCGACACTTTATCTGGTTTATTTGGGATTTTCGTGGCATTAAGCATTAAGTGGTAGAAACAGCGTCCCGTCGATAGCGGCGCCCGGTGGTGACTTGAACTTCAAAATTTGCTCGGCTCAAGGGGTAAGTGTGCGTGCGTGTTGAGCGTCTGTGTTGTATCTTGTATAATCTCAAAAAAAAAAAAAAAAAAAAACCAAAGTTGTAGTACTGAACTAAACCTATAGCTTTGCAATTGAAACCTTTTTCATTTGATTTCCATTTAAGAACCGGTCTTGAAATTTACTTTTTTTCGAGAGAGAGTTGGATCCACTTGCACTAGATTTCCTTGGAGGCCAAAACCGCCAAAAGCCATATAGAAAAGAGAAAATTTCCTTTTGGCCTCGAAATCTTTGCTCCTATCCTATTTGACATCGAAACTCAATGTCTTTCCTATGTGTCCTCCAGTCAAGTTTTTGTTTTACGTTGACACCCAAAAAAAGGCTTTCTAGAAAGTAACCGGACGCATGTCGGCGTCGGCCGGGAAGCTACCGTCGTCCGGGCCCAGCGTCACGATCGGTGTCGCTTAAACGATCGGTTTGCGAACCTTTACGTTTAACCGATCGGACGCTTGGCCTGACCGGGCGTCCGGTCAACCCCCCTCCCCGTGAGTCCGGTCAGACGCCAAACATTCGGGCCTGCTTCAAGGCATCGGCCAAGGAAGCACCAATGCGTCCGGCCGGGTGCGGCGTGCGCGACGGTTCTCGAACCTTTATTAAACCGGCCGGGCGCGGACCCCGGCGCGTCCGTCCGACCCTATTCCGCGGCGTCCGGCCGCCCGGACGCGGCCGTGTCCGTCACGAGATCCGAACGATTTGTTTCCAATCGTGTTTAGGTCGGTTTTGAGGCTTGGAAACGTCAGGGCGGTTTCCTAAAAGGATAAGACCACCCTCCTCTATATAATAAAAGAGGTTCATGGCGATTTGATCCCATCTACATCAATCGACAATCAATCTATCTCCGTCCATTTGTAGGTCATCTTCTTCCTTCAACCCCTTTATCCTCTTTGTTCGGCGGCGAACTCCGATTTCTTCGTCGGCGTTCTAGGCGGCCACACGTTGGTCCTAGAGCATCCCTCGCGTCGTCCTCCCGTGCAGGTCTTCCCGGAGGTGCGTTCGGAGGTTCTCTCACCGTCCACCGAGCTCCATGCGCCCTACCGATCCCTAGATCGGTTTGGGCTACCACGCGGCAGTGTTCGCTGCTTTCAGGTTGTGTGCAACCTTCGTGGGCGTCAAGGCCCTCCCGGTGTGTCGGTGGCGAAACCCTACTCGTTGATATTTTAGATCCGAGTAGTAACAATGTTAAGTGTTGGGAGAAAAGGCTACTTTGCCCCTAGACTTCTTTGGTGTGTCCCGGCCATATCGCACCTCCTGCGTCGGTGCGCTACCGCCTCTATGGCCACACGGGGCGCATGCTTGCCACGGCACCCGCCTCCCCCACACCGAGCCCGCTTCGCCCACGGCGAGGCCACGTCGCCACCCATCGAGGCGTGGGCGTCTGTTGGCCGTGCATGGCCGCTCTAGTCGCCTTTGGCTCCGACGGCCTCCGATGCCGCTCCGTCGGCCTCCCATGGCCGCGGGGTCGGGGAGGGAGTCCCTAGCCTGAGCGGCGCGGCCCGGGACGAACATCCACGACCCCTGTGGCCAACAAACTACTTTCCATGACTCAAAAGGGTATTTTGGTCTTTTTCCATTGCCTCATTTCGACAAGTGACGGTGATTGCTGCCGGAACCGACAAGAATGCCAAATAGGAAACAAAATCTCTAGCGTGGACATATGGGAAAGATTTTCAGTTTCGATGTAACATAAGAAACGGGCATTATTTCTAGGACCAAATCGGCCGGAATTTTTATCTATAGAAAAACATCGAAGAAAATATTTGTTAGCGGTCAAAGCTAAGAGCATCGAGTCGAACCACCAAGAATACAAATTACCTTGACGGTTTCCTACAGCCCTTCAAGAAATGATAAATTTCTTGATGGTCAATTTTACCACTCAACCAAATTTTGGACCCCAACGAATTTTCACTTTGGCGTACTTTCTTTTTTAATCTACTTTTTTTTCGCAACTATATGTTTCAGGCCCAAAAACTAGCACAGGTCCACACAGCCCAACAAGTTATGGCCCATTCCGTTGAGACACAGCAGACAGGACACCGCCGCGCCGCCGCTGCCTTTCCCCAGTGTCCTGCCTCTGTCGAAGATGGCGGCGACGGCGACGGCGCTGGACATCGCCGAGCTCCCCTTCTCGGACCTAGTCGTCCTCCTATCTCCCGAGACGCCTGCTGACGACGGCCGCTGCCGACGCGTTGTGGAAACCGTCGCGACCGAACTCGGCCGAGGTGGGTCCGGTCTGCTGGCCATCGCCGGGGTGCCGCGCGTGAGCGCCCTCCGTCGGCGACTCCTCCCCTTGGCCCGACGCCTCGCCCTCATGGACCACCCGACCCGCTCCCAACTCCTCAAGGTCCCCTCCTCCCTCCCCTTTCCTCCTCGTTGTTGACCTTGAAACTGCAATTAACCTTGAATGATACATTTCCATGGATTATTTCAGAAGCACGGATTGGGCAGCGACGTTCCTTTGAAGAAGCTCGATCGATCCGTATCCTCGTTCGCGCAGCTTCTGAGGCATTCAGGTGAACTCACCTTGCTTGAGTCTGTGAACAGCGACAATGGGTTTAATTCTTCAGATAAGATACAGGATTGCAACCAATCCGGGGAGGAGGCTAACGGTGGTGATGATATGGAGAATCTTGGTGACCTCGTGAAGGAGCTTGGTTTGTACATGATGGAGCTTGGGATTTTGGTTGCGCGAGCTTGCGACATTGTTATCGGTACTGGTCAGCTAGAGAAGAGCATCACTGATTTTGGGACAGCAAAGGCGAGGCTCATTCACTATCATTCTGAGTTGGATAACATTGTAATCAGGGATAAGAGCACAAAGAGGAGAGGTTCGGTGAATAAAGTGGCAGTAAAACCTTATCAGTCGTGTTCCGGAAGGAGGTCCGGACCGTGTTGTGTTAAGTCAGAAGATGGGAATACTGTAATGTCAATAAAAGAAAATGATTCTAAGGATGCCTCGATTCGGGGTCAGGCAGCTGCTGAAATTTCCTTGTTAAATCTATGGCAGGAATGGCACTATGACTATGGAATCCTCACTGTTTTAACAGCACCATTGTTCCTGAGAGCCTCTGAGGATGAAAATAGTTTGGTGAACCTGGAGTGTCAGCCTCCTGATGGCCACACACACTTGCAGTTATGTAATGGAAAGAAGATATTCTCTGTTAGGTGCTCTCCTGAGAACTTCATTGTTCAGGTTGGAGAGGCAGCAGGCGTCTTGTCCCAAAGGGAAATTGAGATCTACACTTCATGCTGTCAGTAGACCTTTGAGTTCCACAGACATCAGCCGTGAGACTTTTGTTGTCTTTCTACAGCCTTAGTGGGACAAAACTTTAGCTTATCCTGGTTCCTCTTTAGATGAAGGTGAATCCGTTAATGAGACTTCAGCTGTCGGTGATGGATCAGTAGGGCCTTGTGGCGAAGATGCATTTATGCAAGGAATTCTGAAAAAATTCCCCCCGCTGTCATCAAGGCTAAAAGAAGGGATGACATTTGCAGAATTTTCTCGTCAGACAACAAAACAGTATTATGGTGGCAGTGGCATCCAACAAAACAATTGAGCACTAGCAATACAATGGAAGGGGCATGTAGTTATAGCACACATTGAACTGATGTATTGACTTGCATTTCGATACCAATATGAATGCGCAAAATGAAAGCTTCCTGGTAAACAATGCGTACTGCTCATCCTATTCGATGACTTTGCAATTGTTCACATAACAATTGGTGTTTTTAACCGATATTGGCAACACATGCATGGACTGGGGGGTGGTGGTTGTCCGAATTCTGCTGGTCCTTCTGTTTTGCAATAGGTGAATTAGTTACATAAGCAGCCTTTATTCATGTCTTGGGATGCTGGTTTGATCCTTTTAGTGTGAAAGTTGAGGGTTCTTTGGAAATTCTTTCAGAGAGGAGAGCACTAAGAAAATTAAAATTAAGGCAGTCATTCATAAAGAACATGCATGATGCGTAGTAATTGAAGAAATGTCAATGACATGAAGGCAATCTTTTCTGTTAGCGCTTTAGTTGAAACCAGAAGTTAATAATGTCTACTCCTAAAAAATTATATTCATGGCTTTGTGAGTTCACAATGGTTGCAGTACCTACAGTTTGTGTGTGTGCCTAGCCGTTGTGGCAGAATATCTGTCAGTGGTTAGGCAATAGTCTGAACATTGCTACTCTAATGTCACAAAAAAAAAAAAAAAAAAAACATTGCTACTCTAAACCTTCACCCCATCAGTCCTATCTCACTGTACCCTATTTTATTAATAGAACTATTGCAAATTTTGTGAAGCCAATTTGAATTAGGGGTGTATATTATACTGTAGCCTCTGTTCATGCCTTGAGTTGTTAATTTGAGTTTTTTTAGTGTGAAATTTGATGGTAGTTTGAGCACTAAGAAAAGAGCAGAAGGAAAATAAAATATAAGCAGGTTGCTTGTATATAATCCATATGATTCTTTATGGACTATTCCATTTCATGTGTAATGCTCTGTTGAACTTCCTTGATTGGCTGAGAGATGTGACTCAATAAAGGCAATCTTTGTTGTTAGAGTGTAAAATTGGGCAGTTTATATGACTCCTGCTGGTAAAAGGTTGATGTTCCATGGCTTCGAGTTAACAATGTCTGCGAACTATCTTTAATGAAAATTTAAAACGCATTTTTTTTGTAAAGTGCCTGAAGTATGTGTGTCGGTTGGACCCTCTAGCTAGAGTAAACTGCCTGAAGCCCGGAGCATCATCAGGGATTAAGGATGCAAACCCATAATTAGGCTTAATTTTATGGGTTATCTATGTAAATCTATAAAAATTAAGTCTACATGCCGATTCAATCTTCCCTATCATTTAAGGGGTAATGAGGAAACCAATTACCATGGATATGCTTGAGCTAGAAGACACAAATACACTGCGGTCTGTGCTGAGGTGTTTCCGATTTGGTTTGCTCTTACTTCCTGTATATATTTGTGTCTGCTACCTAGGATTTTAACCTCGGGTATTCCAAATTATGATGAGATTTGGAACTAAATTTGTCAAATTTTAAGCAGTGGCAGTTCCAGATTTCTTTAGGGTTTGCAACGCTAAAGTTTCCATATGCAAATCCCTAAAATAAAAACAGTTTAGCAATTCAGTAGCTAATTTGGTACGTTTAAACAAAGTAGCCAAAGTGTGTGCACTCTCTATTCTCTACATACATGAACAAAGCGTACCAGTCGTCCCCCGGTCCCACCTCCCAGGCACTGCGCATGCGTGGGGCTGGGAAAGGAAACGGCAGAGGAAAGGAGTGAACACACGAGCGAACCATGTTGCGATTGGGCCCTGTTTCTATCTTGCCGTGCGGCCCGTATGCTAACTGACGTGGGAGAAATTGGGCCTTGGTGGGCCATCAAGTAGGAGGGAGGAAATCTACAGTGGGGAAAACTCCATTTTAGGTCATCAACTTTCGCAAAACTATGATTTTCATCAACCGGAAGCACATATCCCTCAATTTTTGGAACCATACGAATTAGGTCCCTGACCTGGTTATGAGTGGTTTTGCAGCGGTTTTATTTTTTTTTTTTTTTTTATTTAATTTGGCTCTACTTATCTAGGGTTCTAGAAAATTAGATTTTCCATTTTATGAATTTTTTAATTTAATATGATTTTTGAAAATTCAGCCAAAATAAATAAAAAAAAAAAGCCAAAACATCCTTCAAAATGGCTATGGCTATTTTTTGTGATTTTTCCATTTTACACCTTTTTAAATATTAAACAAGAAAACAAAATGTAGCTAGGTTCAATGGCTATTATGTTTTGGGTATGATTAGAGTCTTTGTGCGAATTAATTAACATGAATCCTTTTTGTGACCTCCAATTAGTGTACCTAGTGTACTTAGTATCTACTATAATAATACGCATGCACGTACGAGAGGACCTTTCAGCACATATGCTTTGCTCGGTCGATCCTACTACTACTACGGTCTAGAGATGCTGATATGGATGCCCATAAAAAAAGCAAAGAGCTTTGTTGGAAGGTTATTTCATTTTCTTTTTCTAATCTAACGCTTACGCGTGTCCATGCGTGTGTGTGTGTTTGCAATAATCTCATCCTCATCACGTAGCGAAATTATTGTTCCTCTCCCACGACCGATTCGCCGCATGCATTCTTTCTTTAGTGTGGGCCAGGAGAGCTCCCCACGTACGTTAATTCCGTTTGAATCAATGCAAAAAGTGTACAACGACTACAAAGAATAAGCTGCTTTGTGTGAGGTGATCACTCACTAGGATTGATCAAGGATCGTTAAAAAAAAAAGGATAAAAAGGGCGCAAAAGGATAGGTTTTCCACTTCGGTTGTATGCCTACTGAAAATGCCAATATTATGTTTTTATATACTTTAGAAATAACTTTAGCTAAATATATATTAAAATATTTATGGTATATAATTAGTATAGTTAGAAAGATATTGATTCTCATTTTTTTATAAATTAATTTGGAGATACAAATGTTGTATTTTTTATAAATTAAGTCAAACTTGTAACGTCCACCAACCATGACAGTTATTTGGAGACCCAGAGAGTGCTAGGTTAGAGCAACTTCAACAGTTTGCTAAATGAGGTTGCTATCCTTGAAAATTTGGCAAACCTTGAAAAATTTACTCTCAACAATTTGCTAAATGAGGTTGTCATCTTTCCTAACTTGCTATTTTTTTCCTTCTACGCACGCGTATCCGCCCGCGCATTATTAGAAGAGGTGGAAGGACATTAACATAATTTTGTTTATGTCTCGATTCCTTATGTAAGTTTTCAAGAGGTAGGGCATAAACATAATTTTTGTTTTTGTCTCGGGCTTCCCGATGTAAGTTAAATCTGAATTTAGCAAGTGAATTATAACTATTGGAGATGATTTTTTTTTTACTTGGTATATCTTTTTTTAAAAGTTGCTAAAAACTTAAGATTTGTCAAGTAAAATTTGATAAACCGTTGGAGATGTTCAACATTTGTTTATTATCTTGATCCTTGGATAATCGGACAAGACCTCTCCTTTTCTGATATATCTGAAAAGGAGAAACAGGCGTGCCTGCTGCAATAGCCGACGATGGACCTACCGTCACTCATCACCGCTGCACTTCCAGATGCTTCGCGGGCCGGGAAAGATGATGGATCGATGTTGATCGATGCGAAGAACATGCATGCACGCGCATATGATGCGTACCCAACTTACCTACTAGCATGTCACCAACGATAGATGTACTGTGTGCATGTATGGGCACATGGTTGGGTGGCCCCGGTCATTTTTTTTTTTTTCTCAGTTTCCTAATGTTCCTTCTCGTTGAACGTACGTATTCGTATTCTCTCCGTCCTAAAATAAAGGTAATTTTTTTGATTTTTACAAACTGTGTTTTTGACCGTTCGTTTTATTTAACTTTCTTCTACAAATATTATCACTTTTGTTATGACTTTACTACATCACTAACGATATTTTAATAACATTTAATTTATTTTATAATTTAAATAAAAATTTTGAATACGACAAATGGTTAAACATAGTTTCTAAAATAAAAAAAAAGTGTTTTATTTTGAGACGGAGAGGGTACATGCTTTATCCTAGTAGATTCGTAGTGCATGGCTAGCTGATCACGCATGCACCCAGAAGAAAGTGGGGTGGCAATTAAGACAATATGCATGCATGGTACGTCCCATACACATGTACGTACGTACGTGCACGCATGTAACAGTATATACGTATAGGCTTGGTATAGCATTTGCAGTCGCGTACGGGGTTTACCTACCATCATTCCATCGTATGTGAGCGTAGACTCCTGTGTATGAAACTGACTTGCAGGTATATACAGTCGTTACATGGTGGCGCATATGCAGATTGTCTCAGTGCAGTAGATTATTATGCCGATAAGATTTTTTTTTTTGACTGGAAATTATGCCGATAAGATAGATGTACACACTTTTTTATCCCAGATTAAGATGTCGGCATCTTTCATTTTGTTGACCCGTTTCATCCTCGTCGCCCTCCAGCACGGGCTGCTGGGGCGCACCAAACCCTAGCCACCGCACCGCACCTACCTACACCACCCCTCCCCTGCCCTCACTGTTGTCGGAGGGTGCCATTGGGAGGCCCGTGAACAGTGAGGCTCCCTCCCTATGCAGGCCGCCGCGCTCCTCCGTGCGGGGATCGAGGTCAGCGACCGGCTGGCGTGCCCGACGCCCGGTACCGATCCTTTCTAGAGAAGTGGCGGCGAATCCGGTGAAGGCAGGGCCGCTACCACTACTACAGAGCGGATTTTGCATGGCGGGCATTTTCGATTTTGCATGGCGGGCATTGGGTCCGCCACGGGCTAGGGTCACGGTTAATCGTTCGATTAACCGTGGCGGACTCCATGCCCGCCATGCAAAATCGATTAACCGTGGCGGGCTCGTAACAAAGACCGCCACGGTTAATAGATTAACCATGGCGGGCATCTTTACATGCCCGCCATGGTTAATGTAATAACCGTGGCGGTTTTTGTTATAAGCCCGCCACGCAGTTAATTAATTCAGGATTAATAAAAAAATAATTCAAAAATACTATAAAATTATAAATTATGATTTAAACCACATATTAAATAATAAAAATAAGAGAATATTCACATAAATCTTAAACATGCATCACAATTTAACATTCAACTAACATGGACATTCAATTAAGCACTTAGAGTTTAAAAGTGTGATCACCACACATCGGAATTTATAAAACTTCGATCGAGCGATCGATTGATCAATCACGTTTAGCTAGGTTACAAGTCTGGGCCATCCCACGTATAGTCCTTCATATCTAGCTTATTTCTCCAAATCCGTAGTTCCCATAAGTCGGGATTTGTAGCAAGGTCGCTCTTAGGGTCGAAGAAATTGTCGGTAGGTAGCACAACGTCCTCAACGACGCCCCTACGGATGGCGCCAACCGGTTTCTTGAGCGTAAGGTCGTCCAAGCCTTTGTTCCAAAAACCTTGCGCGGGTTTTCTTCGTCGGCCCGCGCCACGTAGTACGGTACACGCCAACTGCGGGATATCCACGCATGTATAGAAACCACACAGGTTGCTTTGCCGAAAGGCTGCTTACGCACCTTGCATGCACGATATATGTATCGAGAAAATGGTTAGAATATTATGAGACCATTCAATATGGACGAGCAAACGCGAGTAATCTTTGCATATACCTCGTAATCTCGCCCGATCTTCATTTTTCGTCCTTATGTTTTTCTTTGCGTATGCTCTCGCCTCCGATCGAATGACTCGGGGTCTTTCAAGTAATCCTTGTAAGCCTTGTACGAAATCCCACGGTGTCATGACTTACAGAAGTTTGTGGTATGAAATAGTATACAAGTGTCGTGACTTACATACCGGGGGCCTCTTCAAAATGTTGGTAGAGGCCTTTTGGCGTATTATGCAACGCGAGTCCAACCTAAGGGCCACTCCATCCCGAGGGAAGATTAGCCAAGTAATCCAAAGTGGCCAATGTGTCTTTTGTTGTTTGTATACCGCAATGCTACACCATTTTATATGATTAGAAATAGATTCGAAGTGTTCAAAAAATAAAAAGTATTGCTTTTGACTTACTTGATACGTTGGGCGCAATGAGACAACCGGCCTCCGTTTTGATCTTCTTCATGCACTTACGGATGTAGTCTCGCCATCTCTCTAACCTTTGCATCGCACAAACTTTTATAGTGTTTATATTGTTCGGCCTTGCCCAACTCTTTGAGCTCTTTGTTCCTCCGGGTCTCCATCCGTAAATGAGAAAAAAATACCACGCCTATATATGGCTGGACATAGAAACACAATTGGTGATTCATCGTTCGGGCTACCAATGCTTGCATCCCGCAAGCACATGTGGTCACGTCATTTTAGAATCGAGCTAGAATTAGTGGTGTACGAGCGCCGTAATGATCGGTAAACAAACTCACGCAAAGCATAGAGGGTGACAACGGATTGGTCGAGGTCCCGCGCCGTAGCAACCGCCACATTTCGTCGAAGCCTATTGGCAGTGAAATGTCCTCCTCCAAGTTAAAGAGCTCCTTGGGAACCCTGAAATGGAACTCCCTGACCCCCAATCAACGCATGCCGATACAATAGGTGGAACTGCGAGTGTCCCACTCCTCGTCCTCGATTAGGCGGCCCTTGGGCACCATGAACCTGCCAAGCTCAAAGGAATCGGGCAGTCCGGGCTGACCCATTGTCCCCGCCGATGGGGTACATAATTCCTAATCTTGCCGGTCTTCCACGGCCCCGGGTTCGCTTAGCCAATCGGAGGTCCTTTTCCTTCTCCGCTAGCTCCTTCCCTGGCCTCATCATCTAAGTATTTGTTGGTCAGGGCAAGAACTTCCTCATCTTCTTTTGATAGCTTCTTCTTCTTCGGCGCTTGGGGGGAGCATTCGACCTCATCGTCCTTCTGAGTGCTCTGAGGCGGTGTTGAGAATCCTATGCATGTGAATTGAACTGCATTAGCCAGCAATTAATGCATAGTACAAGTTAGCCATATTTTTTTGCTATACGGCACATTTTCTCGAAACCTCCTCGACCATTGGGCTTGAATGGCGTGGGGGGCGGCGAGCCACCTTCTTAGGAGAAGGTGTCCTCTTGCCTGAGCCGCGTGGTGGTGGTGTCTTGCCACCGTCTTCTTCTTCCTGTTCTTCCGGAGGTGGGTTCGAACGAGGACTTCCACCTCCTCGGCCACCATCTTCTCCTTCCGGTGGGTTCGGACGAGGACTTCCGGCACCTCGGCCACCATCGCCGTCGTTATCATCATCGTCATCGCCACCGCCACCCGGGAGAAGGAGGAGGGCTGCGGCCGCTACCGTCGGAGGTGGTGTCGTCGGTTTCCACGGACAATGTCATCCTTGTTCCATAGGTACTCCCTCTCCTCCCGAAGGTCCTTGAGTACTGTTTCTCCTTGTTCACCTGGGATATCGATCTCCTCATCACCCAGGCCTGGTTCTATGGATGTCAGATAAACGAAGGCATAGTCTGGTAGGACCGGCTCGTTATTGTACAACTTAGCACTGCGTGGTGTAGACACCACGGCGGTGCCCACCTCCCTTCTTCTTCCCCTTCCCGCCAATGGGTATATAGAGTTTGCCCACCGCAGGTTCGACGAATCGTCGATTGGGTTCTTCCCCGGCGACATCACTTTCGGACCCACACCTTGGATGTTGGAAAGACCTCTTGTCGTTAATACCTCTTCTATTTTCTTCTCGACTATGTCCTTTATGGCTTGCTCATAGCCTTGCATCTTAAGGTTTTCCTTGTACCTCTGCCTCGTGTGGTAGTCGGCCGCGTCGGATGCCCAAGAATCCACGGTCTTCGGCTATGCCTGGAGCCACGGCCCCGAACTTCGGCCACGATTGCTCGGGTCTTCCGATTGCCTCGGTCAGCTCGTCGTGCTCCCTCCTAGGTTGGAACTCCCCGCGCACCTTGGCCTCTTTGACAAGCATCACCTTCTTCTCCACCTCGTCGACCTTTGGGTCATTGTATTTGGACGTCTTTGTCGGTCTTACGCTTCTTGGGGCGACGGGCATAGAAGAAGTCACGTGTCCTCTCGGGAAGGTTTACCAACGGATTACGTATCCCTTTCTCGGCGTCCTCCCTTTCTTTCCGCCGCCATTTTCCCTTATGACCAAAATATCCTACCATGCCGAGGTTGTGTCTGAGGTCGTTCTTCTTTGCGAGTTCTTTACCCATTTTTGACTTGGCCTCATACTCTTCGTTAGTCGTAAGGTTGACGAACTCATCCCAGACGGGTTGCTTTAAGAAGTTGTAGGCTTGAAGTGGTGACTTGCCCTTCTGCACATAGTTTGTGTACAGATTGTTCCGCAGGGGTGCGGCGCTTTGCTTGCAAGTTGTTAGCACATACTTCTTGCATTTCTTTTTGTCAAAAGCACGCCTCGCCCCCGGATAATGGAAATGGGACTTTCACGCCTTTCCACACCTTCTTCTTCGAAGACCTTCGGGACATTCCTCCAGTCTAGGTAAGTGATGGGCACGATTTCCTTGGCTACAACAGAGATCTGGTTGCTATAGATGGCCCCGATAGATTCCTCGCTCCTCGGGATCTCCATTCGGTCCTATCCTCAATATATTACGCACCACCTCGGCTTTTACGGTGCCTCCCGTCTTGGCCTCTTTTCAAGCCCGACGTCTTGGACTTCTTGGAGGTGGTGGTCGCTGAAGTGCTGGGGGTGGGACCAGATTCCTGCCCCTCTGACTGAGCTCTCTCTTCACCAAACTCTAGACGCAGAGGCACCAATGGTAACTGTCATGACAACAACTAAAATTAGTCGTGTACTTACATGAGGCACACGACGTTGTGTTTGTCGTATACTTACGTTTTTGGTTCCAGGCTGTCCGCTCTGAGAACCCTGTGTGTTGGGCTCCTCTGGTTGCCAGTCCGGATCAATTTCTTCCTCCATAAGACGTTTCTTCTCTGGCCTTGGTGTCAACTCTTCGCTCACGTATCCACTGTCAGTGGAAGAATCAGACGTGGAGGCCACATCCTCCTCGCTCTGGCCACCTATTGCACGATCTTTATCGGTTGGTTCGGATGCCATTGGATTCTACGGGAACGCACAGAGCATTTATTATAGTAATTTATAGTGAAAGAGTAAAGTACAGCGGTAGTATGTAGTAGAGCCATCACAGAGTCATCTCAAATTATATTTATTGTATTCCTCTCATGATTACATATATATTTTTCCATTTTACATAGAGTAGTTACAAAAATAACCAAAAATTTACAAAAAACTAGATAAAATAGGTACATATTTTCCTTTTTACATAGTACATACAAAAAAAGTGTAAAAAAAAAAAAAATGTGTAAAAATGTGTATTTGGCTCGAAGTCCCCAACTATCCTTACCAAATCGCGTCTAAACTGGTTGCTTGTATATGTTATACAAGCTGTCCTCGTTTAGTCGCTCACAAGTGTGGGGACATTTCATCATTGCCGCTGCGTCGGCTTTTGATAAGATTCACATCATCGCATATGCCATCAGCCTCGGGACTATTTATACAAATAGTTCGATCATCATATAAGTATAGAGAGTAGAGGTAGAAAAGAGGTAGACAGAGAGCCACCACAAATCAATATAGCTAGGACCAAGCAGCTCCCAAATTAATGTCAAATGCTCCTAAATTAATGTCAAATGCTCCCAAATTCGACCAAAGGCTCCCAAATCATAACAAACAACAAAGATGTGTATATGACCGCCAGATATACGACTTAGGATTTCGACAAAAGGCTCCCAAATTCATGTCAAATGCTTGCTAAATTTGAATTAAACAACAAGATAGTACCAAGACAGGTCCATTTTTCAACAAAATTTTAAACTAAACATCAAGACGATTACCAAGTTCATCTCAATTTGGTTGGAGTCAACATCACAGGCAGTGGCATATGCTCAGTTCTATCTCGATTTGGCATCACAAAGAGCATCATAGGCAAAGAAAAAATTGTATGACTTGCAGCAACAAAAAATGGCATCACAGTAGCATCCCCAACAGCAAAAAAAAAGCATCACAGTAGCATCACAGGCTGCAAAAACCTCACGTATTACCTGGGACGGATCTCATAGTAGCTCGGGGAGGCGGCGAGGAGGAGGAGCTCGACGAAGAGGCGGCGAGGAGGAGCTTGACGGAGAGGCGGCGAGGAGGAGCTCGACGGAGAGGCGGGCGAGGAGGAGCTCGACGGAGAGGCGGCGAGGAGGAGCCCGACGGAGAGGCGGCGAGGAGGAGGAGCGCCACGGGAGGCGGCCGGGAGGAGGAGCTCGACGGAGAGCCCGGTGGCTAGGGGTTCCCTAGCCCCGGCGAGGAGGAGGCGGGCGGGAGGAGGAGCGCCACGGGGGCGGCCGGGAGGAGGAGCACCACGGGGGCGGCCGGGAGCACGACGGGCGGGCGGCCGAGCACCCGTGGCTAGGGCTCGTCGAGCCCCGCAGGAGGAGGCGGCCGGGAGGAGGAGTGCCACGGGAGGCGGCCGGGAGAGGAGGAGCACCACGGGGGGAGGACGGAGGGGAGGCGGAGGCGCCCGGCGGCGGACGAAGGACCCGGAGGCGGCGGCGCTTCAAGCCTTGGCGCCAGCGGAAGACGGTAAAAATTTAGGCAGCCCTTCGGGAAGAAAGCGTTCGGACGAAGGACTTAGCCGCTGCCTGCGTCCCGTGCCCACCTTTATATAGGCGTCGATTTTGCGTGGCGGGCATTTTAAAGTTCCCGCCACGGAAAATAGATTCACAAAATGAATTTGTAAAATTCATAACAATTCAAATGTTCATTCAAAAATTCTGAAAATTTTTGTGTGGCCTCCCTATGAGTATGTGTACCCATGAAAAATGTGAAACTTGAATTTTGGATAGTTCTTGCATGATTTAAAAATACAGTCTTTAATTGACAAGTCGGGACGTTTCGAGCAAGTGCGGCGATCTCCAATACATTTTTAGTTCCATTACATAAATGTCGTGACATACATATTTGGTTCCATTACATATTTGGTTCTATTACAAAAGGATCGACTTATTTTTTTGCCGGGCTGCTGCCTTCTTCTTCGACCGTCCGTGCGGCACCGGGGCTTTGTCTTGGTCTTGATGACATTCCCCACACGCGTGTCTCGACTTCCTTGATCTTGGTTGGATGATCGGTAAAGAGCGTAAACTCTGCGTAGTTGTTGTACTCTTCAGGACTCGCACTCCATCGGCTCCCCACGATCCTTTGCTTCCCTCCGACGACCGCATGTAGTTGCTTTTGCCCTGCGATTTGGGCACCGGGTAGTAGGCTACCCGCCACGCCGACTTGCGAGTACCCACTCATCATCTCCAGTACTTTCGAGCTGAACGGTGGTTAACCCAACTTCGCCCACGCCAACCGCCGTTGGCTTGACCCACCGGCACCGGAAAATGGGTATCTGGCTCTCGCCATAATAATCAAGTTCCCAAATCTCTTGGATTTGCCCATAGTATGTCTTGAGTTCCTTGGTGACCATGTCAATGCCCTCATACCGAACGCCGCTATTCGTGGACGCCGCTCTTGTTGTCCTTTTTCTTTCGTGTGGAACCTGTATCCGTTGATGTCGTGAACCTTGCCATGTGATGATTTGGCTAGATGGACTGTATGCAAGCATCGATTCTTCGCATCCGCGTTTAGGGGTATCTCCCCGTTCGCGGATCCACGTTGTGAAATTCTTCCGGTGTTGTCTCGCACCCACCCCTCCGTGCGCCGGCCACCGTCTTTGCGCGATTTCCTCCGGATGCTTCTCAACCCGCCTTCCATTGATACTAACTGGTTCAGAGCGCCGTCATGGGCTTCTTCAATTGTTTCTTGGTCTATATCGGTCCGTACTTTCCTCCCCGCGCAGCCCATCCCCTCCCGCGGTCCTCGCCTTCGTGCGGGTGGTCGGGTAGGCCGATTGCATTTCCATCCCGGATGTATCTAGTGCAGCAGTTAATAGCCTCCTGTGTTGTGTATGCCTCGATCATAGAGCCCTCTGGGTATGCACGGTTAAGGACGGATCTGTTAAGAGAGGACATGAACCGCTCGTTTGTCCACATCTCGTGCGGTGTAGAGAGGCCCCAGGTTCTTCTATCTAATCGACCATGTGTATCATGAGGTGTGGCATAATATCGAAGAAAGACGGTGGTAAGCACATCTCGAAAGCCGGGCATATAGTCTCCGCGATGAACTCTTTTCGGTGCGGGGGGAGGTCATTTACAGCGATGACCTTCTCTCGTGATGCGATTAAAAAGTAGCACAGGCGTGTAACGACCATCTTCACGAACTCGGGCTGATGCACCTAATCACAATTGGAAGGAACACCGCCGGCATGACATGGCAGTCATGGGCCTTGAAGTTTGATGGTGTGAGGTCTTTCATCGATACAATGCTCTTCATGTTGGAACAAAACCAATCGGCACTTTGACATCCCCGAGCCATTTGCAAAAATCCCTCTTTTCATCCCGTGTCGATTGTAGCTCGCGGGCCGGAAGGTCGACTTTTCCGCTATTCCCGAGGGTGTCAAGTGAAGTTCGGTCCGATGCCCATGTCGGCAAGATCCTCGACGTGACTTGACACCGTCCTTCGTCTTAGTCTTGATGTCTAGGAAAATCCCGACCAAGCTCTCGAAGACATTCTTACGTAGATGCATGTTATCGATGGCATGAGGTGTATGGAGCATCTTCCCGTATGGCGGTGCTTGAAGAAAATCGACGCTTCTTGAATAGGACTTTGGGCGGTGGTGGATTGGGTTACGCGTCGCTTCTTCTTCTTCTTCTTCTTCTTCTTCTTCCACGCCTTTTTGTTCCGCTTCGCTTCTTCTTTGCCTTTGGCTCACCGGCTTTCTTCTTCTTTCCAAACTCGTGGTTTATGTTCTTCACCATTTCAAACACCTTTGGCCCGTACTTTTTACCCTTTTCGACTCCTCCGTTTCACCGACCGGCTCGGCCGTCAAAGTACTCATCCATCGAAGTTTCCGGTACTGTGTTCTTTTGCGAGAGGAATTTATGATGTTTTATGTACACCGCCTTTTGGGATCCGCTAAGGTAAGTGGAGCGGTATTCTCAATGCAAAACGTGCAAGCTGTCTTCCCCTTAATCTGCCCGACAATGAAAAGAGAGCGGGGTAATCATCGATGGTGACCATTATCATGGCCTTTAGAGTGAACTTCTTCTTCTCGGATGCATCCATAATCTTGACCCCTTTCCACAGTTTCGCCAATTCCTCCATTACTCGCTCAATGAGCACATCTATATCATTGCCCGGCTGCTTTGGTCCGGAAATGAGCATGGCCGAAAGAAGATATTTGCGCTTCGCACACTCGTAGGGAGGCGGGTTGTATATGGTGAGGGTGACCGCCAGGTGCTGTCGAAGCACTGAGGTCTCCGAACGGATTCATCCCGCCGCACTCAAAGCGAACCTTACGTTCTGGGCTCGCCCCTAAACTCCGGAACATGTCATCGATGCGTTTCCACGTTTTGGCATCCGAGGGGTGTCGCGGCTTGCCATCGCCCTTCGTGCGTTCCGCTGATGCATGCCGGGACATCAGCTTGGCATCCTCTCGGGTTCCCAAAATTGCACGCAGCGATCGAGCACGGGTAGGTACCACAATCGATAGGGCGGGGATCTTCCTCCTCGGTGTAACCCTCTTCTTCCCTCGTCCTCAAGAGGTGGCATCCGCTTCTTCTTGCCCGTCTTCTGCTTCTTGGGCCCTCTCGACGGTCCCTCCTCATCGGTGGCACGACAGCCAAAGATTCCTCTTGTAACGACTCACGCCGCATCGCGACGCCAGTGCAAGTCCGCATAGTCACCCCGTATAGAATACGCAGTGGTTAGGGCACGCATGAAACTTCCTAAGCTTCATCGCCACCAGACGAATCAGCTTCTTCGCCCGATAGGTATTGGCGGGCACCTTATTCCCCCTCGGGTAAAACAAAGTCACCGAGGTACCGTAGAATAGTCATTGAAGCTCGTGTCACGACCACCCGTGGCGAGCCTTCAAAGATCAACATCGTTAGGTTAAAACGTAGCACCGTGCAATCCTTCCGGACATTTGCCGTCCGTCTTT
Organism: Hyparrhenia diplandra; assembly: GCA_015847255.1. Lineage (NCBI taxonomy): Eukaryota > Viridiplantae > Streptophyta > Magnoliopsida > Poales > Poaceae > Hyparrhenia > Hyparrhenia diplandra. Next base: position 431,444 of record JADLZK010010770.1, on the reverse strand, counting down.
GTAGAGAGGGTAAATTGCCGCCGCTTCATCTGCCTAAAATTCTTGAGCCACCTTGGATTGCCAAACAACACGTCATCTTCATCTTTGAGGTTAGCAATTTCCTCGAAAAGAGCAGCATCCTCGGGCGACATGTCATCAACTACTGACTGTTCACCATCATCTCCACCCGCTTTGTTGTCTGCCATGTCTTCAAGCAGTTCATCTACGGTGATGTAATCACGATTATCAACCTGTTCTCGTCCTTCGTCCACCACCGTTGTTTCCGCTCGTTGTAGTCGATGGGGTCCTCCAGATGAACCGGCCGCGACACTCGGTTCTTTTTCACCATGATACGTCCGCATGGTGTACCTCGCTCCCCTCGATGAAACCATACCGCAGCAAGTGCTCCACGACGTCGTCATCCTTGTGTAAGAACATATGCTTGCACTGATAGCACGGGCACACCATTACTTCCGAACCCTGACTGATTTGATGCTTCTGCGCGACGGGCATAAACTTCTTTCGCACATCATCAACGAATTCCAAACTCATCCTCGGCCTGTACATCCAATCCCTATTCGGCGCCATGACGGCCTGCTCAAATTAATTAAACCAAAACAAAGAGAGCGATCGATGATTAGAGATCGAAGTATCGATGAAAAAAAGAGCACGTACACTTCAAATGAGAGGGGAGAGAGAGGGAGGAGAAAGAGGGAGAAAGAGGGAGAGAGAGAGGAGGGGAGGGGAGAGAGGGGGGAGAGAGAGAGAGAGAGGAGAGGAGAGAGGGGAGAGGAGCTAGCTTGAGAGGGAGAGAGAGGGGGGAGGAGAAAGAGGGGAGAGAGAGAGAGAGAGAGAGAGAGGGGGAGAGGGAGAGAGAGGGGAGAGGAGCTAGCTTGAGAGGGAGAGAGAGAGGGAGAGATCAAAACTAGATCTCAAAAAGAAAGGGAGAGAGAGGGGTGAGAGAGAGGGGGAGAGAGAGAGGGGAGAAAGAGAGAGGAGGGGGGGAGAGATAAGGGGAGGGAGGGGGAGAGAGGGGGAAGAGAGAGAGCACAAACCACATTCAACCATGAATAAGGGAGAGAGAGGGAGAGAAAACAGGGGAGAAAGAGGAGAAATACCCCCTAGCGGTGCCAAACTTCAATCAAACCAAGGGCAAAACCTCCCCCCCAAGAAATGGTGTTTTCTAGAGTTTTGAAGCTCAAAACCCTAGAAAATGGCGAAATTCCGTGGGGAAGAAGAAGGTTGGGGCTGTATTTATAGCCCGGACTTTTCCGTGGTGGGCATTGTAAGAAAACCGCCACGGTTAATGGCGATAACCGTGGCGGGCATTCCCCCGGACGGGGCTGCCGGGCCAACTTTTTCGTGGTGGTTTCCTAAATGCCCACCACGGAAAATAAAAATCAAACACCTCACAAAATCAATTCGTAGTAGTGTACCAGCGTCCGCGGTGATGGCGGCCACCGGGCCGGATCGCGCCGCCGACTTCAGGTGGCGGGTCCGCTTGCCAACCAACCCCCCCCCAACACCGGGCGGATCCTCCACGAGGGTGATCGACCACCTACCTTGATGGCGGTGGTGGTAGTTCGCGGGCTCCATTGTAGTGCTGGCACCCTACCCTGTGGTGGTGCTTCCGAGCGGAGGAGCACCGCCATAGGGTTCAAGGCCTACGACGCCGGCGTAGCGGCAGCCCGGCCTCTACACGGAGATGGTGGTCAACAGATCTATGGCGCGGTGTGCCGCTTCTCGTCACTTCCCTCGTAATGGTTTTGGCGCCCCTAGCCCCTTCTCGTTGCTCCCGAGCGGAGGAGCATTGCGGTGGTGTTCCCGTGGCGGGTGCACTTAAGCAATAGAGCCCATACACGACCATCTTCTGGAGCTACGCCGCGAGCAACGGCGTCGACCTTGATAGGATCCTTGGGTGACAGCAAGATGTCGAGCCGTGTCGGTCGGTGCGCGCCTCCCACCGCGCGGGCGAGTTCGGTAGCGGCTCCGTGTGGTGTGGTGGCGACCGGTACCTCCTTCCTCCCAGGAGTTGATGCGTGCCGGTGCTCGCCTCCCTCCGTCATGGCCCCTCGTGGGTGAATTCTGGGAGAGACTCGGACGGAGTGGTTGCGGTGGCAAGCGAGGATGCTTGTTGGCGTGCGCCTCCCACCATCTCGGCGCGAGTTCAGACGTGGCTCCGTGTGGTGTGGCGGCGGTGAAAGGTCCTAATGGCTAGAGGGGGGGTGAATAGCCTATTAAAAATTCTTGCAACAATACTAAGCACCCGGGTTAGACAACAAGATGGCGAAGCTAATATAAGCGATGCTACAAACTAGCTATGCAAGCCACAAGTCAATTCTATTGTCTCTAATCACAACAAGGGCTAAGTCACTAGATTACTCCTAGGTGAACAAGCAATTCTAACTAATCTCAACACTAGGAGCTAAACAAACTACACGAGCTAAGCAACTAAACAACCTAGGCAATTCTACACAAGTATATCAATGTAAATGCTAGAGAGAGAATCGATATACCGACGGTGGAGTGTAGAGGATGATGCCAATCACCGTGATCAATATGAAATCTCCAACGAGCAAGCACACAATTGACACGATGATTTTTTTTCTCGAGGTTCACGTGCTTGCCGGCACGCTTAAGTCCTCGTTGTGGCGACACACTCACTTGACGTGTGCTAAGCTTAATGGACGGTGCCAAAACCCCTATGGGCGCTCAAGCAAACGATCACAAGAGAGGGTCCAACAAGCCACGAGCAATCCACTAGTGACGCCTTTCGCGAACCTCCCGCGGGGTAAGGCTCAACCCCTCACAATAACCACCGGTGTGGCCTCGAACAAGCTCCAATCGAGCTCAACACCGCCTCTTGCTCCAAGCCGCTAGGGAACCGGGCAAATTCCTAAGAAAACAAGAATCCCGTGGCTTCTCCAAGGATGAAGTGCCTCTAGATGCAAGACCAATCAAGCAATGCACTTCTATCGCTCTCAATCTCACCAAGAATCCGAGTTAGTGGTGAAGAGATGAGTGGAGAGGAGTATTAAATACTCACTAGCAAGTTGGAAGCTTCAAATGTACAAGAGAGAGCCTAAGGAACTAGCCAACCAAGTATATATATGGCTCCTCTCGAAATGGAGCCGTTGTTCCAAAAATTTGCTCTTCTTGGGGGTGACCGGACGCGCCGACCGGAACCACCTGGCTGGTCCGGCCGGGTCCGGTCACCGCCCGACGTCACCTGACAAGCTGGGCCCACAAACCGGCACCCTCCTCCATGCGTCCGGCCGTGGAGTCCGGCCGACCACCGGAAGCATCCGGTCCAGGTCCGGCGGGCGCGTCCGCAAAAACGCCGCCGCAGGTTCCTCGCCGGACGCACCCACCGGAGCCACCGGTGCGTGCATCCGGTCGCACCAGCGTGCGTCCGGTCACCCCCGGGACGAAATTTCTTCATCTTTTTCTTTGCTCTTTTCTTCAAACTTGCTTTAAAGCCTCTTGCCGTAGGTTGCCAACACGTCCAAGATGATCACGTTATCACCAATGTTAGCACGTCGAGATGTTAGGCAAGATCGAAGTTAGTGCTCTCATGTCCTAAATGCAATATGCAAGTCCATATGGACCTAGAAGCACTTCATGCAAGGATTGTCGCGGCATCCCCTCTTGATAGTCGGCTATCTATCCTATAATGTGATCACACGCTCTATCGTGTCTTGATCACCGAAAGAAAAACCCTATCAAGATACCTTTGCCTTGATCTCCCGGGTTGCTCTCAAGCCGATCACCGAGCTTGACGATCCATCATGTCCACCATCTTTGTCCATGTTCATGATCATCATGCTCCTTGTCATCCACCTAATCCTTTCTTAAGTCACACACTTAGAGCAAAGGATTAGTTCTACAAATGTGTCATCAATTTCCAAAACCAAACACGAGATTTCAATCTCTCCCTTTTTTGGTAATTGATGACAACCAACTCACAAAGATATGAAATAAAATTCAATTGAACTTGAATTGCTTGCCCATAGAGTTTTGATCATGAATCAAGAGATGGACAATCATTTCAAGGTTCAGTTTTGGTAGTAGTAGCTCCCCCTATATATATGTGCTTCCATGTGTTTGGATCAAGTTGGCACATATGTATGGATAGAAAACTTGGGGAGAGATACTAATACCAAAAAGAGATGCTAAGGTTGTAGAAATTGGACCTTTGAAGCGTGAAACCATCGGAGTCCTTAGCATCATGTAACTAGGCAATCATCAAAAACTCAACATACCCCATGAGATCAACATTTTAGGCTAAAATGTGAGCTTTGTCTAGATACATCCTATGCATGCTAGTTAGTCAATCACCAATCAATTTTCAAAAACTAGCATACACTAAGCAATCATGTATATTGAATTTAGATTGCCAATGCAACAATACATTATGATCATGCACATACAAATGCACAAATAGTCTATGAGCTTGCTCCCCTATTTGTGTGATCCTTTCCAACATCTTTGTGACTTACTTCTCCCCTTTGTCAACAATCACCAAAAAGGTGTAAATGAGAGAAATCAAGTCAATCAAAGTATCACATGTGGTTATCTTGCACCATGTTAGAATACACATCAATAGCGTATTTTCTAGAGTTGACACTAGGATTGCAAGCACATAAACATGTCATATGCCACCACTAGTTCATAGAACCATTCAAAGCTATAGTGGTGCCACACATACATTGAAATCATTTGTTTTTCCATGAATGAGCCTAATAAGCATGCATGATGTCTAGATGCACTAACAAGTCCTTAGCATATATGGATGCCATGACAACCAACTTTTACCTTGGGGTTTTGTCGCAGGAGAGGCATGTCATATAAGTGGGGTGCATCAACTCAAGTTGGAGAAGTCAATGATGTTCAATTCTCCCTTTAGCATGCAAAATCTCTTCTCATCAAGTGGCTTGGTGAATATGTCGGCTAGTTAATCTTCCGTGCCAATGCCCATGATATAAATGTCACCCTTTTGTTGATGATCTCTTATGAAGTGGTGTCTTATATCAATGTGCTTTGTTCTTGGATGTTGAACCGGATTTTGGGTCATCTTTCTTGCACTTTCATTGTCACAATACAATGGGACTTTGTCAAATTGGAATCCAAAATCCTTCAATGTTGACCTCATCCAAAGCAATTGAGTGCAACAACTTCCCGCACTAATGTATTCGGCTTCGACGGTTGAGAGAGCAACACTATTTTGCTTCTTTGAAGACCATGATACTAGTGACCTTCCAAGGAATTGACATGTGCCACTTGTGCTCATTCTATTGATCTTGCACCCTCCATAGTCGGAATCGAATATCCAATCAAATCAAACTTGGATCCCTTTTGGATACCATAGTCCAACATCTTGTGTGCCCTTCAAGTACCTCACAATCCTCTTAGTTGCCTTGAGGTGACTTTCTCTTGGGTCGGATTGATATCTAGCACACATGCCCACACTAAGTGCAATGTCCGGTCTTGATACGGTTGCATAGAGCAAGCTTCCAATCATAGACCTATACTTCTTTTGCTCAACCATGTTGCCACTTGGATCGGGGTCTAGGCTTCCATTGGTTGCCATAGGTGTGGACATTGACTTGGCATCTTGAAGATCAAACTTCTTGATCATGTCTTTGATGTACTTGCCTTGACTAATGAATGTGCCACTCTTCAATTGCTTGATTTGAAGTCCAAGGAAGAATGTGAGCTCTCCAAGCATTGACATCTCAAACTCATTGGCCATCATCTTAGCAAACTCTTCACAAAACTCTTGATTGGTTGACCCAAAGATAATGTCATCAACATATATTTGCAACACAAACAAGTCTTTGCCAATCTTCTTGGTGAAGAGAGTGGTGTCCACCTTGCCCATCTTGAACCCTTTCGAGAGGAGAAAAGTCTCTCAACCTCTCATACCATGCTCTTGGTGCTTGCTTCAAACCATACAAAGCTTTCTTCAACTTGTAGACATGGTTGGGATACTTCTCATCTTCAAAGCCCGGTGGTTGCTCTACATATACCAACTCATTGATGAAGCCATTCAAGAATACACTTTTCACATCCATTTGATAGAGCTTGATGTCATGAGCACATGCATAAGCAAGCAAGATTCTAATTGCTTCAAGTCTAGCAACTGATGCATAGGTCTCTCCAAAGTCAATACCCTCTACTTGAGTGTACCTTTGAGCTACTAGCCTTGCCTTGTTTCTCACAACAATCCCATCTTGATCTTGCTTGTTCTTGAAGACCCACTTGGTTCCAATCACATTATAGTCCTTTGGCCTTTCCACCAACTCCCATACATCATTCCTCTTGAAGTTGTTCAACTCTTCATGCATGGCATTGATCCAATCTTCCTTCTTGAGTGCATTTTCAATGTTCTCCAGTTCTTCTTGTGCTACAAAGGCATGGTGAGCACAAAAGATGCTAGTCTTCTTCTAGTAACCACTCCACTATTGATATCACCAACAATTTGATCAATTGGGTGATCCCTTGCAATGTTAGATGGTTGCATCACTTGCACTTGATGACTAGGATGAGGAGTTGGACTATCTTGTTGCTCTTGATCTTGATCTTCATCTTGAGTGCCACTAGTGCTAGCTTCATTTGCACCTATATCAACCGTAGTGGTAGGCAATGGAGTATCATCATCATCATCAACTTGCCTAGGCCGAATGTCACCAATATCCATTGTCCTCATTGCATTTTCCAAGTTGGAGCCACTCACATCATCATGATTCTCAACTTCATTTTGAGAGCCTTGGGTTTCATCAAATTCAACATCATGAACTTCTTCAAGCTTGCCACTACCCAAATTCCAAACTCTATATGCTTTGCTTGTGGTTGAATATCCAACAAGGAATCCTTCATCACATTTCTTGTCAAACTTGCCCAATCTTGTGCCTTTCTTGAGAATGTAGCATTTGCATCCAAAGACTCTAAGGTAACCGATGTTGAGCTTCCTCCCATTCAGCAACTCATATGGTGTCTTGCCAAGCATTCCATGGCAATAGAGTCGGTTGCTACAATAGCAAGCCGTGTTGATTGCTTCGGCCCAAAAGGAATGGCTAACATTGTACTCACTAAGCATTGATCTTGCCATTTCAATTAAGGTTCTATTTTTTCTCTCAACTACACCATTGGATTGAGGAGTGTAGGTTAGTGAGAATTGATGTCCAATTCAAGTTCATCACACAACTCTTCAATTCTTGTATTCTTGAATTCACTTCCATTGTCACTCCTAATCTTCTTGATGGATGTCTCAAATTCATTTTGAACCCTCTTGACAAATATCTTGAAAAGCTCAAACACATCATTCTTGTCATGCAAAAAGAACACCCATGTGTATCTAGTGTAGTCATCAACTATGACAAAACCATACTTATTGCCACCAATGCTAGAGTATGATGTTGGCCCAAACAAGTCCATGTGTAGCAACTCAAATGCCTTGCTTGTACTCATTGTGCTCTTGATTGGATGTGCATTACCATGTTGCTTCCCGGCTTGACATGCTCCACAAGGTTTGTCCTTCTCAAACTTCACATCATCCAAGCCTCTAACCAAGTCATGCTTCATCAACTTGTTCAATTGCTTCATTCCAACATGACCAAGCCTTCTATGCCACAACCACCCTTTGCTAGCCTTTGAGAGTAAACATGTTGTCAACTTGGCTTCTTTAGATTTGAAGTCCACTAGATAGAGATCACCATATCTAAATCCCTTGAATATCATGTTGGCACCATCACCACTAACCACTTCAACTTCTTGACTTGTGAATATGCATTTGTAACCAAGGTCACAAAGTTGAGAAACCGACAAGAGGTTGTAGTCAAGATTGTCCACTAGCAACACCTTGGATAGAGTCTTCTCTTGTGTAATTGCAATCTTGCCAAGACCCAAAACACTACCCTTCTTGTCATTGCCGAAAGTGATTGATTCATACTCATCAATTCCCTTGATGCTAATTGACTTGAACATATGAGAATCCCCGGTTATGTGTTGAGTGCACCCACTATCCATTATCCAATGCTCTCCTCCCAAGCGACGTAATTGACCTACAAAAAGATCAATTCTTCTTAGGTACCCAAACTTTCTTGGGTCCTTCAAGGTTAGTCACAAAGGCCTTTGGTACCCAAATGGCTTTCTTCTTTGAGCCCATCCATGGTGTACCAATGTACCTAGCACGAACACCATTGTTCTTCTTCACAAGCATATATGAGTTATCAAGCTTGATGGAAGAAACATTGGTCCTCTTGTTCATACACTTGTGCTCTAAGTGACCAACTTGCTTGCAAGCTTTGCAATAGCTACCATTGCTCTTCACAAAACGAGTCTTGTGAGTCACATAGGCAGCCTTGCCTTTCTTGGGGATATAGCCTAAGCCCTCCTTGTATAAGGATGCCCTTTGGCTACCCAAGCACATAAGCAAGCGGTCCTCACCACCAAAAGCCTTAGCCAAGGTGTGATTGAGCTCCTTCACTTCTCTTTTCAAACAAGCATTATCATGAATAAGCATAGGGTTGTCATTATCTTCACTAGTGATGGATATGCTAGTGATAGAGCTAGTGGAGGCTACACACTTGGGTGTTGATTCATTAACTAGGATATCACACATGATGCTTGCATTGCATGTATCAACATTTTCAACAACTAAGCACAACTTGTGCTCATCAAGTAGAGAGGAATGAGCTTTCTCTAACTTAAAATAAGATTTCTCAAGCTTCTTATGGTCTACCTCTAGACTCTCATAAGATGCCCGAAGCTCATCAAGTTCTTGCTTAAGGCTCTTTGTTTCCTTACGTAAGCCCTTGCATTCCTTCCTACTTTGCTTAAACATGACAATGCACTCATCAAGCATGCTTTGCAACTCCTCCCTAGTATGAGTTGGCTCCTCATCATCACTATCACTATCACTATCATTCTCATCATCATTAGTGATAGATTGTACCTTAGTGGCCTTAGCCATGAAGCATGAAGAGGGAGTGTCGAAGAGGGAGATCTTGTCATGCATAGCAAGGTGAGCTTGTCCCTTCTTCTTCTTCTTGTCCTCCTCTTCATCACTTGAGGATGATGAGCCTTCACTATCCCAAGTAGCCACATGTGACTCATTCTTTCTCTTGGGCTTCTTCTCCTTCTCATTCTTGGCATCATTCTTCTTTCTTGCTTTCTTGATGCCCTTCTCATCATCACTCTCATATGGGCACTCGGCAATCAAGTGACAATTATCATGGCAACGAAAGCATGTCATGTTGCCTTCATTCTTGCCATCCTTGGTCTTCTTCTTGGATGATTGCTTCTTCTTGTTCTTGGAGATGTAGTTCTTCTTCACAAACTTTCCCAATCTCCTCACAAAGAGAGCCATTTGCTCATCCACTTCACTCCCACTTGTAGAAGTGCCTTCCTCTTCATCACTTGATTCTTCCTTCTTCTTCTTGCCCTTGGATGAAGAACTAGCTTTGAGTGCTAGGCCTTTCTTGTCATCTTTCTTGTCCTCATCCTTGGTCTTCTTGTTGGCCTTGTTGATGAGCTCTTGCTTCTTTGAGTTATCTCTAAAAGAGTCATCGGTCATCACCTCATCAAGCAATTGATTTGGTGTCAAGAGCTTCAAGTTGGTCTTTACTAGCATGGTCTTGAGCATCTCAAATCTTTCCGGTAAGCACCTCAAGAACTTCGTGTTGAATGTTGTGTCCTTGATGTCTTCACCGAGTGCATTGAGATCGTTCACCAATACTTGCATGCGGTGGAATATCTCCGGCACACTCTCATCTTCCTCCATCTTGAAGCTATTGAATTGTTCAAGCTTGATGTAGGCTTTGGCTTGCTTGACTCCTTCGGTGCCTTCATAGCACTCTTCTAGCTTCTTCCATATGTCATGGGCGATGGTGAGTGTCTTGACTTGCTCAAACACTCTATCGTTGAATGCCTCATGAAAAGCACTCACGGCCACATCATTGGCATATATTTTCTTCTCTTCGGGCGGTTGGCTCATTTGGCTTTGCCACTTCAAACTTGTTTTTCGGTGACAACCCACACTTCTCTATTGATTTGCTTGAGATGTGCGGTCATCTTCAACTTCCAATGCCCAAAGTTGGTGCCATCGAAAAGGTGGCGCCTTCTTGGTGTTGTTGACATGAAAAAGTAGCCATTTTCTTATCACCGTTGGATGTTAAGCCACTCAAATACGGTGCCTCGGCTCCGATACCACTTGAAAGGTCCTAATGGCTAGAGGGGGGTGAATAGCCTATTAAAAATTCTTGCAACAATACTAAGCACCGGGTTAGACAACAAGATGGCGAAGCTAATATAAGCGATGCTTCTGAGACTAGCTATGCAAGCCACAAGTCAATTCTATTGTCTCTAATCACAACAAGGGCTAAGTCACTAGATTACTCCTAGGTGAACAAGCAATTCTAACTAATCTCAACACTAGGAGCTAAACAAACTACACGAGCTAAGCAACTAAACAACCTAGGCAATTCTACACAAGTATATCAATGTAAATGCTAGAGAGAGGAATCGATATACCGACGGTGGAGTGTAGAGGATGATGCCAATCACCGTGATCAATATGAAATCTCCAACGAGCAAGCACACAATTGACACGATGATTTTTTTCTGAGGTTCACGTGCTTGCCGGCACGCTAAGTCCTCGTTGTGGCGACACACTCACTTGACGTGTGCTAAGCTTAATGGCCGGTGCCAAAACCCCTATGGGCGCTCAAGCAAACGATCACAAGAGAGGGTCCAACAAGCCACGAGCAATCCACTAGTGACGCCTTTCGCGAACCTCCCGCGGGGTAAGGCTCAACCTCTCACAATAACCACCGGTGTGGCCTCGAACAAGCTCCAATCGAGCTCAACACCGCCTCTTGCTCCAAGCCGCTAGGGAACCGGGCAAGTTCCCAAGAAAACAAGAATCCCGCGGCTTCTCCAAGGATGAAGTGCCTCTAGATGCAAGACCAATCAAGCAATGCACTTCTATCGCTCTCAATCTCACCAAGAATCTGAGTTAGTGGTGAAGAGATGAGTGGAGAGGAGTATCAAATACTCACTAGCAAGTTGGAAGCTTCAAATGTACAAGAGAGAGCCTAAGGAACCAGCCAACCAAGTATATATATGGCTCCTCTCGAAATGGAGCCGTTGCTCTAAAAAATTTGCTCTTTGCGGGCTGGCCGGACGCCTTCGACCGGAACCACCGGCCCCGGTCCGGTCGCCTGGTCCGGTCACCGCGTCCGGCCACCCGGACAAGCTTCGGGCCCACAACTGGCACCCTCCTCCATGCGTCCGGTCGGGAGTCCGGTCGACCACCGGAAGCATCCGGTCCAGGGTCCGGCCGGCGTCCGCAAAAATGCCGCCGCAGGGGCCCTTCGCCAGACGCGCCCAACGGAGCCCCGGTGCGTCGTCGTCGCACGTCCGGCCGTCGCGTCCGGTCACCCCCGACGACTATTTCTTCATCTTTTTCTTTGCTCTTTTCTTCAAACTTGCTTCGCCTCTTGCCGTAGGTTGCCAACACGTCCCAAGATGATCACGTTATCACCAATGTTAGCACGTCGAGATGTTAGGCAAGATCGAAGTTAGTGCTCTCATGTCCTAAATGCAATATGCAAGTCGATATGGACCTAGAAGCACTTCATGCAAGGATTGTCGCGGCATCCCCTCTTGATAGTCGGCTATCTATCCTATAATGTGATCACACGCTCTATCGTGTCTTGATCACCCGAAAAAGGAAAACCCTATCAAGATACCTTTGCCTTGATCTCCGGGTTCCTCTCAAGCCGATCACCGAGCCGGACGATCCATCATGTCCACCATCTTTGTCCATGTTCATGATCATCATGCTCCTTGTCATCCACCTAATCATTTCTTAAGTCACACACTTAGAGCAAAGGATTAGTTCACAAGTGTGTCGTCAATTTCCAAAACCAAACACGAGATTTCAGGCGGCTAACAAACCTTACCGCCCAAGTGATGACGCCTTTGGTGTGTGCCTCCCTTTGTCGAAGGTGAGTCCAGAAACGGCTCCGTGCGGAGTGGAGGCAGCCGACAACCCTTTTTTTTCCCTTCATCTAGGTGTAGACGTGCGCCGGTGCGAGCCTTCTATCATCACGGGTGAGTCCACAAATGACTCTACGTGGAGTGGCGGCTATTGGCTCTCAATTTAGTTACGGGCGAAGGCTCAATTCAGATCTTTTGAGCTAGCAATGAGATTCTCGTTTTTTATGGCGTCACCGAAGAAACTTCTACAAATTCTTCCCCTCGGCTCAAGGCTCGGGCGAAAGCCTCACCAAGCTTCTGCTTGTCTAACAATGAATACGTTAAGACATGATACATATGCCTCCCCGGAGGCATCGTTGAAGAGCTGTTGTGTCTCGGTGTCGTAGTCTTTGCTCGCTAGTGTTTTCTCCATGGTTGTGCCTTTGTCCACCCAGATGCTAGGGTGTGTTGTGGTGACATTGTTTTACTTTCTCAAATTTTATGTAAATCTAACCATTTGAGGCCGTTTTAGGCCAATACATAAAATTCAGGTGCGGAACGCCCCCCCCCCCCCCCGAACATTTAAAAAAAAAAATTAAAAGATGTTTTACTCTTTTGACCCCAAATTTAATTACTTGTTTTATTCAAAAAAGTTTTATTAATATAGTTAAATTTAAGGTATTTTTGAAGAACTTTTGTTAATATACAACACGTTGAAATGTTAGTTTGCACAAATTTTAAATAAGTCCAGTGGTTGAAGTTAGTTTCAACAGAGTTAAACGTCTTGTAATTAGGTCTTGTAATTTAGGATAGAGGAAGAAGAAGAAGTAATACGTAGCGTGGAGACGCTTATCTCTCATGCATGATGATATATCCACGACGAGTCGACCACACGCGCGCACATATTCGTGGTCGTCTCTTCCACACAGTGCTCGCTGCCATCTGTTGCCATCACATTATTCACAACTCGATCTCAAAGCGAGATGAGCCAACCGAAGCAATTTGGGCTCTCTTTATGGCGCGGATATCTGCCCGCCCAACTTGATTTGTACCTAGAGAGTTCGCAATAACAGTTGCCAAGCTTGATGACGCGCCGGCCGGCTGAATGATCGGATGAGATTGACCGGTTGGGTTGGCCCGGGTCACGTACGTACTCACTGCCACTAGCGACCTGCCCCCACTTGGCCACAACAGTGGACAGCCCTCTGCAACCAACAACCTAGGCCCACGTGTCATCCTACATGTGTAGGCCTTCCCGCAAATCAGGCAAGAATGGGACGGTGTCGGTCAACGGTGAGTCTCTTCCCCTTCTAACTAGATGGCAACGGGTACAATACCCGTGCCCATGAAAAAAAATTACACCTGCTAAAAAACCTATCAAGATTGACGGTACAAACTTTTAGCCATACCCGTGCCCGCACGGGTACGGGGTACCCACGGGTTGCTCGTGCCCGACAACGTGCAGCGTGTGACTTGACCTGCTCATTCATTGAAGTGAGTAGGTACATATTTTATAGGTCACCAAGATATCCAATGTTGAATCACATCCAATATATGTTGAATCACTTGGCAAGGTGGGACTATTGTTGTGCACGTGACGGTGTGGGTTGTGCGTGACTGCATTTGCCCAGTGCGTTTGCAACGCAAACTTTGGCTGCAGGCTGTTGCATACTCCCTCCATCTCAAAATAGATATCACTATGGGATGCGTGCCGGTCAAACTTTCTCAACTTTTACTAGGTTTGTAAAAAATACGTGCATCATTTAAATCTCTAAATAAATTTGTTATAAAACTAGACTTAAAATATTTCCAATGATACTAATTACTTAGCATAAATATTTATATATTTTAATATATATTTGCTTTGGTATTTTGAAAACGTTGACTTCTTGGGAAGCGAAAATGACATCTATTTTGATATGGAAGGAGTATACTTGGGCCACGGCCATCTAAATGCTAGTCCAACAGCCCACCGTATTTCCCTCCCTATCCTCTGTACACAGCCCACCATATTTCCCTAAGAAAATAGTCCACCATCCTTTGAGTCCAGTGGGATTGTGGGCATGCACAACACCAATACTCCAACAGCCCATCATTTTGTTTTTTTCTTACATCTTGAACTTTGTGTATTCTAATTATATTGCGTCATGATATTTTGGACCGGGTTTAAAAAACCCATGGGTTTGTGGGTTTGGGTACTATATGCCCGAACCCATGCACGCAAACCTCGCTGGGTTTAGCTTCTGTCCCATTAACAAACCCGCGGGTAGAGAAGTTGACCCATGCTCTTACCCTAATAGAGCAAAAACACATCAGGTTTTGGGTCACGGGTACCCGTTGCTATCTGGACTTCCCCTTCCTTTTTGGCTATAGTAGGGCGTCCTCGAGTGGTAAATTTAAGAGCATCTCCAACGATACTACCTAAATCGGACTACCTAAAACTGGATTTAAGTAGCCAACTATTTCTATTCTACCTTTTTTTTTTTTTTGCTTCCAACTCCAACAGAACTACCTAAAATTGACTCCCTAAAATTTGTTCTACAGTGAATGACGACCGAGTCCCACATGTCATCAGCTGCTTCTTCTTCTCATAGCGGAGCAGATCCAGGATGGGTAGCGCCGGCTGCATTACGAGAGGAGGTAGCGAGGAGAGCCCCGCCAAGGAGGTCCGCGTCCGGGAGGGCACACCGGGAGGTCTGCGATGGGGAGAGACGTGTCCCCACCGTGGAAGTCCGCTCCGGGGGGAGGGCGCACCGGGAGGTCTGTGGCCGGGCGTGGCGGGGATGGCCGAGGGGCAGCGCCGCCGACGAGGATGGCCTTGGTCGAGAGCCCGACGGGTGTGGCGGGGATGGCGGAGGGGCGCTGCCGGCGCCGGGCGATGATGGCCTTGGTTAGGAGAGCCGACGGGTGTGGCGGGGGATGGCAGAGGGGCGCTGCCGGCGCCGGCGATGATGGCCGGGGACTGGGCGCCGGGGATGGCAGAGGGGCGGTGCGTGCGTGCGAGAAAAGGATAGAGAGAGTGCATGGAGAGAGAGAAAAATAGCTGCCCAAGTTTGGTGGCCCAACAAGAATATGTAGAGGAGGGGAAGATTTGTTGGGCCAATAAATTTAGGTCGTCACATAGGTAGCCAGTTGGAGTAGTGTTTTTGACCCCTCCTACCTAAATATATTATAGGTAGTGGGTTTAGGTAGCCTGTTGGAGATGTTGTAATTCAAATCGCTAGCTGACATGCACCCAAAATAAAAAAAAAGAAGTCTGGCGCACTTCTATCTGAAAACATTCAGAGCAGAGACACAAAAACTTACTGGGAAGACGTACGAGGCTGTCGCCAAGGGTCTCGCTAGCGAGTTCATTTTTTCCTGCCTACGCTGCTCCACGTCAGACATATCATAACGTAAGCCAGCCAGCGATTTCGATAGCCCGTTGGAGGCGACAAAGTCAACGCATGCAAATTTGGTAGGCCACCCTCGGAAAGAATGAGAAAGTTGCAGTGTATATGCCCAAATAGATGTCGAGGGAGATGCGGGAGGATGGAGGCCCTGTGAGCCGGGCTCGGAGGCGAGGAAGGTATACCATACTCCCTCCGTCCTCCAATGTTTGTAGTTTTATGACTGAGCGTAGAAACCACATTGTGCGTGGAAAACTACAAACAACACCAGGGCTGCTGAGAAGAAGGAGCAACCGTAGGCATGTGCCTGGTGGCCAGCCATTACCCCATTGGGCCAGGTCACTGTAGCGGTACTATGCAATCATGCGTGTACTAACGGAATGCATGTGCTTAGACCCTCCACAAGTGCAATGATGAAAAGCATAACACAGTGTAGAGATCGATAGATCCACATAATTTATATTGACACACAGAACGAACTCCTTCATCAATCTATAATCGTGACTGGTTAGTTATGCAATGCTAGCTGTGGTTGTGACTAGTGAGCAATGATTATTCACTAAGGCGTGCACAGTGCTAAACCCTTCTCTTCTGGGAAAGAAGTATCCTGTTTTGCTTTCCCGCTGCATACCCTCTTTTGTGTAAAGCAATAATGCGCCCCATAATTAGTCTTGCGTGTGATAGCTCGCAAAAACTAGGCAGCAGGGTACGTACGTGCCTTAATAGTTTGCACATACCTCATTCAGCAAATAATCTTGAGGACAATAAAAAGGAATTCGACTCAAACGGCCCCAAACGAAATGGGGTACATACAATACAACAATTGTCTCCAAACCACGCATGTGTGTGATCAACTGTGAACCATGTGTGCGAGCATGCATGTTGATGTTGTGAAGTCTGTGCTCTTGTAGGGCGTGTAGGCCGCATCGATCCCAAGCTCATCCTACTTGATGACTAAGTTTTGCAATTGTTCACATAGCAATTGGCAATTTTAGCTGATATTGGCAACTTATCCAAGGACTGGGGTCCAAAATTTCTGCTAGGCCTTCTGTTTTCCGGTAGGTGAATTAATTACATAAGCAGCCTTTGTTCATGTCTTGTGATGCTGATTTGATCTCTTTAGGGCATGTACAACCCACAAACGGCGTGTCGCCTGCAAAACCTCGAATTTGGCATACGTACGGATATAAAGACATCTTATACAATCCACGCATGGGCGATCCGTGCAGTAAAGATATTTAATGCTTTGCGTGTAGTTTAAGATCAACTAGAAATGCATTTGTGTTTACATATGTGTGACTATTTGATTGAATAATATAAATAATTGAAACATATTTACAATGATTTTTTTAGAAATCATAAATATAATAATTATATTATATATAGTTATACAACGCCACGATAAATTGGTCTCACAGGAACTAAAGCCACGGTAAAAATAAAAGAAAAACAATATTTCACTAAGGACCCTCCACTTTCCACTAATTAACTGATCTTAGATTAGAAAATTTCTCTCCCTAGCAAACTTACATCGGGAACCCCGAAAGTGAAATAAAATTGTGTTTTTGACCTTATTCTAAGTCTTCCCCAGTACTGCATCAGCGCCGCGCGGTAGCCGCCGCCGATGCCCGTGCGATCCCCGCTCCGCGGCGGACGAAACCCAACGCCACCACGACTCTGCTTTGCCGCCGCCGCCGACCACACGATGGGTTGGGTCGGTCGCCGCCCGGTGGTGTCCGCGTCGCGAAGCTTTAAAGCGGCACGCGGTGAAGTTTGGACAGAGAAATAGAATCCCGCGCGTGCACGTGATCCGCCCGTGTCGTCGACTCGACCGGACCGTTGTCGCATAACGCTCGGCGGAATCGGCGTCCGGGCCTCGGAGAACGGGCCTTTCCGTCGCCTCACGAGACGACGAGGCCGCCGTCTCCAGCCTTTGTCGTGGGTTGTTTTTGAAAAATTAGTGGTATAAAGACGGGGCTTAAGGACGCGTTGTACATGCCCTTAGTGTGAAAGTTAAGGGTAACTTTGAAATTCTTTCACATAGAGGAGCACCAAGAAAAAAAAAATACGGCAGACATTCATATAGAACATGCATGATGCATAGTAATTGATGAAATGTCAATGAAAATTAAGCTGGCCGTTCATATTGAACTGTGCCATATCATGTTCAATGCTTTGACTCACTTCCTTGACCAATTGAAGAAATGTCAATGAAATGAAGGCAATATTTTCTGTTAGTGCTTAGTCAATGCTAGAAGTTAATTATGTCTACTCCTTAAAAGTTAATGTTATGTGGCTTTGTGAATTGGCAATGGCTGCAATACCAACAGTTGGTTGTGGAAGGAAACGGCAGACAAAAGGAGTGAGCGAACCATGTGCCGATTGTCGATGTCTCTCTCCGTTCAAAAGGCCCGTATATATGCTGCCTGCGTGGGAGAAGTTGCACAAGCTGCCGGGTCTTGTTGGACTATCGAGTGGGGAGGGAAAATCTGCAGAAGCGCAGAAGAATGTGCCATGTGTGTACTTGAACTGAGTTCTTTAAGGATAGTCGTTTGGGTTTATTTTCTGATTTTTCTAATACACATACATATCTAATATATGTATATTTTGCTCTTTCCTCAAAAAATCTTATTTTACTTAAAAACAATCTGTTGTATCTGTCTCCCTTATTCATGTGCATCGGGCCAGCCCGGCCCGACACGGGGCCTGTTTGGCCCACGGGCCACCGGGCCGTGCCAAAGCAGCCCACCGTGCCCCGGGTCTACTTTCGTGCCGGGCCGCCCAAATAGCATGGGACCCAATGGGACACCAGGCCAGCTCGAGGCCCATGATAAGCAAGCAGAGAGAGATGGGGAAGGGGAGGGGGCTCGACCCGCCGCCGCCGGGGAGGAGGAAAGGGCCGGTGGACACCGGCCGGGCTACCATGCAACGACGACGGGCGGACCTGGAATCCAGGGCTGCGGCGGCCCTTCGCCTCTGTCTAGCGCGGATGGAGGCGGCAAACTCGACGTCGTGGACGCGGCGGCGGTCTGCATCTAGGAGGCGGTGGCGGTCCGGGCGTCGCGGGATGAAGGTGAGGCGGCCTGCATCTAGCGTGCAAATGCGGCGACGGTCGCCGAGGCCGGTTGGGGCGTGGTAGAGGCAGCCATGGGATGGGGGCGGGCGGCGAGCTGAACCTGGGAAGCGGAGAGAGAAGAGAAGAGGAGGGGAATCGGGATCGAAGCGATTGGTCTTCCCACATTTTTTCTTTGTGTATACTGATTAGGGTTGATCGGGGAGTGCTCATGGGCCGGTCACCTTCTCGGTAGTAGCAGGCCTTTCCTCCACCGGGCCTGCAACATTTTTTCGGGCCGTGCCGTGCCAGCCCACGGGCCGAGGGGCAGCCAGGGCACGGCCCGGTGCGGGCTTCGGGCCGGCTCGGGCACAATTCCGACCGGCCGTGCCGTGCTTGGGCCGGGCCAAATTCGCCTCGGGCCACGCCACTGGTCCTCGTGCTTTCGCTTAGGTTTAGTCTCTATATCCATATCTATTCTATATATCTATAAGTATTTAAACTTTAATGAACCAAAATTTATCTCTTATTTTTTTTTTCATCCACCTATACGAGCCCCCCTAACGACCCGACAATATATAGAGAGTCCATCTCATATGTACATGGATTCATGATCCATATATACTCATATATAGGAGCTAAAACAATTTAAGTCTAGTGATGATAGATACATAGTCTAATTCCTATATGTATTGGGCCTTGTTGCAACGCAATATGGGCACGCTTGCTAGATACAATTATTTTTTCTTCAAATTTGTTTGGGGATTCCCTTGGCTTTGATTGCTTGGTCCATTATTCAAAAACTTTATGCTAATATAATTTGGAAACTGACGAAGTTTCTTGAAAATGTTACTAGACGGCTGGGGCCCTTTCAAGAGCCAAGAAAGTAGCACACATAGTATGCTTTTGCTTGGTCGATCGATCGTCCTACTGCAGTCTAGCTACATACTCATCCGTCCCACTCGAGTTTGTCACCCCCTCAATTCCGTGTCATCTTATTTGATGCTTCGTCTTATTCAAAATTTTTGCACAAATATAATTTATTTTTGTTACGAGTTATTTTATCAATGAAGATACTTGAACATTGATTAATTTATTTTATGATTTGCATAAATATTTTGAATAAGACGGATGGTTAAACATAAAGTTCAAAAAGTCAAAAACGACGAACTCCATGGGACGAGGGGAGTATACATATGCCCATAAAAAGCAAGAGCGCTTTGGAAGGTTCCTTTTCTTTTCTACAATCCAACGCTTACGCGTGTCCATGCACGCGTGTGTTTGCAACAATAATCAACCTCATCACGTAGCAAAATTCTACCTCATCCACGATCGATTCGCCGCATGCATAGCTTTAGTGGGCCCATGTACCTAATTCTGACTCAAAATACGAAGAACGAACACAAAGCTGTGATCACAAGCAACCTGATGATCATCGATCGTTAAAAAACGAATATGAAAAGGGCGCAAAAGGATGTGTTTTCTACTTTGGCTGCTCCTCCTATTGCTGATATGTGAAAAAGGAGAAACAGGCGTGCCTACTACTATAGCCGACCGGTCACTCACCATTGCACTGGCTTCTAGATGCTTCGTCGTGGGGAAATAAGAACAATGTTGAGCAGTCGGGAAAATCAAAGCCACAAATATGTGTGGCAACACATGTATCCTTCTTGTGCAGTATGACAAGGGCCACCGCCAGGGACGCATTTGGGTTGGAAACAAGTCATAATTAAATATCTCTAATGACGAAACAAGTCATAACAAAATAAATAATATCTATACAAAAATTTGAATAAGACGAGTGATCAAATCAAACATAAAGACACGAAAACCAAAATGACACTTTGAAAGGGACGGAGGGAGTAGGTGCATATACATCTACCAAACTTAATAACGTACCAGAACGTACGGGTTTTATACTTAAACCTAGCCGCCTAGCATCCGTGCATATATCGCAGAGCGTACGCTCGTGTGCATGATACCGACTGGCACGTACGTACGTGTACGTAAATGCTGGCGCAGACGGCGACGGTAGATGCCAATTAGGCGAGAAGAATATGGAGCGCGGCAGGAGGAGCAGGACGGCCTGCCGAAGACGCTTATCTGAGTGATGATGTCCACGTGTACCAGTACCACATATTCGTGCTCGTCCCTTCCAACTCTTCACAAAGCAAGCGAGGTGAACTAAAGACGACACGTACCGACCATATGCATTCTGGGCTCCGTTCACGGTGCGGATCTCGATGGGCCGGGCAACGGATGAGATGGACCGGTCGGGTTTGTGTCAGTGTCACGACCTGCCACCACAGCGGACAGCGCGCTGCAACCAACTATAACTACCTACCTAGGCCCACATGTCAGTCAACATTCGTAGGCCTTCCCGGCGGAACTGGGGCCCGTTGGCGTCGCTCCGACCTAGGTCAACGCGAGTCTCTCTGATCTCCTTTTCTTCTTCCTCAAAGTATATAGTCAACGCATTTGATAACTTAATAACGATGCTAATTGACTAATTAACCAATCGTCTGATCACCATTAACCGACACGCCGGAATAATCCTCTATAGTCTATCCTACTCCATCCATCCTATAAAAGCCGAAATCCAATGGTTTAAATTTCATCCCTAAAAAAAAAAAACACACATACAGTAGCTCGTGGGACCGATCCAGAAAAAAAACAAGCGCATGAGGTTTTCCACTACTCATTTTGTCTCTCTAAGAAAATCGCCACACCAAGAGAGAAAAAAAAAAAAAAAAAAAAAAAAGGGATCTAAGGAGCTAGCAGGCATGTGGCTGGCCATTGCCTAATTATCGGGTCAGGTCACTGTAGCTCAATTATACAATCACGCTAACTATACAATCTCGCTCTGAAACGGCCCCCGAACAAAATACAAGAATTGGCACCAAACCACGCATGTGTATGATCAACTGTGAACCATGTGTGTGAGCATGCACATGCCAATCTGTGCTTTGTAGGGGCGCACAGGGCCACATCATCATCGCCATGGCCTACTCTGGCCCTCTAGCTCCTCGCTCATCTCAAGTGATGAGGGCAGAAAAGTCTCTGCGTTTCTTTTTCTCCAAACTTGTCACGCCCATATCCTCTCGTCGATCGTCCTTCTAATCATTATTTCGTCACCTCACTCACACAGCAATCATATATCAAGTGTCTCGAATTTGGATTTTTATTCGGATATTCACTCAGTTCATCTCAAAATGCCGATTGCCGAATTCAACATAGATGAATATAATTGTACAATTAAGTTCGTTATAAGCAAAGCCAAATACAATCAAGGTACACTTGTAGTAATCTCCAATATCGAAGTAAACTAAATTATAGTGGATATTATTTAATAAAATAATTAGTTAAGCGAAGAAATTTAAGCAAGAAAGGTGGACAACAAGTAGCCATTTTGCTTTTATCAGTAGCATTATAATTGCAAAACTACTACAATATATAGAATAAAGTATGTAGGTCTACAGACAAGGAGAATAGATCATAAAAAGAATAGTATAGATTAATATTTATTAGTATTTCAATATATCTATTTATCAATCAATATTTACATAATAATTATCATAAAATTAAAAGTTATATAAAATTACATTAATAAAAATGAAAGTATTACAATAATTTGCAACAATTAATATATTAGATTTGAACTAATTAGAAAAAGTACTAAACTTATTTAATATTTGTGTATCATTAATAGTATTAAATTAACAATAAAACTCACTTATAGATATACTATTAAAATAGTTTCAGTGCCTCATTAGTAATATTGTAATTAAATAATTACTCACTAGTCATAGAGAAACTTTTAAATATACATGTTGGATATTCTATATTTTTTTTCGGAATAGGGATATATAAATTGGATTAAGAAAAATATTGTAAAACAAATTCGGCAACATCCGTTTAATATCCACATTAGAAAACGGATATGAATATGGATATCGATATTACAAGTTTTAACGCATACGGATTCAGATAATTCAGAATCATAGACATCTAATCTATTTCCATCCCTAAGTACGTACGTGCATGAGTACACGATTGATTGTTGGGTCGTGGATCGAGTGATTAGCAAAAGACAGAGAGCGCTGACTGCAAGAGAAATTAAGACAAGGTTGTTAGTAGTTACCCTAGCACTAGCAGCCTAGGAACAGTGAGTGGCGCCAGGTGCCACCGTTGGCAGCGCCAAGTGGATGGGATGGTATTGGGAGCTTGGAAAAGCCATGTCCTTCCACGCGGACGCCCGGCCACGGGCAGCAGCCACCGCCCGCTGCCATGGCCGTCTCCTCGTCTCTCTATATATACCTCCCTCCGCTTCCATTCTCCCCACTTCATTCCCCACACATCACAAACACATCAATCTCACAAGCGCTAGCCGATCGATCAAGAACACATCTAGCTGCTAGTGTTCAGGCGAAGAAATGGTGGCGAAGAAGCAGACGCCGTTCGACGAGCTGTCGCTGGTGGAGGCCCGCGTGGTGGGCGTGGGCGGCGACGAGTACCGCGACGACGACGGGCGGCCGCGGCGGACGGGCACGGTGTGGACGGCGAGCGCGCACATCATCACGGCCGTGATCGGCTCCGGCGTGCTGTCGCTGGCGTGGGCCATCGCGCAGCTGGGATGGGCGGCGGGACCCGCCGTGATGCTGCTCTTCGCCGTCGTCATCTACTACACCTCCACGCTGCTCGCCGAGTGCTACCGCTCCGGCGACCCTGTGGCCGGGAAACGCAACTACACCTACATGGACGCCGTCAGAGCCAGCCTCGGCGGCGCCAAGGTCACGCTCTGTGGCGCCATCCAGTACGCCAACCTCTTCGGCGTCGCCATCGGTTACACCATCGCCGCGTCCATCAGCATGCTGTATGTTGTTGTAATCATTTGAGAATCAATCGATCAATTCATCTCCTGTCCGTGATCATCTGAATTTGTGATGCAGGGCGATCAAGAGGGCCGACTGCTTCCACGCCAAGGGCCACAAGAACCCGTGCCGGAGCTCCAGCAACCCGTACATGATCCTGTTCGGCGTCGCCGAGGTGGTCTTCTCGCAGATTCCGGACTTCGACCAGATATGGTGGCTCTCCATCGTCGCCGCCGTCATGTCCTTCACCTACTCCACAATCGGCCTCGTGCTCGGCGTCATGCAGACCGTCGCCAATGGCGAGTTACAGGGCAGCCTCACCGGGATCAGCATCGGCGCCGACGTCACGCCCACGCAGAAGGTCTGGCGTAGCCTCCAGGCCTTCGGCAACATCGCCTTCGCCTACTCCTACTCCATCATCCTCATCGAGATCCAGGCAAGAAAGAAAAAGCCTACATGCTCTGTTCTGATCTGCAACAGTTTTAAGCTGCCGCTGCTCTGTTCCTGACCGCGTGCTCTGTTCAGGACACTGTGAAGGCGCCGCCGCCGTCGGAGGCGAAGGTGATGAAGAGGGCGACGATGGTGAGCGTGGCGACGACGACGGTGTTCTACATGCTGTGCGGGTGCATGGGCTACGCGGCGTTCGGCGACGCGGCGCCGGACAACCTCCTCACGGGCTTCGGCTTCTACGAGCCCTTCTGGCTGCTGGACATCGCCAACGTCGCCATCGTCGTGCA
Organism: Hyparrhenia diplandra; assembly: GCA_015847255.1. Lineage (NCBI taxonomy): Eukaryota > Viridiplantae > Streptophyta > Magnoliopsida > Poales > Poaceae > Hyparrhenia > Hyparrhenia diplandra. Next base: position 407,434 of record JADLZK010010770.1, on the reverse strand, counting down.
CCTCGTCGGCGCGTACCAGGTCTTCTGCCAGCCGCTCTTCGCCTTCGTCGAGAAGTGGGCGGCGGCCACGTGGCCCGACAGCGCCTTCATCGCCGGCGAGCTCCGCGTGGGCCCCTGGCGCTCAGCGTGTTCCGCCTCGTCTGGCGCACGGCGTTCGTGTGCCTCACCACCGTCGTCGCCATGCTGCTCCCCTTCTTCGGCGACGTCGTGGGCCTCCTCGGCGCCGTCTCCTTCTGGCCGCTCACCGTCTACTTCCCCATCGAGATGTACGTCGTGCAGCGCGGCGTGCGCAGGGGCAGCACGCACTGGGTCTGCCTCCAGATGCTCAGCGCCGCGTGCCTCGTCGTGTCGGTCGCCGCCGCCACGGGCTCCATCGCCAACGTCATCGGCGCACTCAAGGTGTACCGCCCGTTCAGCGGCTAGTTTAGATGATGAGGGCGCCCCAACGAGACGAGGCGTGTGCCGTGCACGGTGCACAAGTGACATGAGTGTAGTGTACCTACTGGTGCGGGTCCTACCCACTGACTGTGGGTCCCGCGGTGTAAGATATAACGAAATGGAAAACAAAGCCACTGAACTCGTGTGGCGTTTTGTCATATAGCGCCTTGTAGATTGTCGTATTTTTCCTGCGGAACATATTTTCTTCAGCATGTTTCTAATGAAAACCAAACCGACCCAAAACGATCCAGTTTTGGGTCGCTCAGTTTTGAGTTCAAAAAAAAAAAAAAAACGATCCAGTTTTTAGTTTCGATTAATATAGTTATGTACTCTATCTCTTTGGGCTATTCCAGATACATTTGCTATTTACTTCGATATATACCCCTGTGTCTAGATACACGCAAATTTTTTTTTATAATTTCGAATGGAGGGAGTTGTCGGGGACCAAAATATTGGGCCTCGAGACATTCTCAAACTATGAGAATTTGCCGGCCTGCCAAGGCCCAAGAAAAACCCGATCCGCTATCATCCCGTATGGAGGGACGACCCGACGAACGATGGACCAGGCCCTTTGAGCCACGACGTTTACATAACTACGGAGCAGCCCGCCTAACGGCCACGAGCGGCCCAAATGGAGTCACCACGACGCACGAGCTTATTACGCTCACGAAGGACAAGGTCAAAGACCCCTACCGAACAAGAAACCACGACGTTCCACGCCGACCGCAATCAAACCATGGCTCGGGCTCGACCTCGCGTCTCGATTCGCCCGAGGCTGGCCTTAGCTCACCAGCCCCGGAAATCTCCGATCTGGGTCCGAGGGGAGGCCTAGCTCACCACCTTGGGCGCAAAACTCCGCCCCGCCCCGAGGGAGACCAGCTCTCCATCCCCGGAGGCAGCCCAAACTAGCCCGTCTCGGCCGCCACCCTCGGGCGTGGAGGTTCCGTCCGGGAGGAAGGGAAACCGCCGCATTCAATGCGGTCGCGTGAGCAAGGCGCCCGGTGCCATCGATTACGCCCGGTCAAATCGACCCGAATCGCCTCCCCAATCCGGCCCGATGGGACGCGATCTTTTGAACGGTGGCGTGTTTACGCCACTTTCGCACGGAACCGAGATGACACATTTGTTCACTTCCCGAAACATCGTCAAAACGCCCACGTAGGGCCGACCCCTTGGGCACTTGACACGCAAGGCAGCAACCACTCGGACCGGCCCTCGCCATGCGGGCGTGAGGGACGCCTCACGGGGGACCCTCGGGGCGCGCCGGAGCGGCACGTCCACCCTCGGATCCGGGCGCGTGTCTTCGCCGCAACGCCCAAACCAACCACGCCCTCGGCGACACATGCAACCGGTGCAGCCTCGGGAATTAGCCACCTAGGCAACCACCAATGTAAACATTATCTCTCTCCTTCTCCTATAAAAGGGAGTAATGTCTCATTAGAGAGGGGTTCGAATCAATTCGATTCGGGCTGGACCCCATCTTCAACTCCGCTTCACACGGAGAAAACCACTCACCACTACCACACGTAACCACGATCGTGGGGCTTGAGACCGCTTCTCTCCCCACACGACCGCCCAGTAACCCCCTGCGGCGGAGGGCTCACCTTTGAGCGCGAGTTAACACGGCGTGACACACCCCCGCCGGGCGTAGGGGCCCGTTGGCCCCCGAACCAGGATAAACCGCCGTGTCCGTGTCCATCTTGCGCTCGCCATCGAGGAGGAGGCACGCAACCTACAAATCTTTTATTGCCCGGCACCGGAGGCGCCCGCCCTCGAAACGCCGGCCGGTTGGCGCGCCCGGTAGGGGCACGCGTGTGCAATCCGCATCTCCACCAACCCTCATGGCGGCTCCGCCTTCATTTCCACCCCGCCGCCGGAGCACATGCTCCCCGCGCGGAACTCCACCGTTCTTCGAACGGAGCATTCGTGGCGCTTGGCCCCGACTACGAGATGATCCTTCTGCCGGATCTACCGGCTGGAGGGGGAGCAGCATCGCCACACCACGGCGCGCCCATCATCACGGTCGTCGCGCGAGGCGGGCAAGGCGAACCACCAGCCAGCGCAAAAGCTTCCGAGCAACGGATTCAAATCCGTTGACATCTCCCGGCGCCGACTTCGCGAAGGGCTCCCAGAACCCTAGGCCTCGAAGATCCGCACCCGGCGTCCACTCGTGGAAGGATGCCCCAAAACCCTAATCGTCGGAAACGCCTCCGCTCCGGTCATACGGAGGGTCCCGTGAATCCACGCAGCGCCAAACCCTGTCGAAGCCTTCGCCGAGAAGAGCACGGGCCAGGCCTCCCATCGCTCCACAGGAGCGCTACCCCATGGATATGCACTCGGAGGAGCGCATCCTTCCGGAGGATGCGGGGACGGCCCCGTCATGCCGCCTCCTCCGGGTTCAATTGGGGCCTGGACCCAGGAGCTGAGGGACTCGCTCTACCGCCCACACGGGTAGGAACTTCATCCACGCATTCGGCGCTCCTTGCACCGACGATGAAGACGAATACTATGACCCCACGAGGGAATGCTTCAACGTCGAGGTTCCGCCACAAGATGGCGGTTCACCGACGTGTCTAGCGAGGGGCGACGTGGACGTGCCGCCATGGCGAGCCACGGCACCCGGCGGCTTCCGCCCCCCCAGCCGGTAGCGGCGCCCACGCCGCTAACGGCGAAACGCTGTTCGCAGGACTTGCAAAACCGGATTCGGGCGGAATCCACGCGCGACTTCGACGACGGGAGCGTAACATTCAACGGAACAGCCCGGCGTGGGCGGCCCCGAGAGCACCTCGGGCCCCCGGAGGCGGCAATCGCAACGCCAATGGAGCGCCACACCTTCCCGACGTAGCAGCCCGCTCAACCGAGCAAGCCTCAACGTAGCGGGCGGCAGCCATGCTAGTACGCCGATGCCCGAGCCCTCTACCGCCGAGGAAGACGATTCGGAAGGCTCGCGGCATCTCCTTGATAGGGCAGCCGTACAACAAGCGGAGAGCTCGGCCTCCGAGATCGGGCCGTGACATCGCGGCAACGGGAGAGTCCGGACAAAGCCGACAAGGCTCAGCCCAACTGAGCAAAGCCGGGCCTCGGCAAGACCACTCCGGAACGCCCGAACGACAACCGCAAAGAACCGTCCCCGTGCGATCGTGATCGAAGACCCCCGCCAAGACCGTCACCGAGGTGCACCCGACCTCAGAGACGAGATCGAGCGACAACGAGCACGCTGGCGGAGGCAGCCCACCTCGTGGGCGACCGGTGGGACGAGATGCCCATGCACGTCGGGAAGACCGAGGGTACTCCCGTAACCTCCCGGCCACAGCCTCTCGTAGGGACATTAGAGAGCACCACTCCCGCGCTTCAGCCACCTAGTCACCTCGAGAAATATACGGGAGAAACTCGTCCCGAGGTATGGCCGATGATTATCGGCCGGCCCGCCAGAGGGGCACTTGATGACAAGATTTGGTGAGGACCTTCAAAGGCAACTTCAAGGCACGATCTGCGCCCGGGAAATTCCCCGGATCTTCTGAACCGCCGACAAAAGTCCGACGAATCCTGCGCGACTACATCCGGCGTTTCTCCAAGCAAATGGACCGAGCTCCCCAATGTGACGGATTCGACGTCATAGGGCCTTCTTGGCCGGCACCTCATGCCGAGACCTCGTGAAGAAGCTAGGGCGCCGGACTCCAACAGAGGCAAACGAACCGATGGACATCGCCACCAAGTTCCGCCCGGCCCGTGAGGAGGCCTGTCGGGGCTCTGCTCAATCGTGGCTCGGGCAAAGGGAAGCGCAAGGAAGAGGAGCCCGAGGGATCTCAACCTCGAGAACAAGAAGAAGAAGAAAAAGGATAAGAGCCGCAAGGGCAAGGGCTATGCCGCCCAAGCGGACGATGAAGACATGGTGGCTGCGGTCGACCGCAGGCCCCCCCGCCCCGCCACAAGAAACCTTTGACGACATGCTCAAGAAGCCGTGCCGTAATCATAGCTTCCCGGGGCCAAACATACCCTCTGGGAGTGCAAGAAGGTACGCCAACATTTCGCCAAGCTCAAGGCCATCCCCGAGGGTGAAGAGGAAGAGGCTCCCGAGGTCGGGCGCCAAGGGCAACGAGGAGTTCCCCCGAAGGTGAACAACTGCTTCATGATCTTCGGCGGCAAAGACCAAAGAATATGTCCCGGCGGCAAAAAGAAGAAGGAGCATCGCGAGGTCTACGCCACGGAGCCGAAGAACCCGGCCGCGCCAAATGGTCGGACCAAGCCATCACTTTCGACCGCCTCCGATCACCCCCAAAGACATCCCGAACCCGGGGCTTATCCACGGTGGTGGATCCCATCATCGCCAACACTCGGCTCACCAAGGTCCCGATGGACGGAGGGAGCAGCCTCAACCCTCATCTACGAAGAAACCCTCGACCTCCTCGGGGTGGACAAGTCCAAGATCTGCCTCCGAGGGCCGGCGTTCAATGGCGTCGTCCCCGCAGAAGCAACTTAAGCCCCTGGGCGGATTGACTTGCCGGGTATGCTTTGGAGACCCTCGAACTTCAGCAGGAGACCACATTTGAGATTCTTAGGGTCCGCGGTACTTACCACGCACTCCTCGGACGGCCTTGCTACGCCAAGTTCATGGCTGTCCCGAACTACACGCATACCTCAAGCTTCAAGATGCCGGGCCAAACGGTGTCATCACCATCGGCCCCCTCACACCATCATGCATATGAGTGCGGCGTAGAGAGCGTGGAGTACGCCGAGGCACTCGCCATTGCCGAGGCACTCATCGCCGACGTGAAAAGGAGCTTTGACGAAATTACGATCGAGCACGAGGCCAAGCGCGCGCCGGGAGCTTCGAGCCCTCCTCGGGCACAAAGAAGGTCCCACTCGATCCCAAGAACCCGAGGAGAAAACCGCCGACCATCGCTCGGACACTGGATCCAAAATAGGAAGCGATTCGCCGACTTCCTCCTGTCGCGAACGCCCGGAGACGTTTGCATGGGGACCCCTCCGGACATGCGCATACCGAGGGATGTCGCCGAAAGCACTCCCTAGGCATCCGGCCGGGCTCAAAGCCGGGCCATGCAGGCGCTTGCGCCGCTTTCGATGACGCCAAGCGGAAGATCATCGGCGAGGAGATCCACAAGCTGTTGGAGGCGGATTTATAAAAGAAGTATTCCATCCCGAGTGGTTAGCTAATCCTCAGATTAGTAGAGAAAAAGAATGGGAAATGGCGGATGTGTGTGGACTACACTAGTCTCAACAAAGCATGTCCGAAAGTTCCTTTTCCTTTGCCTCGAATCGACCAAATTGTCGACTCCACCGCGGGATGTGAAACGTTGTCCTTTCTTGACGCGTATTCCGGTTATCACCGATCAAAATGAAAGAGTCCGACCAGCTTTCGCGACCTGTTCATAACACCCTTCGGGATGTATTGCTACCTCACCATGCCCTTCGGGTTGAGGAACGCCTGCGCAACATACCAACGGTGCATGCAAATCATCTTCGGGGGAACTCATCGGACGGATAGTGGAGGCCTACATCGATGACATTGTGGTCAAATCCAAGAAAACATCGGACCTTGTGGGAGACCTCCTGTGGAAAACCTTCGAGTGCCTAAACAAGAAGGGAGTCAAGCTCAACCCCGAGAAGTGCGTGTCGGGTTCCCGAGGGATGTTGCTAGGCTTCATTGTCTCTCAACGAGGCATCGAAGCAAACCCGACCAAGGTAGACGCAATCACCAAGATGGGACCGATCCGAGACCTCAAGGGAGTACTGAGAAGGTCATGGGCTGCCCGGGCTTCATTAAGGTGTTCATCTCACGCCTCGGGGGAGAAGGGCCCGCCCCTCTACCGACTCCTTCGCAAGGCCGAACGCTTTTCCGGACCCCCGAGGCCGAAGAGGCCCTCGGCAACCTCAAGAAGCTCCCGACAGACCCACCGGTCCTGGTACCGCCAAACCCAGGGAGAAACCTTGCTCTTATATCGCCACCGCCACCACCCGTGTGGTCAGCGTGTGGTCGTGGTGGAGCGTCGGGGAAGAGGGGCACACGTTGCCGCAACGCCGCCCGCTTACTTCATCGGTGAAGTGCTTTCCGGCACCAAGACGAGGTATCGCAGATGCGTAAACTACCGTATGCCATCGCATTAACGCTGAAGGAAACTTCGTCACTACTTCCTAGCGCACCCGCTGCCGTGGTATCCTCGTTCCCCTGGGAGATTCTCCAAAACCGAGAGGCCACGGGAAGAGTGGCGGTGGGCGGTGGAGCTCATGGCGAAACCATATCGTTCCCGCCCGCAAGGCGATCAAGTCCTAGGTCCTAGCCGACTTTGTGGTCGAATGGATCGATATACACCTACCCCCGCGCACCTATCCGGCCGAAAGTCTTTGGACCATGTTCTTCGATGGATCCATGATGAAGGCAGCGCTGGGCCGGATCGCTTTCATCTCACCCCCGGGGTTCATACGAGGTATGCCATCCGCTGCACTTTCCCGCCTCCAACAACGCCGCGTAATCTGGGCGCCGGTCAATGGTCTCCGGATCGCGGCGGACCTCGAATCCGACGGTTGGAAACCGTGGGATTCGCAGTTGGTCATCGACCAAGTCATGAAAGCCCTCGGCGTGCCCGACCCAAAGATGGAGGCGTATTGCGGGAAGTGCGCAAGTCGGAGGAAAAATTCCATGGACTCGAGCACAAACACATACCCAAAGGCGTTACAATGAAGCCACGGATGAGCTCGCCAAGGTCGCAGCAGAACCCGAGGTACGGTTCCCGAACGTGCTTACCCAAGATCTCAACGGACCCTGGCCAAGTACATACCCTTGGAAATACCCTCGGGGCTCAAGAAATCGCCCCCCGGCGTACCACACCCGGCAATGGCGGTCGACCCGCCCCCCCGACCGGGAGGAAGCCGGGCTGGTTGGAGTACCTCACCCGAGGTGAGATGCCCGAGGACAAGACCGGTTTCGCCGCTGGGTCCGGGGCCAAGTCCTTTGCGCTAATTGGAGAAAAAGGGAACTCTACAAGAGAGGAGCCTCGGGAGTGTACATGCGCCGCATACCCTCTCGGTCAAGGCAAAGAATTGCTCAAGACACGCACCGAGGAATGCGGTCACCACGCCCCCGAGGACTCTAGTCGGTAAAGTCTTTAGGCAAGGCTTCTACGGCCCCTCGGCGGTAATGGACGCGAATCTAATCGCGTGCGTACCTGCAAGGAATGCCAATTCTACGCCACAAGACTCATCTCCCAAACTCAAGCACCGCAAACCATACCACTTTACGCGCCATTTGCGGTTTGGGGACTCGACATGATTGGACCCCTGAAAAGGGCGCCCGGAGGACACACTCATGTCCTAGTCGCCATCGACAAGTTTTCCAAATGGATCGAAGCCCGACCCGTGGTGAACCCTCACACAGGGGAAACGGTGAAATTCTTTGAGGATATCATTTCCCGTTTCGGAGTCCCGAACTCCATCATCACGGACAACGGAACCAACTTCGTGGGGAAGAAATTCCTTGACTTTTGCGACGACTATGGCATCCGGGTCGATACCTCGGCCGTAGCTCACCCGAAGGCCAACGGTCAAGTAGAGCGTGCCAACGGCATGATCCCGCAAGGGCTCAAGCCAAGGATTTTCAACCAGCTGAACCAAGACGGCAAGAGGTGGTACTGTGAGCTACCATCTGTTCTATGGAGCCTTCGAACGACGAAGAGCCGAGCCACGGATTCAGCCCGCTTCTTTCTCGCCTATGGGGCTGAGGCAATCCCGCCTACGACATAGAATACGGGTCCCCGAGGCTGCGAGCCTACACCGAGCAAGGCAACCAGCCAAGCGAGGCAAGATTCCATAGACCAAGTTGACGGCCCGAGATGTTGCGCCCCCGCACGGCAAGATATCGCCAGGCTCGCGAAATATCACGCCAAGCGGGTCGAAACCCCGAGCTCCAAGTCAACGACCTCGTGCTCAGCCGAAAAACAGACAACAAAGGGCGTCACAAACTCACGCCACCATGGGAAGGGCCTTATTTCATCGCCCGAAATACTAAGGCCCGTACCTACAAACTGAAGGGCGAGAAGGGCGAAATCTACTCCAACGCTTGGAACATAGAACAAATTACGCCGCTTCTACCCTTAAATTCCGCACTAGAAGTCAAACGCCTGTGTTTTTTTCGCTCAATAAAAGATCTACATCTTTTTACAAAAAAAGTACTTCTCGTGCAAACCTTAAGGGAGTCTTAGCCTCGTCCCAAAGATAAAGACTAAAACTCCCTCGGGGGCTACACGGGGACCCCTCTGGGACCCCCCTCCTCCTTCTTTTCTTTTTTTTTTTTTTTTGAAACTTTTTCATCAAAAGTTCTCGCGGCGTATACTGATCGATTGTTTAAGCCGCAAAGGTCGCACACGCTTGAAAATCCTAAGTAAGATAGCCGAACCGAGCGGGCACCCCCGGGGGCACGTTGCGCTATCTTACAAACGGAGAAATCCCAAGCAAAGTAGCCGAGCCAAACGGACCGCCGAGGCACCCGTGCTCACTATCTTGCGAGCGGATAAGGCAAGCAACCCGCCACACAATAAACATGAAATCCGAGAAACGCAACCTTAAAACATAAGTGCACCCGTCAAGGCCACGCAGACCTGGGCGGCGCCATTGTTTATACACATCCATCTCACAAGCTCCAATCTTTTTCATGCAAGGAAGGATCGGGGCGAGGAGGCATCATCTACTTGCGCCTCACCACCGGCCGCCGAGGAAGCTTCGACATGAGCGGCGCCCTCGGCGGCCGCTTCTCCCGAGGGTGGCATCGGGCCCGCCGGGCGCCTCGGACGTGGCGTCCACCATCTCCGTGTCCGCCTCATAGGTGGACTCTATGGGGGAGTACGGGACACACCTCGTCCCTCAAAAACGCGAGGACAGCGAGTCGCGGGCGCCATCCACAAAGTCATATAAACTTTGGTCTTGGCGGCGTCGGCGCGCATCCCTCCCGGCGGGATCAACCTCCCCCTCGCCATCGCCGGGCCGAGGAAGAAGCCCGCCGCGACACCGTCCCGGCGTCGTGGACTCCATCGGGAAGTGGGAGCGCACCACCGCCAGCATATGCGAATCGCCGTTCGGAAGGCGTTCCGGAGCTCGGACACTGAGGAATCCACCGACGGCGCTCAGCGATCGCGAGCCGAGGGCCCAACCCCGGGTTGTCCGTCCGCCCCGAAACGACGGCGGTCCGACAGGGGCCCTTTCCAGCTCCCCGACGCGACTTACGCCCTGCTCCAACCCTTGGGCGAAGCGTGGTCGGTATTCACGGCCTCGGTCCGACCCTCCGCCTCCAACAACCACCAAGACAATATCAGGCGAGACGGCGAAATCAAAGGTGACAAAGCCTACCGGGGGATAAGACGTACCTTGGCACTCAGTTGCCACCCCGGCAGATGACGCCATGCTCGTTCTCAAGAAGTGACTTTGGGCTGGTCCTTCTCTCCTTCCCGAGGTTTCCCCTTGACACCAAATCCCGATGCGGGTGTTGAGGGCGCCGCACATCTCCGCCCCTTCTTCGCCTCCTCCGGACTGTCTCACTCGTCATGGGCCTCCTTCGTGACCTGAAGGGGCGGGTCGAGCCTCCTCAAAATCATGGCTCATCGCGGCCATGTCGGCCGCCATCTTGCTGGACTCGGACCTGGCCTTGAGCGGCTCGGCCTCCGGGGGTCCGCCCGCTGGGACTCCCTCTCCGGCGAGCAAAGAAGCGGGAGGTCTCACTGGGCCTCGGTCAACTTCACCCGAAGTTTGACCAAGGGCATTCCGCCTCAGGACGTTTTGACGAAGGAGCTCGGACTTCTCCCGGGTGAAGCGACGGAGAGTCTCAAGCGACGACAATACTACTTATCAAGACACAAGCGAGAAAGGACATGCAGCGGGGATGGCCATCAAGACACTTACCGTGTCGACTTCCGCGAGACGGCGGTGATGGTCTCCCCGATCCTTGCCGCCCTCGGCGCCCATCGACGGATCTCGCTCGTGGGTCCTCCACCCAAGACCTCGGGACGATCACAACCACCACGAAGAAGACCCCGGGTGTTTCGCCCAGTGGTCGAGAGGCGGATCTGCCCCAGCGAAGTCGGCTCCTGAGGGATACATCTCCCCATCAGAGCAGCTCCGCAGCAGGGAACCCGCACCACCAGAGAAGTCCGGGGCCCTCAGGAAGCCGACCACGTGCACCGTCCTCGCTTCATAGCCGAAGACGACGGCCGCCTGAGGGCCGCCGTGCCCGACACACGTGAGCGACGGGAAGTCGAGGGTTGTACGGCTCGTGCGCCCCCAGGTCAACAGCCGCCGCAGCAAGCGAAGACTGCGTGTCTCCGCCGCTATCGAAGAGCTCCTCTTGTGAGAACTCCCGAACAAAGGGGACCACCTCGAGGTGGCGGCGGCGATGACCTCCTTCGGCGGAGCCACTTGCTCTGTACCAGCCTGTGTCCGTCGGGCGCGACCAGCTCTCCATGTCGATCACCATCGGTACAGGCGGCACCCGCCGTCGGCATTTCACGGGCTTGACCGCCTCGAAAGGCGCTGGCCCCGGCGGACGGGTCGTGGACCGACCCCCACCTGGGCTCGGGGCTGGCGTCCACAGAGGACTCGACGCAGGCCATGAGGCATCTTTTTCCGATCGACCCCTGCTGCTACCCGTGGGCGAGGATCAGCACTAGCCTTTAGGGCCTTCTTGGGGTGCGTATAACGGCGGCCCCGTTTCCTAAAGTCAAACGCACGCCAAAACAAGGCAACCATACGCCGAAGAAAATCAAGATTGCAAAGGCAAAAAGAAACTCACGGCCCGAGGGATCGCCCTCGGTCGACGAGGCTCGGGACGGCCGCGGACTCGGCGTCACACTCGGCGCGCCCCTTGCCGCCTCCGCCGCAACGTTCGACGCCCTGGGCCGGATCGGGACGGGGGGTCGCTGCACGTCCCCTCAACCGTGACTTTGCGACGCCGAGGTACTCGTGGCGGGGGGCGTCGCTTCTTCTCTTCGGCCTCACCCTGCGACACCGAGGTGCCGCGTGACCAACACCAATGGTCCCGAGGACTCGGCGGAGGAACCCTCGGGCGTGCGGGTGCGGCCGTTCCGGCGTCTCGGGCTCGGGCTCGGGCTCGTCAGACTGAGCCCCGACCGGGTCTGAACCCCATGGCTCGGTCTATCCAGCTGCCACGCGTCGTCATTAGACGAGTTCACATAGAACTCATCCTCCGGGTTGTCGCGTCCTCCTCGGTGGTCGAGGAATCGGGCGACTTCGCCAGCTTCGTTGCTCGGCCGGCGCTTCGCGGCAGTTTTCGTTCCTCTTCTTCTTCTCCTCCTTCTTGATTGCACTCGCCCTCTGCTGACTCGTTCCGCGCCTGCGGTTGCCCGGCGGTCGGCGTCCAAATCCGGCGGGAGGAAGGGAGTCACGGTAGTCGAAACGACCTGCGAGGAGGAAAAAGTGAGAACCGCCATGGTGACAATGCACCGGAGCAACGCAAGGACACCGAAGCGAAGTACGTGCCCGGGGAGATATACCCTGGGTCGGGGCGCATGGGGATCTCGGGGATAGGTGTCGGGGTGTTGGACCCCAACGCATCCCTCACCCTCTTGGCCAAAGCATCGGTGGAAAGCGAAGGCCTGACATCCGGCATGCGTCAAGACCTTCGGCGCCAGGCGCCATCTTGCACATAAGCAAGGGGCGTTCCATCAGCGGCAGCAACCGACGCCGGTGAAAGGCAGCGACCACGGCGGCAGCATTGACATCCTTCCCTCGGAGCCGCAGGACCGGGCCGCCTCAAGCCTTCCAACCGATGGTGATCCTCCGGGGCCCGTTCCACTTCGCGGGGCGATGCTTGAGGACCCGCCCGGTGTACGCGGGAGCGCGTTCCCATCATTACGGAGGTAGAACCACCGATCCTGCCACCCCTTGTTCGAGGAGGTGAGCTTGGATAGGATGTACCCATCAGCTTCGGTTCGGGCCTCGTCCGCTCGCGCGGACTTGAAGCATGCAGCCACCAACGCGCAATGCCCTCCCGTGGGTGGCCCCCGCGCCACCGATGCGTAGTAAGGTCCGCCTTGAAGAACCACAACCAGAGGTCCCAATGCGGCTCGATCCCCGTGAATCCCTCACGGAGGGTGACGAAGATGGCGGCCCGGGAGATCGAGTTCGGGGGGGTGGTGGAGCTCGACTTCATAATAGTGGAGGACGCCGATGAACCGACCACGGCATCCCAAAGCCACGCCGGTGAAGATCCATCGGGCTCACCACGTAGCCGCCATGAGGGTTAGGCTCCTCCTCACCCCCAATCTGGAGCAATCCACTCCGCCGCTCTTCGGTCGGTGCGGGGGACGGAGGAGCCCCTCCTCGACCCCGGCGCTGAGGTTTCTCCTCCGCCGCTGCCGACCTCGGCCACGGCTCGGCGTCAAGCACCTCCCTCGTGCCGCCACCACTACCCGATCGCGCCATGGATGAAAGGGAGATGAAGGGTGGCAACCGCTAGCAACCCCGATCACACGAGCGCAAGGCAAGTGAATCTCTCCCTTAATCTCTCCCACACTATCTCTATCTCCCCGATTCTTTGCAAAAAGGCAAGAAGGCGATGGCGAAGAGCAAGGGAGCAACTATCGCGCCGGGCGACCCCATATTTATAGGAAGGGAAGGCAAACCGCCCGGCGGGCAATCGAACCGACTCACGGAATGGACGGCCCACGATGGAACGGAAACCGCCATCCAACGGCTTAGCCGCGCGGTGGAACCGTCAAGGGTATTAATGCACCTTGACGGTACCCCGATCTCCCGCCCGACAGAAGCCCGCGGGGCCACGCCCCATCGGACTTGAACAGAACCGCCGCCTCGAGCGCAATGGCGAGACGCTCGCCTCCCGGTCGGGGTAAAACCGTCCGGCCATCCATACCAAAGAAAGCGCCCGGCCCTAAGGGGCAAAAGTCGGTCCGATGATTTGTTCTCCGCCCCGGCGAAAACCAAACGGGCCTCGGGCTGACACACCCTACGTTCCCGCAGGTTGCTGCCTGGGCCCACGAGGGCTCCGCCCCGACGAAGCCACGGGGCCACGTCCCATCGGACTTGAACAGACACGCCGCCGAGCGCAAGCGGGAGACGCTCGCCTCCCGGTCGGGGTAAAACCGTCCAGGCCATCCATACCATACCGGCCCGACCCTAAGGGGCAAAAAAGTCAGTCCGATGACGGTTCCCCCCCGGCGAAACCAAAACGGCCTCGGGCCGACACACCCGTTCCGCAGGTTGCCAAAGCCGGCCCACGAGGGGTTTCTGATCGCCTCGGGATAACCCGAGCCGGGGGCGGAGGGAAATGCACAACCCGCCTATACCCGGCCCCCCGGGCTGGATTTCCCGAACGTGTTTAAGGCCCGCTGGTCTTTGCTTATAGAGATGTCCCATCCGTGGGAGGCCTACAGGCCCTCGGGGTTGGTCCGCCCAAACCCCGGATCCGCTAAAAGCGGTCCGCGAGGGTTCTCATGGGGTGAATCCGGATCACATAGCCGACCCTTGCTCCGACAAGGGCACGGGCACCCCGCTTAAATGGACTGCCATAACGCTCACGGGGAGCACGGCACATTCGGGCTTACGGGGCATTGTGACGTGTCTCCCCTCCTCCTCCCTTTCGTGAGGGCGACGGGAGCGTATTATCAAAGTCGAGGAGGCCTCGAGTCGACCTTGCGCGCATAAGCGCGGGCCTCGGGCTGCCCACGCAAACAAACACGCCCGCACAAACAAGCGCGCAATTTAAGAGCTGTTTCGGTCTTTGCCGAAGATGCGAGACATAAAAGACCTCGGCTGAATCCGCCATTCCATTCGAGGCCTCGGGGCACTACCCAACGGGTGCGCCACAAGCACCCCTCGTAGACGAACCACCCTGAGAAACAACAAGGCGACGGAACGACAAACCCTGGCGAGTCCTCACTCGCCGGGGGCTCGGGGCTACCGTCGGGGACCAAAATATTGGGCCTCGAGACATTCTCAAACTATGAGAATTTGCCGGCCTGCCAAGGCCCAAGAAAACCCGATGCTATCATCCCGTATGGAGGGACGGCCCCGACGAACGATGGACCCGTGGCCTTTGAGCCACGGCGTTTACATAACTACGGGCGGCCCACGAACGGCCCACGAGCGGCCCAAATGGAGTCACCACGACGCACGAGCTTATTACGCCACGAAGGACAAGGTCAAAGACCTCTACCGAACAAGCAAACCACGGCGTTTCCCGCCGACCGCGATCAAAACCATGGCTCGGGCTCGACCTCCAGCGTCTCGATTCCTCGCCCCGGGCCGGCCTTAGCTCACCCGCCCGGAAATCTGGATCCGTCCGGGAGGCCCTGGCTCACCACCCTCGGGCCCTCCGCCCCGCCCGAGGGAGACCGCTCTCCATCCCCGGGCGAGGCAACCAGCCCGTCTCGGGTGCGCGCCCTCGGGCGTGGGAGGTTCCGGTCCGAGGATGGAACCGCCGCATTCAATGCGGTCGCGTATCAAGGCGCCCGGTGCCATCGACACGCCTACCAAATCGACCCGAATCGCCTCCCCAATCCGATCGATGGGGCCATGCGATCTTGGAACCAGTGACATGTTTTACCCACCCGAAGGAACCGAGATGACATCTGTTCACTTCCCGAACATCGCCAAAACGCCACGTAGGGCGGACCCTCGGGCACTTGACACGCAAGGCAGCAACCATCGGACCGGCCCTCGCCATGCGGGCAGAGGGACGCCTCCACGGAGACCCTCGGGGGCCGCGCCCGCCGCACGTCCACCCTGGATCTGGGACGCTGTGTGCCGTCGGCAACGCCCAAACCAACCGCGCCCTCGGCGACGCACATGCAACCAATGCAGGCCTCGAATTAGCCACCTAGGCAACCACCAATGTAAACATTATCTCTCCTTCTCCTATAAAAGGGGGAGTAATGTCTCATTAGAGAGGGGTTCGAATCAATTCGATTCGGCCGACCCCATCTTCAACTCCGCTTCACACGGAAGAAAACCACTCACCACTACCACCGTAACCACGATCGTGGGGCTTGAGACCGCTTCTCTCCCACACGACCGCTGAACCCCTACGGGCTCACCTTTGAGCGCGAAAGTTAACACGAGCGTGACACACCCCCCGCCGGACGTAGGGCCCCGTTGGCTGAACCCAGGATAAACCGCCGTGTCCCGTGTCCATCTTGCGCTACGCCATCGAGGGAGGAGGCACGCAGCCTACAAATCTTTTATTGCCGGCACCGGCGGCCCGCCGTTCCTCGAAACGCCCGGCGAGTATATATCTCTTATAAAGCTAATACCCACAACAAGTCTATCTCAACAATTCAACGCACAAGCCATCCACAACATCTTTATACTAATGACCAGCCATATCATCCCACTAACTTCCTACCTAACTACAAGCTATCCACATACACCATCTCCACTCAATTTCATTTCAAACTATTTGTAATCACCACAACAATGTGCATTATGTTATAGTTTTACTCGCACAAAACACAATTCAAATAAAATGTGTTGACCCGTCTAAAGTTATTTTCGTAATAATAATAGTTAGGTGGTTATCAATACTTTTATCAACATCAAGTTTATTGTGTGGCAATTTGTTATCATGTCGACTTCTTTCTATGTGCATATATTCTCACCCATATGAACTACCTCACCCCGAGCACCTTCAAAATGCTATTTGTTATAGCCCGCTATTTTAAACATTGCTTGTCGTTGACAAACACTATTGCCTACTATGAGAATCAATATCTCTATGTTTATCTCTTATAAATCTAATACCCACTACAAGTCTATCTCAACATATAGGCCACTCACATTATCTTCCACTAACTATCTACATAACCTTCTACTAATAGCCATATTATCTCACTAACTTCCAACCTTTAGTTGTAACCTATCCACATTCATCATCTCCGCTCAATATCATTCCAAAGATGGGCGGATACAGAGGGTATTCCCCGTTGTCCTAGGAATACCCAACTCTTTTGATATGCTTTTACGTATATACATGTATGTACTTATATATGTATATAAATAGTGTCATATTTTGTAGTATTTTCACTCATTGCAGCCTAAAAACATTGAAAAACAGCCTCTCAGTTTTGGCTCCACCATATTTTGTAGTATTTTTTACTTGTCAAAAATAGCTTATTTTTTCATTGATGTGGAAGTAGGAATACCCAAGTTTGGAATCTGGCTCCGCCACCGCATTCCAGGCTTTTTGTAATCCCCACAACAAAGCGTACAATATCTTCTAGTTTTGTAGACAAATCGAAATCACACAAAGCATAAATTGAATAAAATACTTTGATCCATCTAAAACCTACTTCCCTAGTAAATAACAATTAGGTGGTCATCAATACTTTATCATCATCAAGCTTCTTGAGTTGCACTATTAGTATCATCAATACTATTGCCTACCCTACCATAAGAGGAACAACTGCATCGATGACTAATGTGGGTGGTGAGGTTTCCATCAAAAGAACTTAAGTAGATGAGCTAGCTTAATTCACGTATATGGATTCTCTTGGACCAACTTCCTCTATGTATAATTCATGACTCTCTGCTCTTGCCAATAAATATGTAATGGGTGGGCCACTGTTTAGTGGGATACAATGTTCTTGGCATGCTCCTAAGAATAACTAGTACGGGGAAATGAATCTCTATGCAACATGGTGGAGATGACTGATGAGAAACGAATGAGGACTCTTTGCGGCAGGCAACGGTGAGCAAATCACACCACCACATAAGATAAATATATATAGAAAAAGGTAATGGTATCAGCATTCTATGGATATATACTCCCTCCATCCCAATTTTAAGTCATTCCAAGAATCTTTAAAAGTCAAAGCATCCAAATTTGGCTAAATTTATATGATAAAATAAAAACATTTAGGATCTCAAATAACTATCATTGAATTCTTCGCTAATTATTTTCATAATATATATCTATTTGATGTCACAAATCTTTGTAATTCTTTATAATTCTGGTCAAACTTGAAATGTTTTCTCTCCAAAATTCTTGGAATGACTTACAATTTAGAATAGAGGGAGTAGTTACTAAATAGTGAATTGAAATACGGTGTCTTTCCCACCAACCAGGAATCGTGTCGGTATACAAAAATTTCATTACTAATTGTTTTCACCTATTCTTGACTTCCAATAAACTTTTGAGATCAATACATCCAAAACGATGAATTCATAGATACATGAAAAGTGATTTGCTTATACATGCATGATGAGGCCATGTTGTCATGGTTAGATTTTTTACATATGAACCTTTCTACGGCGCAAACTCAGCTCAGTAAGTGGAGTACGTACTAGATAGGTGAAAATGGAACCCTTTTGCACATGATATGTTAATGACCCCATATGACACGTTAACAACTTTGACATGCCAAGGACCTACACCGTACCCCGTCCCTATCTATCTAGATCCACAAGGCCCACACATTCCTCACACGACAAGCCCAACACACCACATCATGACACAATGGACCCTATTGGAGATCTCAGTTAGGGATATCTCCAATCAGAGGAGAACGAAGTGGTGAATCCACTGTTGGCCGGACCACGACAGCTACTGATGAGTCCCCTTCGTTCCTGCATTGTCCTTCCAAAAAGCAGCGGACAAGGCGAAGAGGATGGCAAGAGATAGGATGAGATCGCATGTGCATTGTATCCAGGCAGCAAAGGTCGTTACTGGTACTAGCTACTGCTCCAGGGTGCTGGCCTGGACCAGCATCGCGTGGTGGTGTTGCTCTCTGTGATTGGGCTGCGGTGCCATCGATCAGGTGATGGCTGCCATGACAGGGGCCAGAGATCCTGCAGGTGTAGCCGAAAGAATGGCTCACGAAAGACGGGAATCTCTGCACTCCTGATGAGTGGATCCTCTCTGATATTTTGCAATCATGGGGGTGTGATGGGTAGATTTGCTTTGCATGATTGGGACCATGGTTTTGGTCCAGGAAATCTTCTTTTCGTTTAGCTATTTCACCCTTTTATTTCTCTGCAGGAGTCCTGCTAGCTAAAGGCATTGTAATGCGATGTGTTCAGTAGTGCTGTTGTTGGTTGTACTATGAAGATGGCAGCACGCACGTTGTTTTTTTTTTTTTTTTTTTTTGAACACCATATGGCAGCACGCACGTTGTTTGTGAATGAAAGAATATATAGATGGATACAAGTCAAACTGACTAGGCTTAGTTACTTGATTGGTTTGTGGAATGGACTAGTTTATTATCATCCCACTCTATTTGGTTTTGTTTTGTTTGGTTTGTGAAATGGAATGATTTTATTTATATCACAATCTTCTCGTCACAAGCAAATAAATAGTACTCCCTCCATTCCGAATCCTAATCCATTTGACTTTTTTCAACCCCAAGTTTAACCATACATCTTATTTTATTTTAATTTTTTTGTGCAAACATAATCAAACCTTTTGTTAATAAAGCATGACACAACAAAAAGTATTATTTTGCACAAATTTTTAAATAAGATGAGTGGTCAAACTTAAAGTTCAATAAGTCAAACGAATTATAATTTAGAACAGATGGAGTACTAGTATAAGGAATGAAGTCACTTATGAAATGGACTCATGATGAATCACCCCATCTATGATGGGATAGTTCCCCAAATTACCAAAGGTTCCAAGCATTAGTGTCCTAGAGACAGCACAGTTGCTATGTATGGAGTGCATAGCTGGTGGCCGGCCGTTTTCGTTCATGAGCAGCCTAACTTTCAGATGCATTTGCATGAGTAGCTGTTGGATGCCGAATTCTATAGTAGTGGTCTCTAGTCTACAGGATACTCAGCCGGACTAACAGACCTCTATTTAGGTAGCTCTTTAGGTGGATCATACGCAAGCCAAATCATATGCAAGGTGTTGTGGGAGCGAATTTGGTTTTACTGTAGGTGGATCATCAAGGCTTTAAATTAATCCAACACAACAGTGATTGCGCCATAATCTAAGGCTTTCCTAAAAATATCTGTAAATTAAGGCTAACATGCTCTCTATTTTATTCTAGGGCCCCTTTATCCAGAGCCTTTTAAAAAAATTCTTTTCTTCAGTTTTATGGAAAATTTTCCTAAACTTTTGCACAACATCTTCTCACTTAATGTTTAGGACAGTTTTTCACTTGCTTTCTTATAGTATCTCCAACAATTTGGCACATTGGGTTGACATTCTTCAATTTTTGCAAGATGACCAAAACACGCCTCCAATAGTTTGACATACCACTCGGCAAATTTTTAGCAACATGGAAAAAAATGTCCTGTCCACGAGCATATATGTGTGCAGTGCCTAACTTGGCATCCTGGCTCCGACGCGGTTCCTGCAAAATCCGCCACCCCTGGTGCCGCGAAATCCCCGGCCCTGGCC
Organism: Hyparrhenia diplandra; assembly: GCA_015847255.1. NCBI lineage: Eukaryota > Viridiplantae > Streptophyta > Magnoliopsida > Poales > Poaceae > Hyparrhenia > Hyparrhenia diplandra. The sequence continues at coordinate 387,621 of JADLZK010010770.1, read as the reverse complement.
CCTCGCTGCTGCTAGCGGCTTGGCTGCCGCGCCCACTCCATCCTTAGGCTGATATATATTCTGATCCGAAATGGAGCGCGACTTCCGTGCCGCGCAGGCCTGCGGAGCAAGCATCTTCCTTCGTCGACGTCCAGGCAAGGGAGAGGAGGCACCATGGATTGGGCTGCTTCGGCATTGACGAAGCTTCATCGCTGACTCGCCCTACCACCACCAGGAGTCGGCTCTGTGCGGTCGATTTGCTCGATCTAGAGGAGGAAGGGCAAAGTTTGAAGACTGATACTTTTTGCTGGTTCTGATGCAAAACGGCTAGACACAAAGGATTTACATATATATGTGCTTGGTTAATTTACAAAAAGTTTAGTGTTCACTTTGCAAAAGTGTTTTTCTTTTTTATCTTTTTCGTTGATTGCATTTAAATAGGTTAACTTTAATGTTGGGGAGTGAGTTATGCCAAACTCTCGAGATTGTCTCTTTTTTTTTTTTTTTTTACTTGGCATATATTTTAAGGAGTTGGCAAATTTGCCAAGTAAAAATATCAAACTCTTTGGAGATGCTCAGGCCAACTTTTTCTAGTGAACTTCTCTCTAGGACATTTCAAGTAGTTAGAATCGAACACTTTCTTTGGAGGATGAGTTAACTATTTATATTCAACTCAATTTTCGAAATGGAAGCAAATAGACATACAAACAGATGTCTAATACGAAGATGATGGACTGGTATAGACGGAATGATGTAGGCATGTAGCGTGAGAGCGAGTGCGCTATTGCACATGTGCCATCATATCATGAATATATATCACATTTTCCATTGTACTCTCTCGGTCCCAAAAAAAAACATGTAACTAAGGGAATTGTGCCAATCAACTTGACCAAAGTTTGAGCAAATTTACAGTACTAGTATTAATATTTATGTCTCAAACAAATTTATTATGAAACAATATTCTGTCATGAATCTATCTATTAATACTAATTTTGTACCGTAAGTATTAGTAAAATTTTATATAAATTTAGTCGGTTGAATTCGTTTGACTTTTTGGGAAGCGAAAGTATATGTTTTTCTAAGACAGAGGGGAGTATCTTATAATTTGTTTGGTGCCTCAACATTTTCGTGAGCTAGTTAAGTTTGACTCATTTTATATCCAAAATGATCAAAATCTAATGGTATTTATAATTCTCAACGCCCCATCAAGTTTCTGGCGGTGTGGATTAAGCCTGTCAACGTCGCTCTCTCGGTGAAAGAGTTCATTTGGTTGAAGACGTGGGAACAAATAAGGCAAATATTCTGTACATCGTTCTCAGAAATTTCTACCGCTTGTGCCGTTTTCCAAGAAAAATACATGGGCAGAATATATACGAAGCGATCAGCTACAACGTCCAGATAAAGTTATTCGTCACGCAAAGCATATATCAGTGGACTGTTTCCACAGTTCAAACTTGCACGCATGTGTCTCCGATATTATTCAGCATATGTATGCAACATAAATATGTGCGTTTTTCCTCACTGATGAAGCAACATCTGAAAGCTTCTGCGATATTATGGGTGAACGGACATATTCGGTATTCAGTTCAGGATGAGTGTGTGCTCCACTCTTAGCCAATTTGCTTCACGAATAATAGAATTGTTTTTGTGGGTTTAAGTGTGTTGGGCCGTGATGATGAGGGCCTAGCTAGATGGGCTGTTACCTTGTGGGCAATCTGGTATGTGAGGAGAAAAACGGTGCATGAAAAATGAAAATATCTATCAAAGCCCACTCTCCATGCATCAGTTCATCACCAACTTGGTGACAAGTCTCCACTCTCCAGCTGGTGAAGCCCCTACCAAAAAAAAAAAAAAAAAAAAAAAAAAAAAAAAAAGAGCTCGTGAAGCCCCAAGGGAAGGCACGACTTGAAGCATAAGGACAAAACCCAGTTTGGTGGTTTGTGTTGTAATCTCTTTCTACTTAATGAAAAATACGCTTTTAGGCTTGGTCTAAAAAGAACAAAGCCCGGTTCGATGGATCCTCACACCAAGGGGACTGATGAAGATAAATGTTGACGCTGCTTTGACCAAGAATTCAGCAAAGGCCGCTGCAACGGCTGTTACATTTTTAGAAAGGCGGCAAGAAAACTTGCCGATTTTTATTAGACGAAAAAGAGAAAAAAGAAATATTTACAAGAACATCTACTCTCGCAACTACAAAACCACTGAAACTACTGAAAACTATTGAAGTACAACTGCAACTTACAAAACTACTCCCCATAAGACAACCAAAGAAAACACTAAAAAAACTACTACTGCTCTTGTATAGGTGTTTCGGTCGTAGCAAATTTGAATTGTCTGATATCATCTTTACATTGGTGAGCGACTTGGATCTCTTGTAGACTCTTGTTTTGAAATGTTCTCCTGTTTCTCTCCTTCCATAAGTGCCTCCAAAACTATATGATTATTCTGTCGAACCTTTTCCTTCGACACATACGCCAATATCTATGGATCGAGCCTGTCATGCTAACTGAATTGATGGCCGAGAGGTGGAACCCGTTCTTCAGATGCAACCAGACCTCTTTGGCAAAAGGGCATTCAATGCGCATATGTGTTGGTGTCTCCTGCTGAGCACTGCAAAGTTTACAAATGGGATCATTGGGCCAATTTCTTTTTGCCAGATTGTTAGCAATCAAGGTCTTCTTATGTAGAAGTGTCCATGCAAAAAAGCGGCATTTTGGTTGTGCTTTTGCTTTCCATATAGGTGTGAGTTTGAGCTTGTTGTATGTCCCTTCAAACTGAATTTGGTATGCGATGGATGTTGAGTACTCCCCATCTTGTGTCCATTTCCACCGTTTTGTGTCCTCACTTCCTTCTTGAAGTTGATGTTCAATGAGTTGCTCCTATAGATCAACGTATTCCGGTATCTCTTGTCTTGTCTGAATTGGTAATAAATGTGATATCCATCGGTGGTCATGTAGAGCTTGTTGCACTGTAATTTTTTCCGCTTTGATTTTAGGAAGGGCGTCGGTGCTATTGCTTTCGGCGCTCTGCCGTTTACCCAAGATGAGGTCCAAAACCTGGCTATTCTTCCGTCTCCGATCTTGACTTTTGTTTGGCGCGGCAAAAAGATGTCTATCCAGTGCATCACAAGGTAGTTCCAATTCATTCCAAGCACGCTCTTTGTGTTTCGACCTAAACCATAGCCATCTTAGTCTTAGTGCTCTAGTAAATCACTCCAGTTCTAGGATTCTGAGGCCTCCCTTCTTCTTTGGCAAACAAGATGTAGGCTAGTTTACTAACGAATGTCTGCTGTTGGTGTGGCCCCGAGGCCACCCCCGGTAGTACGAATCACACAACAAGGCTAAACCGAACACTTAGGGAGTGTCTAAACTGGAGCACTCTTCTATTAATTCTCAATCTGTCCCTTACAATGCCCCCTTGGGGGTCTATTTATAGTCCGTAGACTATTTCAATACCGATTTTGTCCTCCTACCAACCCTAGACCTTAGCGTCTCCCGCCGTCGATCAAGGGCAATGTGGTCTTTTTCCGCCTCGTGATGCCACCTACCCCACTTGGGCTGCTTGGCAGCGGGCCGCGAGCACCTGCAAGACAAGGTTAAGAGACATTCGTTACATGGACCCTTCCGCCTTTGCCGCCGAAAGCGAACTACTTTCGACTTTCCTTACCGGGTTAGGGGATTCGCCGGATCCCCTCGATCTGTGGCGTAGGCCAAAGCATTCATTTCATTTGACCGAACGCTAGCACATTCGCCCCGCGATTCCCGGGCTGACCACTTCCGATCGGAAGCCTCGACATTCGGCAAAGCGGGCCGAATGTCAACGCGTGCGAGCTGCGTCCCCTCATTTACGTTCTCCGACCGACGAAAGCCACGGCATTCGGCCTCCTTGGCCGAAAGCCATCACTACTACAGAATGAACTTGCATGGTGTTTAGTTTTTTATTTTCCGTGGCGGGCATTTAGAAAACCGCCACGAAAATAGTTAGCCCGGCAGCCCCCGGCCAGGAAAACCGCCACGGGTGTAATCGACAACTATGGCGGTCTTTGTAAAATAATCGCCACGGGATTAACCGTGGCGGTTCTTTTACAATGTCCGCCACGGTTAATAATGTGAGAAAGCACACAGGTGAGCTCATATGAAGCTGAGTAGGGCCCGCATGTCTGTCTCAGTGAGAAAGCACAAATGTGCTTGCCACGTCAGCGATCTGAGGCAATGTCCCAAAGACCAATCATGTTGCTTCAATCAAAAGCCACGGACCATGTGCTTTCTAGAAAATAATAAATGCTCACTGCCGTGACCCATCATCTCTTGTCCATTCACCGTGACCCATCATCTCGCTTATCTTCCTCAAGTACCGACATAGCAAGGACAAGGCCCCGCACCCGGCCGGCGCAGGCGAGCTTGAGCCGCACCCGGCGCCTTGGCGGCGGCGCGGCGACCCGGCGGTGGTGGCGAGCAGCGGCGGCGAGCAGACCTCGACCGGGCGGCGAAGCGGCGCGGCGAGCATGGACCTCGACCCGCCAGCGAGCGGTCGCGGCGGCATGGACCGGCGGCGGTATGAACCCGACGGCAACAAATAAGCTCCGGGCGAGGAGGTTGTCCGCTCCGACGATGGGGCGGGCGACGTGGTGGAGGCCCGCGGCCGCGCGGACGGCTATGGCGAGTGGCGCCGCGACGCCGCGGGCGACCGCAGCCCGTGGGGCACGCTACGGCGGGCTGCAGCGTGCTCCAGCGACGGACGACGCTCGGGCGATCGCCGCGACGCCCCGACTGGAGGGCGGCGGCGCGGACCCCAGCGGGACGGCAACCGGGCCGCGGTGGGCGCGACCCGGGCGGTGGACGACGAGCCCCAAGTAGGCGGCGGCGCTACGACCCCGGCGGCGAAATGGCGGCGGCACCGGATGCCGGCTGTGGGACTATATTAACCCATTAGAGTTAGGTTTGGGCCCCGACGGCCCGTTAGGGTTAGGTTTAGGTTTTTTGTTTTTTTTATTTTTTTAATTTATTTACCATGGTGGGCATTGTAAGAGACCGCCACGGGTTAATCTCTATTTTCCGTGGCGGGTATTGTTAAATAACCGCCACGGGTTATCGATTTTGCGTGGCGGACATTTGCCCGCCACGGAAATCAAAAAAAAAGTCCGCCACGGAAAATCAATTTTGTAGTAGTGCATGGCCTTTGTCTACTCGCCAGCCGTTGCTTCTCGTGGGATCGATCCCCGACGGTTGGGCGTTTGTTTGCCTCGTCATGGGCGAAAGCTTCGCTTTCGCCCGTGCCGTCGCGAAACCTACGCCATTCAAAGGCCATCCCTTTCCCCATTGGGTTCGTGGGTACGCTAGGATCCGAAACTTAAAACATTCGGTCCTTGAGGCCGAATCTTGTTCCCTTCGGGCCAACTCGGTCGTGGTTTCACGGGCCGAATCGTAGGGGGTCAAGGCAGGTTTCGCCTCCTCCAAACAAGAGAGCCCCTCGAGTCCAAGGGTGAGGTATTTTCGTCCCTCCCCTTGAATCGACCTTTCGCCCTCAAGAAACCCCTCGGCCGAAATGCCCGACTCACGTTTTTATAGTCGAGGTTGAAATAATTAAATTAATTTTTTAATTTTCAATTTAATTTAATTTAATTAATTAATTAATTAATTTTTTTAATTTAATCTAATTAATTTATTTTTTGCATGTAAAACTCGGGAAGGCGAAAACGGCGCCGCCTCGGGTTGCGAGCCCTGTGCCGACGGATGGGACGCGCCTTGAGCCGCGCCGCCGTTAACCTATATAGGTGTTCGGGGGCGGGGCGGTGATTCCCCCGGCTCATTTGTTGCTTCAAGCGCTCCAACTTTCCGGCGCTTCTGAGCTCTCCCACTTTGGGCGATCTTAGCTTTCGCAGCTTCTTGGCATTCGGCAACCGGCTTCGCTTTGCTCAAGTAAGTTTCCTTTTCCTTCTTACTTCCTTTTTCTATTGAGTTGGGCGCCCATTTTTATTTTAGGGTTTCGTCATTTCTTTTTTTTATTTTTGTATTCTAGGTTTTGTTGATTCGGTAGAATGTCGGGTCCGGTTGCCTCGAGATCCGGCTCTTCGTCGAAGGGTTCCGGATCTACCGGCAGGCTTCGTCGGGTTCGGATTCGACCGCTAGCTAACGTAACCAATGCACAACCGCTTCAGAGCATCAATCCACACCTTTTTTCTAGCGAAAGTGAAGATGGATCCAAATCTGATAGCCCGGTTAGCCCCCCGGTCCTGGATGAGATTGAGGCGGATGTTGACATTGAAGGATCTCCCCGTTGGAGGCCACGCTTTCGGGCAGAAGCCCGAGCCGACCTTTCGGTTCAAGAAGATCCTAAGGCTTCTTTCGAAGCTCCGGAAGAGTCAGACAACGAAAGCTATTCCATCGCCGAAGGTTCCGGGGAGAATCCGGGGCCTTCGGCTCACCGTGAGGTTTATTGGGCCGGAACCTCATGCGTTACCGAAGAGGTTTTAAATGATTATGTGCGAAAGGGACTCATGGACCGAGAAAACAAGGCTGTTGTAGAGCTCCGACCGGGGAGAGAGTTCGAATCCCGTGTCCGAGAGGCGCTTTTGTTTTCAAAGATTATTTCAAGGCCGGGTTTCGTCGCCCGCGAGGACACATTTATCGGCAAAGGCCCTTGATCGGTTTGGTCTGCAGCTTCATCATTTGACGCCGAATGCGTTTACACGCCTGGGGGCATTCGTCTGGGCCATGAAAATGATGGGAGCCCCTTCAGGCGTTGAGACCTTCATTCAGTTTTACGCTCTCCACGAAAACCGAAGAAGATTCGGGATGTGAGGACTAAGGAGCACCGCTACGCATAATTCAGAGCTTACACCTTCATTCCGAAGGGAAGCCTTCGTATCGCTCCTGCTTTTTGCAACAAATGGTCTAAGTGGACGCAGTTTTGGTTCTACGCATGCGTCAGTGCCAGGAATGAACACGAAGCGTCCACATCCGGCCTGTCAATGAATAGTGTTCTCGAGAGCCGAATGGTCCCCCTTCGCGCGAAATGCCATGCGCCTTTCTTTGAAAATGCGAGAAGGGGATGCGGGAAGCTACCATGGCGTTCCTTGCAACCTTAGAGAGGCAGAGCACATGTGACTTGGTTGAGGAGTGGATTGCTATGGGGGTTCGGCCCCTTGAGCTCGCGGGCGCGGTCGTCGTCGACCCTCCGAATTATGGCTATGAGATGAATCTTGTCCATGCTGTCATTCCTCCGCGTTTCCACTCGAAGAAAGTATTCTTGGAGTACGTGATTGATGAAACTGATGCCATTCTGGGAGTAGTTGGAAAACGCGAGTACGATCTGGCCCAGGAAATCATCGGGGAGAATGACTGAATCAACAGGGCCCATGACGCCATGAAAGTGCCCTATCCCCACCGGCTGACTCCGGCTGAGGCTAAGGCGAAAAAGGCTGCACGAAAGGCGGCTTACCGCGGAAAGGCTATCGCTCATGATTCGGCTCCTCTCGAGCGAATCAAAAGGCAGAAAATGACTCAGAAGAGGCCGAAAGAACCCAAGGATGTCGAGGTAGGTCGTGATCTGGCTAGGGTTCCCGGTTTGCGTAGCCGAAAGGTTACATTCGGCCGAACCCGTCTGTTTGGCATTGTTACTTCTGCTTCGGTACTTTTATCTATCTTTCCTCGGGATTTTGGTCGTGCTTTCGGCCATTTTGTCTTTATTGCTTGGGTACTTTCGCATGTGTGTATCTTTGTTGCCGCTAATGTTCGTTTATACCGCCCTCGTAGGTTATTTCTAGTGATTCGAAGACATGGCCGAAGGCCGTGAAGGATACCTCGCCACTTTAAGGGATGCCGACGACATGACCTCTTCCGGCCCCAATTTTGTTGCGGTGAAGTGGCCATGCGAAGGTGATGCAGCTACGAAAGCTGCGGCGTAGAAGAGGCAGAAGTCGAGCAAGGAAGCTCCTCGCTTCGCCATCGTCGTTCTTCGTCCTAAAGCCGCCCAAGGTTGCTCCCGTAAGTCTCGGTTCTACCGGGAGTTCATCAAAACTTCCGGTATTTTCAAGGACTGCCTTTTCGGCTTCGCTCACTCTCCTCGGAAGTCATTCGTGCGACTTTAAGGAGGCTTTTGTGTACTGGGGGATTAGCTCCCCGAGGAGATGAGTCCACGGCGAGAGAAGACTTACAAGCTTGCATGTTGTCTAGGAGCGCATTCGGATGCTTTCGGCTTGTGGTCGGAGTTGACCAAGCAAAGTCTGCCCCTTCTCCCTTCGAAGAGGGGGTCGATTCGTACCGACCGCTCCACCTCCTTCACGGCCGCATACCGAGGAGTTGCTTAAAGACGGAGCCCCGCCTACTCTTTGACGCGTTAAACTTCTATATGCCACCGGGGTAAATTTTTTGATTTCGCTATTGTGTTGCGAATGCTAGTTTCGTCTTTGCTTACCATTTCTTTCTTGGCTTTCTTTTTGCGCTCTATGCTCGTTGCCGTAGCCCGGAGAAGAAGTTTTAGGGTCGAGCAGCAAGGCCCCGGAGGCCGAAAGGGCCAAGACCGATAAATTGGCCAAGAACCCGAAGACGGCCAATTCTCGAGAGGTCGAAGGCCGAATCCCGGCCGAAAAGGCCGAAGAAATCGCGAGCTAGACTAGAAGGTGAAGGACCTGAGGCCGAGCTCGAAACCGAGAGGAAGCGGCCGACGGTTTCGGCCGGGCGTGGCGCATGAGACGAAAAGTCGGCATTTCGGCCTTAAGGCGGCCTCACCGGCCTCCTTCGGCGACGGCCGCCCCCGCCCCAGGTCTTGGCGAAAGGGAGTTGCTCACATGGCTTGTACAGAGGTTAGAGCCTTACAAGATCGAGTGGAGACCGGGAGGGGCTACGCCTCTTTGGAAACCCTGCGGGCATTCGGCACCGTCCTCCACGAGTTGGGATGTCCTCATCTTGAGGCTGTGGAGCCGGACGAAGACCCGAGCGTTTATTGGCGCACTCCTCGCAGGCTCTTTTATTCGGTAGGTAAATTTACCAAGGCTATTGGTCAAGGGTGGGAAGGACCTTGCCATGTATCGCGCGGCCGAATCTTCTGGTTAGTTCAAGTCTTTCGATCTTAGTGACTGTGCGTTCTTATCTCGATTCGACTTTTTTTCATTACTAACTCGCTTGGTCTGGTTACAAAGGATCCTCAAGAGAAAGAGGAGATTCGTGCCAAGGTGGACGCCTTCATCGCAGAGCGAGATGGGCGGAGTCCGCGCGATGATTCGCCAGCCCTTCCAACGCCGAACTCCCGGCCCGGCCCGAATGCCGGGACTGAAGAAGATAGGGTAGAGAATGTTTGAGGATTTTATGATTCGCCTTGTTGGCTTCGATGTTGTAATGATACATGATTAAGTTATCGTTGAATCTTTTGGCAGGTTCCCGAGGAGGGGACCTCTCATTTTATGGAAGATTCGTTTCCTTTGAATGTTGAACGTGGCAGATTCGGCATTAGTGGGGCTTCATGGCTTATGGCTCAGGAGGCTTATCCTCGATGGGATGAATGATTTTTTTACTTTGGCCGACAAAAATCATTCGCCATGGTCATGGGATGCTTGATTTTTGGAGTTCGTTTGTTCCTTCCATTAGGCAAAAGAATTTGGTTCGTGGCGTCTTACTTGAGCCGAGAGTAGAGGTAAAGGAGGAACCCGTTGAACTTTTGGCTCCTAGGTATAGGTATTGTTCCGTTAAGGACCTTTGGCTAAACTAGCCATGTATACGATGCCTTTGATTCTTTTTAAACATGTATAGGGTTGCTTTCGGTTTGGATTGTTTCGTTTTCTCGGAAAGATATTGTCTTGTCAAGAAACCCCCTCCCCCCTTTTGCGAGGAAACGAAAGTCGTATGCTTTGCCGAAAGTGATTTTATCTTTAACTTAGGTGTTGTATACGCCCGCACGCTTATATGGACCTGGTCTACCTTGTGGCTGAATGCTGCCTTCTTGCACATTCGGCCATCTTGGAGCTACAGCTTTCTCTTTTCTCCTAGCTAGCTGGTACATGCGGCCAGGAGTAAGTATTCGAGTCCTAAGCACTCTAGGTCGAATTGTCGGCTTGACGTTGTTATGTGGCAAGGCTTGGGCAAATGTGTCGTGTTTCGACCTTCGTCTGCCGACCTTCTTGTACACTCGAGTAACCGATATTGCCCTCGTCATGCCGATGGGGATGAACTTGTGCAATGGAGAATGCTGTCCCAGGTTTCACTAGAGCATTCGGCGCTTCAGATTTCGTGTTTGGGTGGGTTGAGCTGATGTTTCAATAAACCCGGATAAATCATAGATGCTTTGAAGTTGGTCGAAGCACTTCCTACGGAACTCTTTCTGGGTGAAACATTGAAGTTCCTTCGTGGTAGGATTGTCTTTTGAAAAGCTTTTTCATGACAGCATCTTGTGGGCAAGCTGCCAGAGCCGCTCACGATTCAACCCTCTCTCCTTGCCTGGCCGAATGCTGGATATCCTTTCCTGATTCCTCTCAATCCTAATGAGCCTCAGCTCTTCTTGGGCTGTAACCCCTTTTGCATTGCTCTTGGTAGCTTCCTAAAGATGTTCCCTCAACAAAATTATGGTCAAGCTCGAGGGGTCTCGTGACCCTTGGGTCCTGTTTTTATAGTGGTTTTGGTCGCCCTTGCCGTATCCTCGGCCTTTATTGTTTTGATTACCCGAGGTCGTAGCCCATCGGCGCACGCTTTTAATTCATCCCTTTATTAAATGGGTGCACCTACTTTAGTCCTTTTCGGACCTTAATGGTTGTTTGCCCTAGTGCATGCCTTGGCAACGCTTTAAAGGTCAAGCTGCACTTTTTTGGCGGATTTCACCGCTTATGCTCCGCTTTTTGACTCTTTGGTCAATTTTGGATGATCTCGGGCTTGTTAGTCCCAGTTGTGATTTTTGGAGGACGTCACTTTCGGACTTTCTCCTAACTTTCGGTCTTCTCTGACCTTAGTCTTTTGGCTTTTAAGTCTTGGTTTGCCGATCTCTTCAAAGATATACCCTTTTTTGGGCATGACGTGTGCCGAATATATCAAGTGTGACTTAGTCACTTCTTGTTTTCGGCTTGTTCTCTCGCCTTAACACAATGCTTGGGGAAAAGGAACCTTTATAGGGGTTCACGACCGAGTGTTTCAGGGTTGCCTCATTAAAAAAAACCTCACACCCTCGAAAGGGCTTCCCCTGTGAGGAAAAAGAGCACAACTTATGGTAGTTTCGTATCTTACTTATTACAAACCGTGATAAAAGAATAGAAAATTACAACTCCTGTCTCGAGGGAGCATTAGCCACGCGTAGAACCTGCGGAGATTATCCGCTGCTCCACGTGTGAGTGGTTTCGCCGCCTTCTTCGTCTTGAGCCGGAATACACCGGGCTTGACCATGCTTGCGACGACGAATGGCCCGTACCATTGGGATTGTAGCTTGCCCTGCTTGTCCGCGTGCGAATCAAGACGAGGTCGCCCGGGTAGATGTTCTTTTTTCGCAGTACTTTCTTGTCTCGCCAGCTTTGCATCTCCTTGTGGTAGTTGTCGAGGTTTTTCGCCGCCCGCAACTTTCGTAATTCAGATGTGTCAGTATCTACAAACCTTTGTATTTCAGTAACATCAGCTATTTGTGTACGAAATGAGCCGAGCCTAAGCTCTTCCGGCGTTATGGCCTCTTCCCCGTAGAGTAAGTGAAACGGAGTAAATCCGGTTGCTCGGGACATGGAGATGTTGTGGCCCCAAACCGAAACGGTCATTTCTGCTGGCCACTTTCCTTTGCTTGCGTCCCATAGAGATTTGGAGACGGCTGAGAAGATTAGTCCATTGGCCTTTTCAACCGCCCCATTGCTCTGTGGGTGGTAAACTGATGCGAAAGTCAATTTGATCGAAAGCTCCTCACAAAAGTTCCGAAACTCCGTTGAATCAAACTGCTTGCCATTGTCCACCGTTATGTAGGATGGAACCCCAAAACGGCATACTATCTGTTGCCATACAAAACTGATCAAGGTAGCTGAGCTGATTCTCGCTAAAGGCCTTGCTTCTATCCACTTGGTAAAATACTCAAGTGCTACGGCTGTGAATCTCACATTGCCTGGAGCTGTTGGTAACGGCCCCACTATGTCTACCCCCCATCGTTGAAGAGGCCAAGTAGGCACTATCGTCCTAGTTGGGTTGGATGGTGCGTTTTGCTTTTTGGCGAACATCCGCAGCGGCTTTCGCATGTCTTCACCAGTTGCTTTGCATCTTCGGCCGCGATGGCCGGTAAAACCTTGTCTCATTGCTCTATGGGCAATTTCGTGAGGTCCCCTATGAGCTCCGCACATTCCTCCATGAATCTCGCCTAGGAGCTTTCGTCCTTCTTCTGTGCTGATGCACTTGAGTTTTGGCACTATGATGCCATCCTTGTATAGCTCACCTCTTATGATGGAGTAGTGCTTAGTCCTTGACTCCATTCGCTGTTGTTCATGCTTGGACTCCGGTTCGAATGTTCCTGTCAAGAATGCGAATATCGGGCTCCTCCAGTCATGACTTGTGATGACATGAATGGCCCTTGGTTCCTCTTCTTCTTCTCTAATTGCCTTGGCCGAAAGCTGTTGGAAGAACACATCCGGAGGGGTCGGAATGCCAAGTCGCACCTGCCTTTGCTAGCTCGTCGGCTTCTCTCGCTTTTGCTTTGCGTGGTATGTACTTTATCGAGAAACCCGCGAAATGCTTCTCCATTGCTCTTACTGCGTCAGTAAATATCGACTAGAACTCGCTCCCCGGCCGTACTCCTTTTCGCAGTGCCCGCTTACCACTTGTGAATCTGTATGAATGACGCTTTTGACGCCCATTGCTCTTAGCTTTCGGAGCGCTAGCGCATTCGCCGTATTCAGCCGTGTTGTTGGTGCTTGTGAACTGTAGTCTAACTACATATCTGATGGATGGACCTTGCTGAGGTGTGAGTATAGCGAAACCCCAGCCCCTTTGTCGCACCGGGCTCACCACAATACGCAATCCAGGTTGGTTCGTCAAAAACCACCGGATTGCCTTCGGGCCGCCGAGTCCGATCTCGCTATGAAATCTCGCGATTGCTTGAGACTTTATGGCTAATCTATGCTCGAAATCGATTACAATTCATTGAGTTCGGGCGGCCCATTTGCCTACTACCCCGCCTCACGGCCATTTTTCTGAACAAAGCTTCCAAGGGTTGAGTGGAGATAACTTTGAATCTTGTGTGCACAAAGTAATGCCTCGCCTTTAGGCTTGCCATTAGGACCGTGTAAGCTATTTTCTCTAGCTCGAGTAGTTAAGCTTTAGCCGAAAGGGCTTCGGACACGTAATAGATAGGAAACTGTTTTAGCTTGTTGTCCCGCTTACCGACGAAGCACGGCGCTTACCGCGTCTGGTGATGCCGCTAAGTATAGCAATAATACGCCTTTGGGGATGGTTTCGACATGGTTGTTAGATTGGTAAGGTAGTCTTTCAGGTCTTGAAAGGCTTTTTGCTGTTCAGGTCCCCATTCGAAATCCGTGCTATCCTTTAGCACTTTGAAGAAAGGTAAGCCCTTTTCAGCTGACCTTGAGATGAATCTGCTAAGAGCTGCTAGTCGACCTGTGAGCCTCTGGACTTTCTTTCGGCTATTTGGGGGCTTCATGTTCATGATTGCCGTGATCTTGTCTGGATTCGTTTCTATGCCTCTGGCTGACACTAAACAACCTAACATCTTGCCTTTTGTGATGCCGAAAATGCACTTTTCGGGTTTAGTTTGAGCCCGCTTTGCCTTAAATTTGCGAAAGTTTCCTTTAAGTCACTGATGTGCGATTCTTTTCGAACTGGCGATGACTACTATATCATCCACGTATGTTACCGATTCTTCTTCTTTTTTCTCGCTCTCTAAATACTTCGTCGACGTTCGAGAAGGTGGATCCGGCGTTCCTCAAACCTTCAGCATTCGCTTGAAACAATAGGTCCCCACGGAGTGATGAAGCTTGTCTTCTCCTCATCTTCCGGTTGGTGTATCGATGGTATCGAGAGAAACGGTCGAGCAAACTCATCCTTTCACGGCTGAGGCTAAGTCAATCAAGGTGTCTATTCTAGGGAGAGGGTTGTTGATGCTCACTAACTCATATTTTTATGCATCAACCATTCATGGAAAAGAACTAAAATAAAATTAGATAACCTTATTAGGGTTTTCTACTAATGAATTCCATGAGTTTTGGTAAAGTTGTGATTTGCGGGACTTAACGAAAAATCAGCGAAAATGACGTGGCATACGGCCGACGTAGCGCAATGCAATCCAACTCCAAAATGAATCCGAAAGGCTACGGATCTCTCCCGCGTGAACTAACCCGGAACCAAGAAATACATCATCTAGAAGACTCCCAGAACCGCGACGCACGGCCGGGACCCGGAGGGAGGCCCCCTGGGCCGATCGGCCCCCTGGCGCCGCCGTCACCGGCTCCGGCTCCGGAATGTTCCTCAACCGCCTCCAAGACTCGATCTAAACCCGGTTGATTTGAGTCGGTTTGATCCGAGGGCGACGGAAGAAGTGCGGGATTTATTCAAGGTTAATACCACATCGCCTGTTGAAGTAGAAGGACAGAGGAAGACCGATATATAAACAGCCCAAGACCCCTCAAGCCAAGACAAGTCCAAGTTGATCTAAAGCTTCACGTTCAATAAGAAGTAGATCAAGGAAGAGCCAAGACAGAACAAGAAGAGGAGACACCACGAGATAGGATATTAATTCATAGCTCTTTGAGCCTAGATTAGATAGAAAGTCGGGTTTAGAGAAGAGAGAGTGTATGCTCGGTTCTGGATCGATAAGTTACACTATGGATCAATATAATTATTGTTTTCATACACCTTCGTGCTATTTAATTATTATGCATACAATTAGTTTACTTACACTTTATTCTAGTCATAGCATATTTGATATAGTCATTATTCATGGTAATTCAAGTACTTATTCGTAGAGCTCCTAGTATATTACAGTTTGTATGCTAGGTAATAGAGAGTATGTAGGCATGGTGCTTAGATATAATTTATTTGGCGGATTCACCTTATATGCCGGGTCGTGTGGTAGATCGTAGTGGTGACAAAGACACTATTGAGTCCTTTGCAATCCTCCCCGTGTATAGGACTAGTCGATAATGATTCTTGGGATGATCTTGTTTCGTTCTTGATTTTCTTAAGTAATCTTCGGGGTACACATTTTTATTTATGGTTTTGATTTATATATGATCTTATGCTATGCCATTTTATTTCCACTTCAGAAATTCTTTGTATGCTACATAAGAACCGGTCCCGTCTCATCATAAATCCAATCCTAATCTAACTAGGAATTAATCTTATCCTATTGTTCACCACGTGCACCTCACCCGCCTTATATACCTTATCACTATTATCTTTTATTGGCTCACCCTCGCTTAAGTAAATGCTAAACCACCGAATCTCATTAGTCTTCTATCACCGTCCTTAATCAAATGAATTGTTAATCTTATCTTCCTCGTGGATTCGATATTTAAAAACCCTCCCCCCGGTGAAATGCTCATTTGGATATCCGTGCGCTTGCGGATCTATTTCTCTGTAAGTTAATAAATACCAACAAGCATTTAAAGCCGCTGTTCTTGAAGATTTAGATAACTTTTCTTTTTGATTATTGATAGATGAATTCTAAGTGTGGATTTGCTACTTAGCATCCCTCGCTAAAACAGATTTACCCGTTTATTGTCTTTTTCCATCTTACTTGCGTGGTATTAACAAAGTTAGACCGTGATTCACTATACTTCATCATCCGAATCAAGTCAACCAAAGAACACCAAGTTCACGAAGCCATGCACGAAAAAGACGTTGCGAGAGTTCTCTGCTCCAAACATCGAGAACATTCGCCTTTGGACCTACACTTCAAATCAATCATGAGTTCGAGCTCAAGGCAAGCCTCATCAACATGGTGCAAGCTAACCCGTTTGAAGGAAAGACACATGAAGATGCAAGCACTCATCTCCGGACTTTCATGGAGATAGGCGCCACCATCAATATCAAGAACATTCCCAAGGACATGATCCTGCTCCATTTATTCCCTTTCTCACTATCGGGAAGAGCGAGGCAATGGTTCTACTCCCGGTGAACAAAAGATAGACACATGGGAGAAATGTTCAACCACATTCTTATCAAAATTTTTTCCCCATAGGCAAAACCAATGCCTTACGTGGAAAAATTACCAACTTTCAAAGAAGAAAAAGGGAGAATCTATTCGAGGCATGGGAACGTTTTCAAGAATACATATCGATTGCCCTCACCATGGAATGGAAGAATGGATGCTCTTACAAGGATTCTACCATGGACTAATTCAAAACCAAGAGAGCATCTAGACGCCACTTCTCGGAGGATCATTCTTATCACTCACACCAGGGAAAGCCAACATACTTATGTGTAAGATATCGAAAAATCAAGGCTGGACCACTCAAGAACACCCAATACAAATCATCAAAGTGAAGAAATAGAAGAAGAACAAGAAGACTTGAAGGCAAAGATCAACTGATGGACGTGCTACTAAATTGGCTTGAGGAGCGAGCCAACTACAAGAAGAATCGACAAGCTTTACAAGACTACATGAACGCTTCAAGAAGTTCAAGCTTGGTGGTTCACGAATCAAAGACCAACCCAAAAAAAGAAGACCAAGAACCCGACCACCAACTTACGCAAGTATTCGTAATAACTTTAATTCGGGTAATAAATTCAAGCAACCTTCTTTACTTAAAATTAATTGAAGAGCAAGTTAAAATTAATGATAATTTCTAAGAAGTTAGTTGCTAATGATAAAATTCTAGAAGATATAAATGCTAAAATGGATAACTTTTCTCGCTATGATAAAAAGAGCAAGTTGCTTTTAATATCAAACTAGAATCAAAATTATCAAAATTGTCTCTTTGCTATGCCTTTGTCACTAATCATGAGCAGGTACATAACATCCGAACAAGAGGTGGTAAGCAAACTACCGATCCACCATTCCCCGACAGAGCAGCAGAAGACCTTCGGCTAGAAACCTACGGCACCTGCAGCCCACCGCACAACCCGTAGTACCGCCAACATTCGAAGACAAGGATGATGACGTAGAAGAAGTTGTGCGCCAAGAACCTGTGGGACAAGACTTTCACGACACCAATTTCCTACCCTATCCAAGAAGAATAAGAAGACCTCAAATTGATGATCAATTCGCAAATTCATAGAGGTAATCCGAAACTTTATATTAATGTACCTCTATTAGATGCCATGCAGTCCCTACATACGCCAAGTACATTAGAGATATCTTAAACAAGAAGAGACCATTACCAACCACGGAGATCATCAAGCTAACGTAAGAGTGTAGTGCGGCAATCCTAAACACGTTACCCATCAAGAAAAAGGATCCAGGATGCCCCACTATAGAGTGCTCAATCGGAGATCAATATTTCAACAACGCACTCGTGATCTTGGAGCAAGTGTCGGTGTGATGCCCAAGGTTGTCTTCGACAAGCTCAAGCACCCTACCTTGGTTCCAACATCAATGTGTCTACAACTAGCGGATCAATCGGTTCGCTACCGTTAGGAATCGAGAGAATGTTCCAAAGGAGGATCCGGGAGTTCTTTGTGCCGCCGACTTCGTTGCTGGACATGCACCCGCACTCCGGGGTCTCACTCATCCTCGGACGACCATTCTTAGCACCGCCAACGCTAACATCAACGTCGTATTTGGAGAGATCACATTTGAGATCAATGGAAAGGAGGAGAAGTTCGCCTTCAAACCTGCACTTAACTCGCCACCAATGCGAACATGATCAATCAAGAGAAGACGATGCCGGACGAACCATCCTCTCCATGGAGGATGCATCGAGGGACTAGAAGATTGGAAGGTCCCGCTTCGAGGACCTTAACTACGGACCCTCGCCGTCGGTAACTCGGTAAAAAATTTAAAAATCCAAAAATATTTTATTCCTTGCATTTATTTTCTGCAATTTAAATTCTTGCACTTTTACATTCATCGTAAAAAAGAAAAATTACGCCCCATGATTAATTTTTGCGAGTAAAAACCCGTTTAATTACTTTTTTCTCGTGGTGGCACAAAAATAATTTTTACATCTTTCATTTTTTATTCAGAAAATACAAAAAATATTACAACCTTACAAGTGGGACCCATATGTCATAGGGACAAAACATCAAATCATCACTTTCTTTATTCCTTTTCTCCTCCACCATCCAATTTCCACCAGCATACTTCCACTTGACCTAACATATACTATTCTAGCGTGGAATTTCAGCAAATAATAGATGGTGGAGAGGGCACCGAATGGGCCCACTTGTGGGGCCGGCCGCCCAATAATCATCGCCGACGGCCCCCCCCCCTGCCTATAAATAGAGGCGCCCGGCCTCCTTCTCTTCTTATCCCAAGCAACTAGAAATTCTGATTTCCAGAGAGAAGAAGAACTGCCTTGAGCGTATTAGGAAAGAATTAGAGGAGAGAAAAACTTAGAAGAAAAATCCTTTAGAAATCCTCTCGCCAAAATCCCCGAAAATGTCGCCCTTGCTTGAAGGTTTCACGGTCACGCTCAAACTCTCGGGCTGGTTCCGAGCGATCAATGAGCACCGACACAAGAGCGACGCCATCACCTCTAGCTTCTCCATCTCCAATGCCTTCACCAAGCCGAGGTAAAACTCTGACCTTGGACGTACACCTTCATTTGCAAGCAGGAGACGAAAGGAGTAGGTATGATAAACTTAAGAACAGAGATTTCTCACTTACTCCTATGCTAGATAATACATTCATGGACCGTATAGAATTTTACGAGAATTCAATATTATTTTTCAAATTCGGGATGGTCTTCTTTCTATGACACCTCCGAGAGGGGGTTGCCGGCTTCTCACATTAGAATTTTTGTGCACACTAAATTACACCGAGGATGGGACCGAGTGACCTTTTCGGTTATTCCGCGGACTTACACGATGACATGGAGACAACTTCAGTCTTTGCACTAGGTTTTGAGTCAAGTTGCCCCATAAATGTAACCTCCACCTTAAGCGACTTCAACAGGGAAGTATTTCGAACGAAATCACCGGGAAGGGTATGTTCCAATCCGACCTCGCACAAATGACATCCACCTTCCAACACTAAGATATTTACACAAATGGATGGCCCTTGTCCTTTTTTCCACGAAAGGACAATATCACCGTACGAGCATCGAGCCGGCATTCCTATATGCCGCCGTTAGAAGACATCCGTTTCACCGTTATGTCACTAGTAGACCATTGGCTATCACTCCCCAACTTAGTTGGAGAGATAAGTCGCACTTCATTAATCACTGTATAGCCAATGATCTAGGCCTCATTGAGATGACACCACCATCACGTATATAACCACTCCACGAGATATCATAGGGTACGACTATTTTTTCGGCAGGGCCGTTGGGTAAGAAAAGACCGAGAACAATATTACTACCTTCATAACAACAATGCAATCCGTTACCTAACCCGGGATTAGGCATATACTGCGGCAATCTTTCTTGATACATACGCAGTACGGTAGGTCCAACGTCGACCATCCACATCAAGCGAGCTTCAACATCCTAATACGAAGAGCTGACCAAACTCCGTGAGGGTGCAACGGTACCAAGCATACGAGGGCTTCGTGCCACCGCATCCACGCCGCGCCTACCCGGGAGGACCGCCGCCCACCACGAGGTAATACCGTAAGGTAGTCATGCCGCATTTACGCCGGCCCGTCATTCTTTTGCGAGTTACGAGTACCGCGATCCAAAGAAGATCCCCACCGAGGTGTGCAATTTACAATATGCGCACCCTAATCAACACTCGTAACGCCCACTCCGACATCTTGTACAATCAGCAAGAGTGGATGCGACAAAGGGGGGAGCAGCTTGGGCGACATCCAGACGCGGTGGAGACCAACACCGAACAAACCGAGAGACTTTTTCGGCCGCATGGGACATAGGTAAGTGCATCAAGCGGCTTGGGGAGTGGTCCCCGTTAAAACCACAAACGTGGGGGAACCCCCAGTCAAAACCAACCAATCGTCGGACCCTTGGGGAAGGAGTGCCCCCAAGGTAAGTATCTATCTATCTATTTATCTATTTATCTATATTACTATAGTTTTTAATTATTTAGCTATATATTTATATTTGAGTCCTGTCTATTTAGCTAGTATAAATAATATTTGTTTTAATATATATATATATAGGTGTGCTATAAAAAAAAAATGAGAATAATAATTATATTGATTCATGAATTATGCTATAAGAACATGATAGATGTTGCTCCTCTGTGATCAATGCCTAGTTTACCATATTTATTCCTCCCAACATGGATATAATTGTTTAGATTCTAAAACATGCTTTGAACTTGAGTTACGTGGGAGTATGATCTTAAATTTCAAGTCTAGGCAATTGATTGATATGATATAATAAAAGTTGAGCTACTATCTATCTTGTTCATACGTGACGCTTTTAAATTCGAGTATTAATCTTTGAAAATTTTAAATGAGTCTCCCCGTATGACATAAGCCCGATAAAATAAAAATAAATACCTTGTTGAAAATATGCTAAAATTGCTTACAAGTATATATCTCTATGCTTTCAAGAGACTTGGGCATGACAAGCAAAAATAAAATAAAAAGAAAAATATATATATATGAGAGAAAAGTGAGATGAGAAAGAGGGAGAGAAATGAACAAGTGTTCTACTAGGCGAGAAGAGCCTACCTCCCTAATAAAAGAGATGAAAAATGAACAAATGTTCAGAGCGAGTAGAGCTCACATCTCGAAAAAAGAAAAGGAGAGAGAAGAATGTGACAAAAGTCAATACAGTGAGAAGAGCTCACCTCTCCAATTAAGTTGTCATGTAACCCAAGGTTCTCTAAAAATTTATTACTATAAGGAGAGATATATTTTCGTAAACAAAAGAAGCAAAGAAAAGGGCTAAGAATTTAAATGTTTACTATTAATTGTTGTCATACAGGAATACTACTTGCTTTCACTTTATAATCTTTTGTAAAACTCGGAGTTATAGTGAAACCACGAACTTGAGACATGGTGTTTGACTTAATTGTTCTATCTTTCAATAGTCCAAGATTCATGATGATAAAAACTCCATGCTCTCAAGTAAATATAAGCAAGTTTATGATTCTAAATTCTTCATCCTACCTTGGTTGAGATTTACTTTGATAACACACACGGGGGCCTTGCTAGGGACTAGCAAGAGGTAAGCTTGGGGAGTTTGTTGATGCTCACTAACTCATATTTTTATGCATCAACCATTCATGGAAAAGAACTAAAATAAAATTAGATAACCTTATTAGGGTTTTTCTACTAATGAATTCCATGAGTTTTGGTAAAGTTGTGATTTGCGTGGACTTAAATAAAAATCGCCAAAATGACGTGGCATACGACCGACGTAACGCAATGCAATCCAACTCCAAAATGAATCCGAAAGGCTACGGATCTCTCCCCGACGTGAACTAACCCGAACCAAGAAATACATCATCTAGAAGACTCGGACACGCGACGCACGACGGGACCCGCAGGGGAGGCCCCCGGGCCGATCGGCCCCCCAGTCCGGGCTCCGCTTCGAATGTTCCTCAACCGCCTCCAAGACTCGATCTAAACCAGTTGATTTGAGTCGGTTTGATCCGAGGGCTTACGTGTAGAAGTGCGGGATTTATTCAAGGTTAATACCACATCGCCTTGTTGAAGTAGAAGAGACAGAGAAGACCGATATATAAACAGCCCAAGACCCTCAAGCCAAGACAAGTCCAAGTTGATCTAAAGCTTCACGCTCAATAAGAAGTAGATCAAGGAAGAGCCAAGACAGAACAAGAAGAGGGAGACACCACGAGATAGGATAGCTAATTCATAGCTCTTTGAGCCTAGATTAGATAGAAAGTCGGGTTTAGAGAAGAGAGAGTGTATGCTCCGGTTCTCGATCGATAAGTTACACTATGGATCAATATAATTATTGTTTTCATACACCTTCGTGCTATTTAATTATTATGCATACAATTAGTTTACTTACACTTTATTCTAGTCATAGCATATTTGATATAGTCATTATTCATGGTAATTCAAGTACTTATTCGTAGAGCTCCTAGTATATTACACCGTATGCTAGGTAATAGAGAGTATGTAGGCATGGTGCTTAGATATAATTTATTTCTTGGATTCACCTTATATGCCGGGTCGTGTGGTAGATCGTAGTGGTGACAAAGACTATTGAGTCCTTTGCAATCCTCCCCGTGTATAGGACTAGTCGATAATGATTCTTGGGATGATCTTGTTTCGTTCTTGATTTTCTTAAGTAATCTTGAGGTACACATTTTTTTATTTATGGTTTTGATTTATATATGATCTTATGCTATGCTGTTTATTTCCACTTCGTAAATTCTTTGTATGCTACATAAGAACTGTCCCCGTCTGTCATAAATCCAATCCTAATCTAACTAGGAATTAATCTTATCCTATTGTTCACCACGTGCACCTCACCTGCCTTATATACCTTATCACTATTATCTTTTATTGGCTCACCCTGTTTAAGTAAATGCTAAACCACCAATCTCATTAGTCTTCTATCACCGCCCTTAATCAAATGAATTGTTAATCTTATCTTCCTCGTGGATTCGATATTTAAAAACCCTCCCGGGTGAAATGCTCACTTTGGATATCCGCGGCGCTGGATCTATTTCTCTCAGTAAGTTAATAAATACCAACAAGGGTATGGATCTTTCGGACATGCCTTGTTTAGATCGATGAAGTCTACACATTCGCCATTTCTTGATGTTAGGTCGGATGTCTTCTTCTAGACCATGACCACATTTGCTAACCATTCGGTACTCGAACCGCCCTGATTACTCCTACGTCCGAAAAGTCTACGGACCTCGGCCGCCGTGCGCTTCTTTCCTCGGATAGCTTCCTCGCCCTCGCTTCTTAGGTTTCACTGCCGCACGCTACGCTTAGGTTGTGTTGAGCTAGGTTTAGGCACTCCTTTTAGGTCATCTGGCGACCACGCGAACACATCCGAGTTGGAGTCAAGGAATGCAGGCAGCGGTGGCTGCCTCGTCCCGTCGGGAGTTCGAGCCAATGATAATCTCCCTTTCAGGCCCAATGGTGGATATCGGGACCCTTTTGTAGATTCGGCCGATTCCACTTTCGGTTCTTTGACCTTTTCACTTTCGGCTCCAGTTCTTCTTTCTCATCGTCTTCTCTTTCGGTCTCTGTTACCTCGTTGATCATCTTTGATCCGTATTGGTTTTGCATCTATTTTCCGAGCTGCTTCTCGATCTCCCCATACAAGAACAATGCCGAAAGGGGAGGGTATCTTCATGCACAAGAAACTTTGCTTGATTACTGCATCGAACTTGCTTATGACTCCTCTGCCGAATATCGCCGTAGGGGTAGTCTATGTTGACTATATCGAATGTTATGATTTCGGTTCGACATAGGCCAACCTCGACCGAAAGTTACCGCGATGTCCTTCTTCCCGATGGCATCTATCCTTTTTCCCTCCGAAACCGAATAATGCGTTACCCGCAGGTTGCAACGTCCTTCGTTCCATATCCATGCTTTGAAAGGCCTTGATGAACAGAATATCTGCTGAGCTTCCATTATCTACCGGGATATTGTGGAGTGTGAACTTATCCACGTTTGCGCTGTTACTACCGAATGCATCCAGATGCGGGTAGTCCCTTAGCCGGAAGTCACTTTCGTCGAATGTGATTGGGACCATTGACCATGCAGGCCTGTTCAAAGGTAGTCTTGGTGTTACAAAGTGTACTCTTCTCACATAGTCCTTCTAGCTCTTTTTGTTCTCGTGCTCAAGGTTGGATCCGCCTTGTGATCGCATAGATATGTCCACTGGACGGAAGTACCGAATTCACAATTCTATTTTCTTGGACCTTTCGGGCTTCATGTGCGCTGTTCTCTGCGTGGTTGTTCCAGAGTTGCCGGGGAAGACGCCGCCATTGATGGAGGCTGGGATTGCTGGATGTAACCTGGGTAGTTCCAGGAGTACTGATGATGGTGAGCCGGAAGTATGGGGGCCTGCTGTACTAATGGAGGCGGGGGTGGCAACCGAGTACTCGATAGCCAAAATATGCATTCGGCCGGCGCCACATTTCTCTCATGTTGGGCGTGCTTTGGAGCTTGGCTACCTTGTGAAGTTTAAGTCCTTTGATTTCTGCTCCTTGGCCATCTGCCCATACTTACAGTCTCGACTGAAATGACCCATGTTTTTCGCCCTTGAGGCGAAGCAATACGGTACTCTTGGTCCGTCCCCCTCTTCAGCGCCCTCTGTCCCTTGAGCTCCGGCCACCTCGATTGGTGATTTGCTTTTGAATTTGAGGCGTCCCCGGCACGGTTCTCGACTTGGTTCGGCCCGCCCGGCCGAATCCTCTTGTACATTATTGACCGGGCGAGGTGCCTTGCCGCCTTTTTGGTTATTGTTGGCGTTCGGATGCGGTGACTGTTGCTTTTCGTCCTTTCGCGCCGCTTTTCTTCTTTTCAGACCTTCTTCGGACTTTGTAAATTTTTTTGATCCGATCGTATAGCTCGGTTAGAGTTTTGGGTTCCTCCTTTGTCTAGGAGCGTAGCACACCGACCTATGGCCATGCCTTCGATTGCCGCTGCTATTACTACCTCATCCGATACATTTGGCGTTTGAGCCTTGGAAGCACTATCTTTTTCGAGAATCTTGTGTCAATGACTCTCCATCCTCTTGCTTGAGCTTTAGGAAATCCCTAGTTCCCTTTTTTCAAGGCCCGAAAACCTTCAAAGGTGATGATCAACTGCTCTCTCAGCTGCTTCCAATTTCTTATTGAAAGCGGGCGAAGGGCGATATACCATTCATGCGCGATGTCTTCTATTGCCATGATGAGAGATTTTTTTACGGGGTAACCGAATCCCCTCCCCCGAATGTATCTGCGACTTCATAGCTTGCAATGAATTTCCTTGGATCTGATTTCCCATTGAATGATGGTAGTCTGGGCTTATACCCTATCGGCCGTGGGCTTAGCTGCAATTCCGGCGCGAGTGGGGAAACCGGATCGACTTCCCCATCCGCAATGAAACCGGGTTCTTGCCCCTCCTTGAGATGATGGTGCTGTGTTTTTCTCCATCTGAGCTATTTCGTGGAGCAAATTTTCTTTCTCGATTTCGGCGAGCTTCAACTGTTCCCTAGCCGAATCCTCTCTTCGCTTGGCTGCCTCTCCTTTCATCATTGCATCCCTCTGAGCCCTTAATTCTCTGAGCTCAGCCTGTCTGAGGCTCAATTCTTGAATTAACTTGGATCGTTGTTCCTGCTCATTACCTGCCGTTTCGTGCTCGAGCGGCTGCTCCTCTTCTGAATCTTCCTCATCTTCTGGGATTTCGGAACGTCCTGCTTCGAAAGGACCTTGACCGGTTATCGCCCCGGGGCCTGTGGCCGCGTCTTCTGTTTCGCCCTGGCCCTGACCTGCTGGGGTGACAATCTTGGGCAGAGGATCTGACGGAGGATCCGCCGGAGGAGATGCGGCCGGTGCTGCCGGCGCCGCCCTGGGTCTTCCTCGCCCTGGAGCCATGGGTTGCCTGCACAACCACGGTGGGCGCCAATGTTGGTGTGGCCCCGAAGCGGGCCACCCCCTGGTAGTACGAATCACACAACAAGGCTAAAACCGAACACTTCTGGGAGTGTCTAAACTGGAGCACTCTTCTATTAATTCTCAATCTGTCCCTTACAATGCCCCCTTTGGGGGTCTATTTATAGCCCGTAGACTATTTCAATACCGATTTTGTCCTCCTACCAACCCTAGACCTTAGCGTCTCCCGCCGTCGATCAAGGGCAATGTGGTCTTTTCCGGCCTCGCGATCCCACCCCACTTGGGCTGCTTGGCGGCGGGCCGCGAGCACACCTGCAAGACAAGGTTAAGAGGCATTCGTATTATGGACCCTTCCGGCCTTGCCCGCCGAAAAGCGAATACTTTTCGACTTCCCTCACCGGAGCTAGGGGATTCGCGCTGATCCTCGATCTCGTGGCGTAGGCCAAAGCATTCATTTCATTTGACCGAACTCTAGCACATTCGCCCCGCGCGATTCCCCTGGCTATCCCACTTCCGATCGGAAGCCTCGACATTCGGCAAAGCGGGCCGAATGTCAACGCGTGCGAGCTGCGTCCCCTCATTTACGTTCTCCGACACCGACGAAAGCCACGGCATTCGGGCCTCCTTGGCCGAAAGCCATGGCCTTCGCCTCTACTGCCGTCGTTACTTCGTGGACCGATCCCGACGGTTGGGCGTTTGTTTGCCTTTCATGGGCGAAAAGCTTCGCTTCCGTCCCGTGTCGTGCGAAAACCTACGCCATTCGGGCGTCATCCCTTTTCCCCTTGGGTTCGTGGTACGCTAGGATCCGAAACTTAAAACATTCGGTCCTTGAGGCCGAATCTTGTTCCCTTCGGGCCAATTCTGGTCGTGGTTTCACAGGCTGACCGTAGGGGGGTGGGCAGGTTTCGGCCTCCCCCCAACATCTGCCATAAACCTTGTCCGGTGTTTCACCTCACCACAGAAAACTTCTTCTGATTCTATCGATCTTCCAGATTAACCATTTTTGCTCAGGGAATACAGTTAAGTGGTAAATTGGTTGTGAACATAAGACCGTTTTGACTAGTGTTTCTCTTCCTGTTGAGGACAACATCTTTCCTTTCCATCCTGGCAATCTAGATCCTATTTTGTCCAACAACGGCTACACTTCAGAAGACCTGCAACGGCTGTTACTTGAGATATCAATGGGAGATTCATGGGCGCCTCGAGTGTCGTTGTGAATGGCAGAATGGATCTAGATGCACTAGAAGCCATCACGTGTAGAGAAGGTCTTGCGCGCTTGCCAACGATTTGGTTCTACATGATTTCAGACTAGCGTGTGACAACGCCAAAGTTATCAGAAGCATCCACGAAGGGAGCATGGGGCTCATATAGACATGTACTCCAAGAGATCAGAGCTAGATCACGTGGGTTTAATTTTGTTGATTTTATCCATGAATGGAGGCAATGAAAGGTCGATGCCCATAGATCACGCAGGTGATGTGTATGCCAGGTCAGCAGTATGAGTGGAAACACTATGCAAGAGGTAATCTAGCTATGCTTAAATGATACAATACTGTTTCTAATAGTTAAAGATCAATTCTTTCCAACTGGCAACAATTTCCAACCTGCAAGATAAAATGTATTTTATAGTTTTTTGAACACCTTTGTCCTTCCCACGCTCAATAAGTTAGGCTCAACTTCATACTCTTAAAACTTTGACAAGAACTATACAGAGAAAGAAGCAGCTAGGATTTCGTCATGAAAATATATACATTTTCTAGTTTGAAAAGAGGGCATTGTA
This sequence comes from Hyparrhenia diplandra, assembly GCA_015847255.1. Lineage (NCBI taxonomy): Eukaryota > Viridiplantae > Streptophyta > Magnoliopsida > Poales > Poaceae > Hyparrhenia > Hyparrhenia diplandra. The sequence goes on along the minus strand of JADLZK010010770.1, from coordinate 360,300 downwards.
GTTCCAGATTTTTGGCATCCACCACTTGACATCAATATATAGATTGAGCAATGTGAACTCCTTCATCTCCTCTTGTCGTTTTGCATATATAGGGAGCAGGCCGTGTGGGGCGGAGGCCCATGACACGCCCACCGCGGGGAAGGCCATTGGGGCCGAGGAGGAGCCACGGCCCGATGACTGGAGCACCGTCGCTATGGTGACCACGCTGGATGACTCGCATGCCAAGCCTGACGAGGAGCATGGCTCGGACGAGGCGGCGAGCATGGAGGAGAAGCATAGGGTCTCCACGGCAGCCATGGAGGATGTTAAGGGCGAGGACGGGGCCACATGGCTGCGGGAGACAATGAGGTAGCCAGCGCACGTGGCGGGGAGGAGGAGGAGCCACAGCTGGAGATTCCGCACGAGCGGGCTCAGCCACCGCCACCGTCGTCGAGAAGAACCTGGGCGGCGACATCGAGGAGGAGTGCAATGCGGGGCAGAGGCAGCGAGGGCGAGAGGAGGAGCAAGGGGAGAAGGGGAGGTGCTTGACCGAGGCGACAACGTTTGCGTCAAAGGTCCTGGAGTGCTATATTCAGGTGAGGTTGCATTCTCTGCATGGTATTTTTACAGAGCGGCAAAATTTTGATGGTATTTTCCAGAGATGATGATCTTTGGATGCTATGAGACCAATTATCCAAAAAAAAAAAACGGTTCGGTGGATCCTCACACCAAGTGGAGTGATGAAGATAAATGTTGACGCTGCTTTGGCCAAGAATTCAGCAAAGGCCGCTACAACGCCTGTTACTTGAGACATCATTGGGGGATTCTTGGGCGCCTCGAGTGTGGTTGTGAGTGGCAGAATGGATCCAGACGTAGCAGAGGCCATCACGTGTAGAGATGGTCTCGCGCTTGCCAGCAATCTGGTTAAAGATGGCAATGGGTAAAATCTGCGCGGATACTTTGGAATCATAGACCCACACCCGCGATGGTATTTCTGTGTCGAATCCGCGCCCGCGACCTGCCACGGGCAGCACTATGCACCTGCACCCACTATCCGCGGGCATACCCACATGCCCGCCAGCTCGGCTAACGGAGGGGATGGCGAGCAGGTGTGGGCGCCATTCGTCGATTCAGGAGAAGGCTGAGATAGTGCTAGGGAGTTGGGAACGAGTGCTGGCGGCCGGCGTGGGCGCGCAATCGCCTTGAAGGGCAGTGGCGAGTGGTGGCGGTAGGAGGGAAGGATGCCGTCGGCGCTGTGAGTGCTGGATCGAGCATGGTTGACGCCTCGGCGAAGGAGCGAAGCAGCGAGTGGAGGAGCCACACCGCCCACATGCGTGACCAGGGGGAGGTCCGACCGCGGGTCACCGGAAGCGATGGGGACTTGGGGAGGCGCGATGCGGGGCGCGGTCGCGGTCTCTCGCGAGTCGCGTCCCCGCGTGTTGGCGCTGGCGGTGCTGGTGTGGGAGCTATGGAGTGGGGAATTGGTGGGATGTTGAGGTGAAACCCTAAAACTGAAGGATATATATGGCATATGCTATGGACCACATGTCAGTGTGGGTTTTGCGGGTGCAGGCAAGGTATTTTCTTACCCGCAAAAGATTTGCCCGTCGGGCACAACTTACAATCCGCACCCGTGCGTGCCCACGGGCACAAAAAGCACGCCCGTATCCATGCCCGACGGGTATGCAGATTTTTTGTGCCCGTTGCCATCTTTAAATCTGGTTCTACATTTCAGACTAGCGTGTGACAACGCCGGAGTTATCAGGAGCATGTAGGAAGGGAGCTTGGGCTCATATGGACACGTAGTCCAGGAAATCAGAGCTAGATCATGTGAGTTTTTTTTTTTTTTTTTTTTTTTTTTTTTTTACATGAAGGGAGGCAATCTGTCGATGCCCATAGATCACGCAGGTGATGTATATGCGACGTCAGCAGTATGAGTGGAAACACTATGCAAGAAGTAATCTAGCTATGCTTAAATGATACAATACTGTTTCTGATAGTTAAAGATCAATTCCTTCCAACTGGCAACAATTTCCAACCTGCAAGCTAAAAAGTATTTCACAGTTTTTTGAACACATTTCTTCTTCCCATGCTCAACAAGTTAGGCTCAACTTCATACTCTTAAAACTTTGACAAGAACTATACATAGAAAGAAGCGGCTAGGATTTCGTCAGGAAAATATATACATTTTCTAGTTTGGAAAGAGGGCACTGTAGTTCCAGATATTTGGCATCCACCACTTGACATCAATACATAGTTTGAGCTATGAACTCCTTCTCATGTCGTTTTGCATCTTCATCACCACCGATCCTAAAATACTGCAAACCACAGACGAAAACAACAAGCATATGATCTTGATTTCTGAATCAATGACATAAACAAAAATCATGTAATAATTAATAAGGACCTGAAAGCGTCTTGATTTCTTAATTTGCACGGCGAAGTGTCTTACAGTTATTGCTCATGAGCCGGAGCGCGAGCACATGCTGCCGGTCGCCGGCGCCACGGCCATTCTGCGCTCCTCGGCCCGCGCCCTGGCGCAACGGTAGATGCACGTGACGATCCAGAACGCCCACGGGAGCGCGACGAGCGACAGGCCGACGGCGGGGAGCCACGCCGGCGCCTCGTTCGGCGGCAGCAGGATGTAGGCCGCGAGGCACGCGCCGCCGCCGAGCAGGGAGAAGAGGAGGAGCACCGTCACCAGCCACAAGCACACGCTGCCGCCCGGCGCACCTTGGCCCTCCTCCTGCTTGCCCGGCATCGTCGTCGTGGTCACTCGTCGGCGGCTGACGATGATCAGCTCGATCGGCACCGGGGCGCTGGCTAGGCGCGCGTCAAGAACAGCGGGGCGGCGATGTGCGTGGCAATGACATCAACCGGCCCGGCTCGCCCAATTCTGCTCTTGTTCGTGGATGGAATGGAATGGAATGGAACAAAGAAAACGTGCCAAAAAGTTCTGATCTGTTTTGTTGTTCGCCTTTTTGTGGATATTGAAGATGACAAGTTAGCAAATGGAGATTTGCGTCGCAGAGCAGCAGGATGCATGGCCAAGAACGGAGGGAGAGGCGCGGAGCGAATTCTGGACAGAGTTAGTTTTGGACACCCTATAATAGGCCACTAATGGTGATGTCATTGCCATAAAAATGGACAGAATTCTGGAAACAAGCTGCGTGCGCGTCAGTCAGATTAAGTGAAGTTTTTTTTTTTCACAAGTTGATTAAGTGAACTTTGATGTCATGACACGCACTCTCTTCCATACATGCATGACAATGAAGATGCATCAACATGATCTCAATTCCACAACAATTTGATGTTCAATGATGTTAACGTATTAGACTACATAGTTTGATTTGATCCATCCTAAAAATTCATCAATGATTATCGTTCTGGACTACATAGTGTCATCCAGTCCATCCGAAGCAATTGACTACAACAGGACATGCTTCCTCAATAAAGATGTCAACCATGTCTTCGCAAAATGCCTCCTTTTCTATGCATTAGACATTGAGCCTTCAATTTGGTACACCATGAACAATTTCGGAAAATCAACTGTTTCATCAACAGAGATGTCAAGCTTGTTTGTCCTCACAAACGCCTCTTCTCTCCCCTATGATACACACACATGCATCACTAGTGTTAACAACCAAAATCTACAAAATGTTCCAAACAATTCAAAATGAATTGAAACTTGGGAATATGATTAATCAAGGTTAGTAACAAAGGAGCGTATATTGTGCAAACCAGTGCAAACTTTGCATCTAGGCCAACGATCTCCCATCCGATGGCGCAAAAATGGGATATGCGTTTGAAATAGATGTGCGAGTTATTACGTATATCATGATCGATACAGAAATCGTTCGAATCATCTGTTCCGTTAACCAAGAAAAAGTTTTCTATTTTCCATGTCCAATCACGGATCCTGGAATTTCTATAATAAATTAGGTAGCTAAGCTAATCAAGTTCCCTATACATGAGTCTGTTGCCATTCTACTGCAATAGTTGTACTAGAATGATGAATACCTTGAGCAGGTAGAAATAGAAAGAATTTTGTTAAAATGGAAAAGGGATTTCTTTCTAAAGGAAGAAATATATAAATTTGATTAATATTAGGAAATCAAATGAGTGAGCCTGGGAAGGAGAGACATGCATTTTGCAAAAAGACGCCCGCCAGCCCCCTTCACCCCTTTTGCAGTAACCCCCTCTAGCCGGCAACCCAGGACATTTTGTAAAGTGATCCTTTTGTCTTCTCGCTCCCGACATCATCTCCTCAAGCGCCTTGCGCAAGGCGATTAGTTGCCATCGCCCGAGATTGGGCGCCCGCCCCGCCCTGCCGGCCCTCGGTGGTCTTCGGCACCCTCGCCGCCCGGTAGCCCTCAATGACTCATCGGCCATCGCTGCCCTTGCCGGTCCTCATCACGCTCGCCGCCCACCAGCCCTCACCGGTCCTGCCGCGCTTGCCGCCCCCACCGCCATCCCATCCTGCAGTCTATGAGGCCAATCGCCCCATCGAAACCATTCCCAGTTGCTCAATAATTAAATATCATTTCAAACTTTCTGAATCCAATGAAACCTATATAGTATAGTAGAGAAAAATCATATCTAAGAAAAATACAAACATATTATACCAATTTCATTTAGTGCCAAGAAATAATAACATACATTTCAAAAGAAGATAGAAATTCTAAACTCGGCAAATTTCATAGCAAAGATTTAAAACAATAGAATGAGAAATTTCATAAAATTGTTTTCTAGCTTACATACAACAAATTTTAGAGGTGGGTTAAACTTAATGGTGATTTCACCATCCAATAGGAGAGCAAAAAATGGAAGGAAGAGCAGAGCAGGGAAAAAGATAGTGTGACCAGTTAGCCTCCTCAACCCTTTTATAAGGAGGTGGGAGGTCACTCTTTTAATTACTAGCAAAAAAAGCCGTCGCGTTGCAACGGGAAGACAAAACTATACTCTTATGCCTAAAAGCACTTTAAATTATAACGTGAATATAATCTTTGTGATTATCATCTAATTGTCATGCAGTTGTGAGAGGAGAGAGCCGATGAGGGACACGTGGAGAGTCGAAGGGCACCGACGGCAAGATTGCGCATAGAAGGTTGACCCTGATTGTATTTCCTCCCATTTTTGTTACATTAGTTATTTGGATTTTGCTAAATATTTTTTAATTAATACTTGGTGCTTTGAGATAATTAATACTTGGTGTTGATTAGATCACGATCGAACTAAATAGGGTGTGGCGTTGCTAAGTAGCCCAACTGTTCACCGGACATATATACTGCAAAGAGGATCTGAGGTCTCAGAAGAACATAAATCAATCAAAAGAAGAAAAAGGAGAGAAACACGTAAAAAAATAAATTATTAAGGTAATCAACCATTCGGCAGCTTCATGGCAAATAGAGGGAAAAAAACTTTGATTTAGTAGTTGGAGTAGAAAAGCATGGGAAAAGGTCATGGCAGCATGGAGGTGAGTCAAAGAAGGCACGTTGCACTGGCTCTTGCGATATACCAGGAACTCGAGAGGCAATAATCGATCATAGTCCGCCGATGCACTGCGCCAAGGCATCCTTCACGGCGGCGTAGTTCTCGACGAAGGAGAAGGTGTCGCCTCCCGTGACCTCCGCGATGTTGTGCGTGGCCACCGCACCGACGTCGGAACCCAACCCGAATGTGTGCACCGACGTGCGCCGCGCTGTCGCGCAGGAGAAACTCTGGCACCGGGGCGCTTGAGTCGCCGTCGTGTAGTCACGCGGCGGCGTCCGAGAGGAAGATCACGCCCGGCGACGCCGTTCCTGTGTTGGTTGCGTTCGAGCACCTTTCGCCGCCTCGTCGAGGCGGTTGCTATTAGATCTATAATTTTCTAGTTTTGTGTCGAGTGCTAGCACGACTCTCATCTCGCCCGTCACGGCCCAGAGCTCATGACTCGATGCACCCCCCCGCCGCTGCCCCCAAGATGATTTGTGTGCGGAGTCGTGTATAGGATGTTGAGTCATGGAGGGCTGGATTTCATATCACCTCTATGCGTTCTTCCGAGCTTTTGACGTATAGGGGACTAATACAAGCCCAATTAAGGCCCATAAGGCGGTAGGTGAAAGAAAACGGTGGTGAAAAAAAAGTGGCAGAAATTTTCATGCTTTAATAGTAGGTATAGATTTTCCTTGGTGGGATTTATATTTATAAAAAATGCCTTCGTAGTTCATATAAGAACATGGTATAGAAGATCGATTTGATAGTATTACAAAAAAATGCTTTCGAAGGTGGGTGGGCATGCTCTTTTTAATTATATTTACATTTGATGACTTCTATAGGACTCATCTTAAGAAGATTAAGTTTGACCCTGCTCTCAAATTAGTTGTATGTTAGAGGGAGAGAAATTGAATAATTAAAGATTTCCATTATATTTATCAGATTATTCTAGAGATGCTATCTTTTTCATTACAGCGGATTGTTTATACTAATGATTTGCAGAGATTGTTTGATCTGTTCAATTCTAAGATCCTATTAAGTACACTGAAATTATCCAGTCTTTTTTAAGTGAGATTGGGCATAAAAAGCCATTTCATCACCCCCTATGAGAAATTATAGTAACACATCTATGAAATGTTACAAAGGGTTCAAAGGAAGAAAGAAATATAAGAAAGTCCTAAGATTTCTCTCTAATCAATTCAATAGAAGTGGCGAAGAACCATAGTCAAATTTTACATAGAATAATGTATATGTTGGAGCAGTCAATAATCTTTGTAATTCGTATAGAACATGGTATTAGACGATCCACTTGGTCATTTCATTTTCTCCCTATTAAATACAACAAATTTTGAAATGTGGGTTAAACTTAATTGTGATGTCAGCATCCAATGGGAGCGCAAAGAAAATGGAAAGAGGAAGAGCAAAGTAGAGAAAACCTAGCGCGACTAACTAGCCACCCCATCCCTTTTATAGAAAGGTGGGTGGGCATGCTCTCTTTTAATTATTTTCCTTGGTGGGATTTATATTTACCAAAAATGCCACCAAGGACTACAATTGAACTCGATGGAGTTTTTTTACTAAAATGCCACCAAAGGCTACAAATGACCCCCAAATATCATTTTTGAACCTCCAGGCTATGTCATTTTGGCTTTAAACATGATAATGGGGTCCCCAACATAAGATGCACACCAAACACTTATCCTTCTTAGAGCATCTCTAAAAGTTTCCAAAGGCTACAAATGACCCCCAAATATCATTTTTTGAACCTCTAGGCTATGTCATTTTGGCTTTAATCATGATAATGGGGTCCCCAACATTAGATGCAAACCAGACACTTATCCTTCTTAGAGCATCTCTAAAAGTTTCCAAAACAGTATCCAATCCATGAATTTTGACAAGATTGAAATAAAAACATCTCCGATAATGTAACACCCCGCCCTCCAAAGCTGCACTGCACAACCCTTCTGAGGGGCGTGCACGCGTACACATAGCACCCTGCTTACACTTTCTTCCTCACTTTGTGTAATAGGGATAACCCAAAGGTGATATGGCTAGAAGACAAAGACTTATAAGTTGGCTCCACCCTTGCTCAACTAGCAAGGTGGTACTAAACATTTGCACTCAGCACTCATGGACCATTACGGGCCACATACAAATGAGGTCGGGTGTTAAAAATAACTCCTGCAACTCCTAATCTCACCTCCCAATCTTTCGATGCATGAAAAATGGACCCTGTAGTGTGGATAGTTACACACACGTATCCATCGCTCAAATTTAAGGTGGAAGGATGTGTTAAAGAATAAGTAGGACAAGGTTCCTAAAGCAAATGTACAAGAGAGAAATAAAGTACGAAAGTGGTTGGGGGTAATTTAGAAATTGTTTGGGATTCTTGATGTAATATTATCTTCAATTTTTTAGGAGTGATTTTTATAAAGCATTGGAGAAACCTTTTTTTTGATCCTCCCATTATTTTTGGACACTTGGAAAACTCAATGGTTTTGGGAAGAAAATTTGAGGGCCAAGTGCATGGCCCAGCCCACTCTATCAAGGGGTGGGCCGACCTATGTAACAACCGCTTGCGCTTTGGTCTTAAGATGAGTCCATTAGAAGTTCTAGTGTGAACTTACCATTGAGAGACAACCTGTGAAGATAGTAGATATCCTAATTCTAGGTAACATCCAAGCCCCGACACACGGCCTAGACCCATTCTCAACCAGCTTACACTTTCGTCCTCGCTTCATGCAAAACGGTTAACCGAAGGTTACTATGTGTCCTTGACTCTGGCTATTAAGGAGTCTGGTGGTCCTAGAGTTTCTAGTATGTTACTAAACCTCAGATGAATAGTCCTCTGCAAGGCTACAATGTACAATACCCAAGCTACAATACCCCAATATTAGGCTCGGCCCAATTTGTCGCTACAGTATCCAGCCTAGAATACTCCCGCGTAGTACCTGCGCCCATCACTATTCAAGTTGGCCCAACTCAACCCATTTAGGCAGGGATATTACAATCTAATATTACTTGGCAAGTATTGTCTTCTAAATTTCTTAGGCTCCTTCCTATCAGTTCTTCTTGCATATGGGCATGTGCATGTCATTCAGATGCTTCTTCAATGCTGCCGGTATAACTTTGCTTCCATGCACTTTTACATCCATGGTGCGTTTTGACTGAGAATGAGTGAGAAATTCTAAAAGTTTCTTTAGTCATGCTAATCTAGGCACCTAAATACATCATGACATTTTCTATGTTGTCAGCCAATCAAACGGTTAGAATTTATATATTTATTCCCTTCCTTGAGTTGAGCTTGTGCTACCATCTGCAGCTTATGTTTGAGTTCTAGTTCTACATTTTTAAGCTCTAGCTCCTGAACATACTTCTTCATTTTTCAAGATCAATATCATTATACTACCACATGAACAGAAGAAAATAAGAGCAGGGTGATGTGCGTGACAATGACATCAACCACTACTACAAAAAAAGGATTTGTAACAATGCCTTTTTGAAGTGTTGAAGAAGGCTACTTTATCTTTTAAAGCTCGACAAAAACTTGTAGCTAGTCTTTCTCCCTCATACTAACTTTAAATTTGATGATTTATTTTCTAAAAGTTTCTAAAATCATATGTCAATTTATTATGTTCCTATAGCTATTATTTTGGTCATCTTTCCATGTGACTTTGTTTTATCAATGCAAACTTTGAATTTTGAAAAAATAGCAACCTCTGGTAACATTTTGAAATAGTAAATGATTCCACTTGAAAAAGATTTGAACATAAAAGGCGTTGTATACTACAACTTTGTCGAATGAATAAATGATCAAAATAAAAGTTGTAGATCTCAAAAAAGTTGTAGACCTTTGTAGTTGACAATTTTTCATTTGAAATCATTTTGTCAAGGAAACCTATGTTTGAACTTTACAAATTTCAAATTTATATTTTTTGAATGACCTTGATTGAAGAAACAAGAAAAATAAAAGTTGTAGATATCAAAACGTTATACAACTTTATAGTTGTCAACTTTGTCATTTAAAATCATGTTATCAAGGAAAACTCTACTTGAATTTGCCCCATTTGAACTTTGAATTTTTTAAATGACCTCAAATGAAGAAACAAGAAAATAAAAAATTACAGATTTCAAAACGTTATGCAACTTTGTAGTTGATAACCTTTTTTGATTTGAAACGACCTTTTCAGTTGAGTATAATTACGTCTAATTTCTAACATTTGAAATTCAAAATTTTCAAACAACCTCAGATGGAAACAATAAAAACAAAGTTGTGGATCTCGAAAAGTTATGCAACTTTGTAGTTCATAATTTTGTAGTCTATAACTTTTTAGTTAAGTTCGTTTAGTGTCCCAATACTCATTTTATTTTTGGTTCAATATAATATGAGTACAAAGAATATCTTAGATAAACGCAAGTGAGTTGGGTGAGTGGTTAGAGGAGAGAACGCATGAGTACAAGGTCGTGCAATTTCTGGTGGGGCCTCTCAAGATTATATATATATTTTTTGTTATTTTATTAGCCATAATACTTGTGATTTCTTAAAAAAATAATTTTTCGGGATGACTCTATATCCGTCAACTATAAAACTGATTTGGATATATATGCTCTTAGCTTTGTCACTTTCCGTTGCACACTTCTTACAGTTTCTGCATCAAGCGTACTACAATCTTAAAACTAGCAGTGTGTCAGTCAGATTCAGTGAACTTTGCTGCCATCACACGCACACTCTTCCACTCATGACCCTGTAGATACATCAACACATGTTTGTACATTTACACAAACGCAACTCCCCTGCACAAGCCACGCAAACAAGAACATCAGAAAAACAGAGAATTCAAAACAGCCAGCAAAACCAAAAAAGCGCACACAAGCAAGCTGCCATGCCACCACAGATGAGCACACTGCACACACAAATCAGTGGCACTGATCATCAGCCTAGCCTAGCACGCCGTAGAGATCACCACTGTAGAAGCCATCGTCACCCTTCTCCTTGGTGCTCTTCCTCCTGGAGCTGGAGAAGAGGATGTCACCGATGAGGGGCACGATGGGCTTGACCTTCTGCGCCTTCCTCCTCCGGCTGCCAATGAGCTCGACGTCGTCCACCTCGCCGAGGCTCAGCGCGTGGGAGAAGGACGGCAGGTACTCGCTCGCGGCGAGCCTGTCGCCCCACCGCTCGCTCCGGTGCGTGAACGACGCCACGTCGGTGTCGCCCCCGATGCTGCGCCTCGCCGCCGCCGCCTTGTCGGCCTCCATCTCGGCGAGCTTCGAGAGGCCACGGTGGAGCTGCGCGCTGAGGCTGGCCAGCGCCATCTCCATCTCGTTCCCGCGCTTCCTGAGCTGCGCCACCTCCTGCCGCGTCTCGGCCACGTCGGCCTCCAGCTTATGGATGGAGCGCACGATCATCAGACCACCGCCCGCCTCGTTGTCGTCGCCGCCGCCGCGCGAAGCTGCGCGGCTTGACCGGCGAAGGTGAGGACGCGAGCGATGTCGGCGAGGATGGTGCCGAGTACATGGGCACGGTGGCGGGCATTATCTCCGCCTCGCTCTCAGCCATTGGGGTGGGGAGAAGGTCATGGTGCTGCTGCTGCTGCTTGCTTCATGCTTGGCAATGGCACTCGGTCCAGCAGCAATGCTAGCGGCATTGGCACTAGCGCTTGGGGTGGCAATGGCGGTCGCACTACTACTGCTGTGCCTGGAGTGGCTGTTGCCGACAAGTATGCGGTCGCCGAACACGGCCACCGCCTCCTTGACGGACCGGAACGGGCGGCCAGTGTCGACCTCAGCACGGTCAGAGGCCGCAGCCATGCCGGAGCAGACAGCCTACAACTTGGATTATGCCTTTACCCCAAAGATCAGCTCATCCGGACAGAAAAACATCTCAAGCTCGCTGGGTAAGTATAGGGAGCCAACTACAAACAATACAAGCTCTTCAGGGAAATATATGTAGCCAACGGCCAAGCGAGTGTGTCTTTGCTTGCACTTCAATAGCACGCTTGCCTGTGCCCACCAGCCTCCAAGCAACCAGTTTCCCAACAGCAACAAGCAAGGATCATGACTTACCACCAAAAAAGAACTTAGAACTCACGGACGGTTTTTAGACACTTCTGGCTGGCAATATAAACAGGCGATGCAAGCAGCTTCAGTCAGATCAGTCACAGGAATATATATACTGTGGGTGAGTACCTTTTTAATTTACTCGTTTTTTAGAAAGAGAAATTTGCATTCCAGTCTCTGCGAGAGTTTTGCACACAGCCTATTCTTATTATAGTTTCAAACTCTCAAGGCTCATAAAAAAGCGAAACCAAGCAAGAGCGAGCAACTATCTAAGCACTAATTCTTTTAAAAGACAACCACTCATATGCTTGGCAAAGATCTCCATGGCTAAAGACTCCAATGTTATACATACCCAATTCAAAGGTGATCTGTTGCTCTCCTTTTGCATAATGTTCCTGAACCGACTCCAATAAGTTGCCCTAAAAATAACCAGCAAATCAGAGTATAATCTTCTTTTCTCAAAAGTCACATCATTTCTACAAAGCCAAATATACCATAAAATTGCACTTTTTCCTGCACAAATTAGAGAATGCATATGCTGGTCTGTTTGTTGAAACCACACTCCGGATAAATCTTCTACTTGTATAGGAGGTTGAAAATCAAATGCAATAGTAAAAACTCTCTAGATAAATCTCGCCTTGTGACAATCAAAAAGATGTGTTGGATGGTTTCCTTTGTTGTCACAGAAACAACATCGGTCATCTTCTTCCCAACGTCTTAATAAGTTGTCTTTTGTTAAAATTGCCCCTGTTAGTATGAACTAGATGAAAATCTTGATTTTAAAGGGTATTTTCAACTTACATATTGATTTGTTTAGAGGCAAGGCAAGTTGGTACAACAGATGCTTATACATTGACCGTAGAGTGAAAGATTCTAGTTTTGAAAGGCTCCACTTAATGGAATCTCGTTGGTCATCCAATCGCATAAAATGCAATCATAACTAATTCATTCCATTAAAAGAAATTTTTCTCCATCTAATGCTCTTCTAAAAAGAGATATTAAGGGTATAGAACTGACAACACTTGCTACTGAGATGTGTTTCTTTCTAAATATTGAATAGGATGTGTATTGTTCTTTAATAGTAGATTTTTCTAATCATCTATCCTCCCAGAATCTAATCTATGTACCATTATGAAGGTTAAAAGTAGATAAATGAAGAAAACGATCTTTGACCTTCATAAGGTAGGACAAACAAATTGAGTCTCCCTGGTTTCTACTCAACTTCACCAATGGTCTTATTTTTCATGTACTTCTTCCTAAGAAGTTCTTGCCAGACCCCATCTTCATTAATGAACTTATATAGCCTTTTACTAAGTAAGCAAACATTCTGGATTTCAAGATTCAAGATTCCTAGATCACCTTGATCCTTTGGTAAACAAAAATTTCCCATCTTGTTAGCCTACATTTTTTTTAAGGCGATCATCTTGCCAAAAGAAAGCAAACTTGTAGAAGTCTAGTTTCTTAAGAACGCCTTGTGGTACCTCAATGAAAGACATAAACATAGAAAGGCTACCTAGAATTGAGTTAATTAAGATACCATAGGACAAAACCTTTCCTTTCCAACTACTCATTATTTTTCCAAAAACAATCTTCAACTATCTTCAAATCTTTATTATTGAGTTTTTTTATTCATCGAAATGCCCAAGTATCGGAAAGGCAAGAGACCAATTTCACAGCCAAAGATTTGTCAATATTGTTCTATATGATTCTTTGTCTCCCCATAACAAAACAATTCACTGTTGTGAAAGTTAATTTTTAAACTTGATAGTTTCTAAAATGCACATAAAATGATTTTCATAATCTTTATTTGCGCCAAGTCGTGCTCCATGAATAGTAAAGTGCCATCAACATATTGCAAAATCGATAGGCCTCCTTCTACCAAGTCTGGGATCAAGCCTTGAATTCGACCATCCTCTTTTTGCTCTAGTTACGAATATAGATAACATATCAACAACTATAGTAATAACAACGGGTGAAAGTGTCATCAACTTTTTTAATTTACTATCAGGTATAGGTTGGGTTTAGGAGGATCTGATTATTGAATTAACTAACTGAGGAATTTAAATAGTAAGGAAATAAATATTATACATGTATGCAAACATGAGAAAATAAAAACAAATATATTATCATCCATCTGCTTATTCTAGTTTTACTGCACCGAAAAAGATTTGTAAATCCATCCACAATTTTAAGAGTTCTAGCTATCAAACATCACTAAACTTTTCAAAGACCTTTGAGACATCTTTTAAACGACTTCCGTGAACGCACCGCCTAGTTGACTAAAAACTCAACATTTTGCTCTATTGTATCCGAGATCACATATGGCCTATCTCGATACATTTTTTTCTCAAATTGCTCCATCCTATTCTAAGTCAATTATATCCTATTAAGGATCAATGAGTAGTCTTCAACATTTGTTGTTGTAACCTTCTTCTAAAAAATGAGCAGGATTATTCGGTTGCACAATATTGTTAAATATTGGTTACAGACTACGCTAGGTTTAGCTAAAGTAAGTGGACATAAATTGAAGTATTTTCTCATATTTGTATTGTTCCCTAAAACCCAATGTACAATTTGATAGTTAAGAAAACTCTACAAATCTTTTTTGTACAGGTGCCACTATCATGAAGAGACAATATCTTGAGAATAATGTGATAAATCAGGCTGAAAATTTATTATTGAATTTTTGTCCCTCTTGTATACAACTGATTTCAGAGCTGGGTTACACTTATTGTTGATGTCACCAACCAACTAGAGAGAGCGAAGGAGACGAAAAAGTGGAAGAGCAAAGGAGAGCGAGAAGAGCAAAGGAGAGCGTAGAAGAGCAAAGGAGAGCAGAAGAGCAAAGGAGAGTACAAACTATAACCAACAAGCCTCATCTTTCCCTTTTATAGGGGAGGTGGGAGGGTATGCTATCTTTCCCATGTTGAGGTTGTTATTTAAAAAAATATCACAAGGGGCTAGAATTGGACCACAGTGGGGGTTTTTTACAAAAAATATGTCACCAAAGGTCAAAATGGACCTCAAATATCATTTTGCAAACATCTAGGCTATGTAATTTGGTGATGAACATGATAATGGGGTCCCCTCAACACTCATCCATCTCAAGATGAGTCCAGTAGATGTTATCTAGTGTGAAATTAGCATTGAGGGACTACCCATATCTATGAAGTTGGTAGATTTCCTCAATAATCTAGAATAACATATTAAGCATTTGTTGTCATTATTCTAAATTTCTGAGGCTTGCCTACTGATACTTGCAGCTAGAGGGATATATGGTCATGTGCAGGTGTTTCTCTAGCTGTTTCAATGCATGTACAATTTTCCTTCCTTGCATTTTAAAGGATCAAAGAGAAAATCTAAAAGTTTTTTTTTGTATTGATTAGATTTATCTAGGCACAAGATTACATTATGATACTTTCTAAGTGCTTCATCAATGAGCTGAACCTACGCTACCTCTAGCTTCTGTTTTGTTTTTGCATTTTTATGCTCTAGTTCCTAAACAAACTTCATTTTCTCAAGATCTACATGTTGGGTAAAACGTCCCACAAGTTGAAAACAATCACAAAGTTATATTCATTTTACGGTTATACTATACATGTCAGATGGGATATTTATAGTGGTCCTAGTCTTTGTAAACAGTACATAAATGATCATTTTACCCCTCTCTATAATTATTACAACCCTTGTAAACTACAAGGCAATGTTGTCATTTTGTCTGTGCGAATCCCATTTACTGGACTTCTTTTCAGCCTTCAATCAACTGCTTTAGTCTTTCTTGGCGTCGCTTGTTAAGAGTTGTTCTCTCATGACTTTGTGCCCTTCTCATCTTGGAGCGAAGTCTTCCTTGTAACTTTGTACTCTTACTGCTTTCAAGCGAAGTCAAAATGTCATCTTCGCTTTGTCCTTGGATTAAATTCTTCCTTCCAACTTTTTGCTCTTACTACTTTCAAGCGAATAAATATTCCTGACATGCAAATAAACTTTGATATGAAAGTTAGTTGTTGAACTCCATAGCTTCAGGGCCATCTTTCTAAGTTTTTTTTTTTTTTTTTTTTTTTGGCGTGCATTGTGCACGTGCTGCATTAAGGGAAATCAGAGTTATTGATTACATCCGACTTACTTTTAGGCGAGATGCCATCAAGCAAGACGGTCACACACGACACGAGTCGCCGGCTTGAACGGCGCAGCAATGTAGGATGTACTAAGCCTTAACTAGTTGTGCGACTAAGGAGAAAGCGTGCTGCGGCGCTTCACGGCTCGTCGTCCCGGTCGACAAACGCCCCCAGCCTTCATCAGCGGGAAGAGTTCCCGGACCGTGAGCTCCTGTGGAGAGGACACCTCGGGCGCTTGGCGGTCGTGGAAGCGCTTATTTGCCGGTCGTCGATCGAGGGTGTTGGACGGATCGTCCGCCCCTCTTCCCCGTCCCACTTGTTTTAGGAGTACCCTGCGTGCCGGCGTTCGGGACGTGGGTCCCGCACACGGCCTTCTTCGCGAGCCGGCACTGCGGCGGATGGAGTGGTTGCCGTGGACGAGGTGGGAGGCGCGCCCGACGCGGGGGCAAGCTCAACGGTAGGCTCCTTGATGGGGACTATGATGGAGCCCGGAAGGCGGCAACCGAAGCGGTGGGCGGCGGCACCGTCGTATCCCCGACAACGCCGAGTCGGCCCGCGGGCCGGCACCCCCCACAAGGGACCGAGCTGTCCGAGACGACTGGGGCGCGGAGGGCCGAATAGAGAAGCGCCGCCCCCGGAGCCCGCCGCCCGAGTAGGGGGAGTGGATGGCTCCCGGAGCCGGGGGAGTCCGCGGGATCTGCTGCCCTATCCTCCACGGAACACTCCTCGGAGGGGCCTCCCGGCGCGACGGCGGTCGCTAGCGGCCGAAGCTCCACGTGCACCGGGTCCGCCCACCAATCACCGGGGGAGGGGGGGGGGGCGGCATGGGCTGTGGAGGAGGTGGCTCGGGAATGGCCGGAACCATGGTGTAGGCCGCGAGCTCATCCATCATTGGGTCGACGCGAGCGGGGGAACGACGCCTACAAGGGAGGTCGAGCGCGAGCGGTCCACGGGAGTTCCAAAGATTGACCACCACTGCGCTGGCTCGCCGTGAGCCTCCCGTTGGTGCCGGGTCCGAAGAGGGATCGGACGGAGGATCTGCCCGGCCGAAGAAGGGAGGTGGCGGCGTACGACAGCCCCCGGGGATGGCATGCCCCGGCATGGTCGGCGACGACACGCCGGTCCGAGCACGGCGTCTTTGCTCTTGGACTTGGCGGTGAGGCCCCGCGCCCTCTGCGGAGGGAGGCGGTGTGAGAGGAGAGGCGCCGATGCCGGCATCTCCTCGCCCCATGCCTCGCCGAGGCGTATGAGGCAGCGGGCGGGCGGAGCAGCGTCGCGGCGGCGTGATCCCCGCCCGGCGGTTGAAGCACAACCCGATGAAGGATGGCGGCACGGGCCGTCGAAGACGACGGTTGGGCGAGGCACGTTGTCGCCCCCTCCGGCGCTTCTGGACGAGAGTGAAGCCTTCGTCGTCGATGGTGGGAGCAGACCAAATGCCTAACACTACATCATTATACTGTTGCATGCATGAATAAAAGAATTAAAGAAGAGCGAGGCGATGTGCATGACAATGACATCAATTGGCCTGTTGCCCACTCCTACTCTTTTTGTGGTTCGAATGGAATGGAAAGAAACATGCCAAACAGTTCTTTCTCGTGTTTTGTGGATCTTGGAGGATGTGAAGTTAGCGATGCAAATTTTACCTCGCAAGGTGGCAGGATGGCCAAGAACGGAGGGAGATCGATGTGTAGAGCCAATTCTGAACAGAGTTAGTTTTGGACGCCCTATAATTGGCCAATAATGGCCTGCTAAAAATGATAGGATTTGCCTTTTGTTTTGAAATAAAGGTAGGATCTCTACCATTCAATTAAGTAAGGGGTAAGATATTTCACCATCAAAGGACACATTGTTGTAATCGGTGATGACTAAGTGATGGAGAACACAAAATCAAACCACAGCGGAGACACAAGATTTAACATGGAAAACCCTCCCAATACGGTAGAGAAAACACCACGGTCGCCAGCTAGCAAACACTCACTATTATCCAGAGTCAGGTTACAACACCAATGTGGCAGCTTACAAGAGAATAAATCAATCACCGAGTGGAACCCTAATCCGAGTATATGTACTGTACTGCTTCGCTTCAGCCCAAGCCTCTGGGGACGGGCCTCCGCTTCACTCCATTAGAAGTCGGCCTTTATAATCACTACTAGAATCGACGAGTTTTCCTAGGGCCGAAACCATAGGGAAACTCCTATAAAACAGTAGGGAAACAATTTCCTAGGATTTTTCGTAAGGAAAGGCCCCTAGGGAGGATTTCGACAGGAAAGAAAACGTGCCCTACGGGTTTCTATCAAAACTCTAGGGAAAGAATCTTTCCAGAAATTGAACCGTAGGGAACTATATATGCCCCGGTGGCATCCAATGCAACGTGTAAAGCAGGTTTCTCTAGGATTCATTAGTATAGGTTTCCCTAGGGTTCATTAGTATAAAGCAGGTTTCCCTAGGGTTTATTAGTTTCCCCGGTGGCCCGGACTGGGAATGGTACGGGCTCAAAACTGCTCTGGACCACTCCATTTATTATCCACCAAACCCAGTCAGCCCGATTTGAATGCATGATCACACAAAATCAAACCAACCCAGGCGCTGAAACCACAGTTTTAACCTGAACTAAGAGCAACTCCAACAGTCTGCCATTTGTGGTTTGACAATTGCCCTTGTTTGTCAATTCTCAAATCCAAATGCCAAGTCAAAAAGAAGTTCTTCTCCAATAGTTTGGCAATTTTGGTTTGACAAATAAGAAAAGTGACCCAGGAATAGATCGGTACTTGGGTTCTGTGAGCGGACACCACTCGTGAAACTCTGACTAAATATAGTGTTCAACAAGGGCCATACAAGCGCCATGCATGCCAAATGCTAAAGCTCCCAACACGCGCAAATATGCGCCAGAAGCGCCTGCAATTGCCAAAGTCACTAAAATGCCAAACCGATTTGCCAAACTGTTGGAGCATCATTTTAGAGTTTTTTGGCAAAAAATACAAATGCCAAACTCATTTGCATAACTGTTGGAGATGCTCTAACCCAGACGCTCCACCATAGTTTGGATCTAAACCACATAGCCGCTCGAACTAGCCGCTCTACTGCCTGACAACAATGCTCATCAGGCATAGCCATATATACTTGGAAGCCATATATACGTAGATGCAGTTCACGTCAATCCCATTTGATTTTCAACTAAAAAAAGTTAAAAGTGAGAAAAATAATGGTATGAACATGGATGAAGACTTGCATTCCTGGAGTTGTCAGTAATAATGGTATGAACATGGATGAAGACTTGCATTCCTGGAGTTGTCAGTAACTAACCCCTGACGATAATAGAGATAAAATAAACAACTCCAAATTAACAACTGGTACTAGCAGACAATGACAAAGTACTGAACTTTTCAGCCAATGATAAATTAACAACTCTAAAATAAACAACTCCAAATTCAGTGCTCAACATTTCAAAGAAGAATTCAGGCTGTAGCCTCCATACTGACAACAGACAAGCTAAATTATGATGGATGCCGAAGCTCAAATGGCTTGCATGCCAAAGCTCTTGCCCTTGAGGTACAAGATCATCCATTGTTGTTCGATCCCATATCTCCACTAGTTCCGTTGCGTGATGATCCACCTGCAGTAACAACGTGTCAGCATGCACCACATTATCTAAATTATGATGGAAAGGCATATGTTAGCAAGGACGTCAGCATGAACATAACATGATATAATGTATTTTAGAGGCATTATATATCAGCACCGCGCAGTGGGTTAAAAAAAAAGGGAAATTGGTGATTTTGCCCCTGTTTTTGAGTCCAATGGTGATTTTGCCCCTGTTTTTGGATTTGTGCGATTTTACCCTCCTTTTCACCATCGAAGCGTCCGTTTACCCCTAATTTCGACGGCGTTACTCAGGTATGTAAAAAAAAAAAAAGGAAAACCCACCCGTCACCAGGACCCGTCCCAAGCGTACCCCCCACACTCGCACTCATCCTGACCGAAACCCGCTCCCATCCCGACCGCTCTCACCCCGTCTCCACATCGCTCCCATCCCGACCGAAACCCTAGGCCCGCCGCCTCGGCGGCGGGGTTTCCAGGCCGCCGGCGTTAGATCCGCGGCCGATCGGGCGGGATCTCATGACGGCCGGTCGCGAGGTGGCAGAGGCGTCGCGGCGACCCGGCGCATCACTTTCAGGCCGTGGCGGCCGTCGCAGCCGGGCGGCGCGGTGCCATGGCCTGGTGTTGACGGTCACTAACGATATATTTTTCCCGTCAACTTACCGCCATAAAGGAGTAAAACTATACCTTTTATACTCATATACATTTATTACTAACATATTTTCACTTGTAGTGTTCGAAATATATTTTGTAGCATTTATAATAAATACAGGTGGAAATACGCCCAAAGTACGCCATCCTCGAAAGCGCATTCTCAAGGATATCAAGCCCAAGGTGGAAATGGACCGAAATGACAGAATTGGGACAAGCCAACATCGCCCACACACTTTTCAGAACGTAAGACGACGACCCACGAAGAAGACCTGGGCCGGCCCAGCAAAGGGGTGCGGCCGCACCCCAGGTGCGCCCGCACCCCTGGCGGGCGGTTCGAGCCCGTCTTCGCAGGTCGGCACATTAAGTGACCTGGAGGGCGGTGCGGTGCTTGGGTGGCTGAAAGGTCCTAAATGGCTAGAGGGGGGTGAATAGATTAATAAAAAAATTCTACAAATTCACTAGAGCAACTTGTTAGTAAATAACAAAGCGTAAAATGCGTTTGCTCTAGCTCTACTTGTCGGTAAGCCACCTATAAATAATTCTAGTTGCTAGAGTCTCTAATTCACACAAATGGCTAAGTCACTACTTTACCAACTAGGTGAAAGAGCTAGATTACACTAAATAAGTCTAAGCAACTAGCAAGTCTACACAAACTACTCAAGCACAAGATATATATAAAGTATTGCAAGAGAGGAGTGGAATGATATACCAACGTGTAGAGGCTAGTCAATCCAATCACCGGAAGATGATATCACAATATAGACAATGAAGCCAATCACCGGGAGACAACAATCACACAATGGAGAGACACAAGATTTACCCCGAAGTTCACTTGAGCACCCGTCAAGCTACGTCTCCGTTGTGCCGACCTTCTCACGTGTGGGGGCAAGGTGGAGCTCACTCCTAGCCAAGTGCCTTTAGGCTACTTGCACCCAAAGCAAATGAGAGGTACCCAAGACACGAGCAATATATTAGAGTATCAATTTGGCACTCCGCCGGGGAAGATCACAAACCCCTCACAAATCACCGGGAGGTGGGCAAGAACAATCACCGTCTCTTCCCAACGCCTCCAACAATCTCCAAACCGTCTAGGAGTGGTGCTCTCCAAGAGCAATAAGAAAAACCACAATTGCAATCACCACCTAGTGCCACAAATATGAATCCCGAAATGCAATGCACACTAGGTTTTCCCCTAATCTCCTCTCAATGGCAACAATCCACCAAGGAAATGGAGAGGAGAGGGAAGCAATCCACTTGGAGCTCTCAAATCGATCTCTAGCATAAGCTCTCTCACTTGATTGTAGCTCAAATCAATAGATCGAGAGGGAAGGATGAGAGCTTCTCTTCTTGTTCTAGGGTTTGAGAGAGGAGGGGGAACAAGAGCTCACAGTGTATTTCGAATTTGCAAGAGAGAGAGAGCAGAGAGGGAGAGCCTCACATATATACTCAGCAGGCACAGGCTTCCCAAACGGCTGGATTCCAACGGGAAGAAGCGCAGCTCCAACGGGCGGCAGCAGAGCGCCCTTTTTCTTTTCTCTGCTCGAAGCAGCGGCGGCGTCGGCTCTGGAAAATTGCTTCGATGAACGAACGGACGACTCCAGCAGCCAGAGCGACTCACGATGAAAATCGGACCAGTGCGCGACGCTCCATCGAACGGACCAGCTGCGCCATCGCTCACATGGGCCAGCAGAACGGACCAGTGAAGCTGCCTTCAAAACGGACGACTGGGCCAAGCAGCGTCGACGGGCCGGCCTGCCAAAACACCAGCGCCAGCATCCAGTAACGAAGCAGCAGCAGTTTTTATCTCAACAGCAGCCCAGCACGTGCTTCTTTCTTTTATTTCCAGTTGCTCCAAATTGCCGAACAGCAAGTCAGCAGCTTCCATGAATTTTGTCCGTCGGCTAACACATGCAAGTGCATGTCACGTGTATACATGTATATGTATATAGGCATATATATACACACACGTGTATATATATTTTCTTTTCTCTCAAAATTCTTTTCCAAAACTTCAATCATTCTTGATCCGAATAATATGCTATCATATCCAAAAATATGTCAAACCTCAAGACCATATTTGATAGCATTTTTCAAGGAGTTTCCCATCGAGTCGCCACGTCACTAACCCATATGCATATGCAATTTAAAAATTCAAATAGGTGGCACTAGGTGAGTAAAGCGATTATGATTTTCTCCTCTTTATAGTACGGTTATTTATCCTAAATCACTCACACCCTCTATGGTGTCTTGAGTGTGAAATCAAAATGGCCCAATGGATATACCTTTGCCTTGAGCCCATTTTGATCCTCGAAACCACTCCAAGTTGAGCACTTGATCATGTTTTAGATTACCGCGATCCATCCACCATGACCACCGTGCACCAACACTTGAGTCAACCAATCTCCAACTAATCAAACACTTAGCATAGAGAGATTAGTCCTAGGATGTCACTAATTAGCCAAAACCAATCTAGAGATATTCAATGGCCGGTTCACTGTACCTAGACGTGTCCTTGAGGTCGGTTGGGGGGTATTAGGGTCATTTGACCACCTCTCTCATGTGTATAAGTAGCTCTCCTCTCTCCCTCATTCCACACACCACACTTGGAGTCACCACACCAGCACACTCACACTCCCTACCTCACTCTCCACCTCCACTTCTTCTTATTATTATTATTTGGTTAGCATTGGAGTAAAAGAGCTACAAGAGGAGGACTAGTAATCTTGGAGCAAAGTGAGCTTTGGTAATATATATTCTCCATGGATCTTTCTCCTATTTACAAGTTCTATTTCTATGATCATGGTCTAACTTATGAATTAGAGTATAGTCTTGTTCATGTTCTAGTGTTGGTATATGATCTAGCATATAGTTTGTATATCATAATCTTAACATGTTCATATTTGTTCTTCATCGATCATCATATGCATAACATGATTATAGATGGGATAACGGTTCGTCGTTCTTTTTAGGGTTTGCTCTTGTCTTAGTCCGTCCATCCGTAGGGTGGGGATCCCGGGGGGACAAGAGTAGTGCTCGTACGCGGGCATGGTGCCCGGTATTACGACACCTTCAAATATGAGAGCATGCCACGGTCGTGAGGGTAGGCGGCAGGGGTTGTGACAGCCTGTCCGTCCCTTGTAATCCCTCCACGTTCGCATGTGATGTAGGAGTTCGTAAATGCTTTCCATTGGGCCGGATGGTACCGAAAAGTCTCCCCCGTTATCCCAGCACATAACCATGCTTAGATCGTGTTAGCATATGATCCTAACTATTCATTGTAAGACCATGACTAGAATACATTAGATTACTCCATAGGACATTCGTTTATTCTTTATCTATTTTATTTATCCTTTCCTGGTGGATTTTAATGTGTGTGTCGCACTATCTATAAACCGTATTGCTTACCCCCTGTTATGATCGAAGTTGGTCTTAGCGTGCACACATTTCATCATCCGATGCCATGCTAGCTTCTTATACAACAAGCCTTCCTTTGGGAAAATATAAATAACGATACCTTGAATACTTCCGGGTGAAATGCTACAACGATAGATCCGTGGCGCTTGCGGATGAAATATCAACTATGGCAAGATCTATCACCATTGATTGAAAGTGCAATATCACCGACACGGTGGTTCCACTTAGTGATATCGACGGCTCATTTCTTAGCGCCATTAGGGATGGGTTCTAAACCTGTTTCTAGTGATGACGTTAAGAAATGCCAACACCTGGTGCGGAGAGCCCTGCCGGCCCCCGCCCGCGGCTCCAAGGCCGGCGCGGGACGGGGCTCCCAGCCCGGGTGCGAGGGCCTGCGGCCTTTACGCGGTGCCGGCCTCCCAAAGGTGCGAGGGGCTTCCGGAGGCGGGGCTTACAGCGCGGGGCCTTCGGCGCGCCCCCTGCTCCCCGGCATTACTGCTGAGATTGTGTGTTGTGAAAATGTTGCTGAAATTGTGTCAAAAATTGTCTCAAAATTACTGCTGAGATTATGTCAAATTCATGCTAAAACCTATCTAAAGTAAGGGCAAAAAACGCATGGGCAAATGGTTTTTCATGGTCCTTTTAACACCGTCAAGTGTTGTTAACGGAATAGGGGTAAAACTTGCTTTCAATTCAAAATAACAGGGGTAAAATCGCACATATCAAAAAAAAAGGGGCAAAATCACCATTTGCCTCAAAAAAAAAGGTGCAAAAACACCAATTCTCCTTAAAAAATAAATGGACTGTAAGGTCATAACATGACATAATGTTTATTAGAGGCATTATCCACTGTCAAGAAAAAAAAACAGGATGTAGCTCAATTACTTTATGCTACCACAACAGAAGGGAGCATCACTCTCATTGCAGTGGGCTAAAAAATAAATGGACTGTAAGGTCATAGCATTATGAAATAATAACATACTTGCTACAGTTGGGACACCTCTTGAAGTTCCTGAACTTCATCATCTGAAAAATAAAATTTAGTTTAGTTGCAAGGAAATAAAATAATACATAAACCAATATTGATCTAACATTTATTTTAAGAAAACACTTTGTACCATTAGCAGCGACGTCATTAGTCTTGAATAACCAGTCTTTCCCAGAAACAAGTGCCTCAAGCATTTCCGGCGCTAGTGAGCTTCTACATTGCCCTAGAACTCTTCCTCCTAGACTCCGACGAAACCATGCTAAGAGGAATAGCAAGGTAGTCTCGAACCATAGTTGACAACACAGGGAATTTCTCTGATCTACCCTACCACCATCCTAGGACATCAAAATCATCACTGTCAGGTTTTGGTTCAAGTGGTTCTTCAAAACATGTATATAATCCAGCTTTTGGTGCCTGTGTAATTCTTCGGCGTGACGCGTATTGAGTGAAATCATATTTGATCATCCTCTTTCCAAGAATTGGTGGCCCCACATTACTTGTTCTTGCACATTGCTGCTCATCACGGTTTGTTCTTGCACATCGCTCCGCATACAATGTGAAGTACCACTACTACATAACTGATTTTCCGTGGCGGACTTTTTGATTTTCCGTGGCGGTTTTTGTGACCGCCACCAACATAGGGTCACGGTTAATCATCCCATTTTCCGTGGCAGACTTTTAGCACCTCAAATGCCCGCCACCATTAATGAAATAAAAAAAAAGAAAACCTAGATCCAGGCCCAAACGGGCCCGATCCGCCGCCGACCGGGGGGGAGGAGCGCTGCTCGATCCGCCATCGCGCCGGGAAGGAAGCAGATCGGGGAGGGAGGAGCCGCCACCACGCCGAGATGCCACCGCGTGCCATCCCGCGACGCCCCGGCTGCCTCGCCCGCGCCGTCCGGCCGAGCACCGCCAGCGTGCCGCCCAGAGGGCGACCTGCCCCGCCGGAGCAGAGGACCCGCCGACCTCGCCGCCCCGGAGCTTCGCCCGCCGCCGAGGCCGCTACTGATCCCGCCGCCGGAGCCCGACCGCCGCCGGATCCCGCGCCGCCCGTCGATCCCGCCCTCCGCCGCCGGAACAGGGAGTAGAAGGGGAGGGCAGGGAAGGTGGGGAGGGGAGGGGAGGCCATTGGCGCCGGTGGAAGGGGGGGGGGAGCGGCCGCGCCACGTGAGAGGGAGGGGAGGGGCGCCGGTTGAGTTGGATCGCGAGAGATTTCGGGAGAAGAGAAGGGGCGACGGTTGAGTGAGTGTGAGGGCAAAAGAAACCCTAGCTCAGATATATACATGATACTGAAAACAGGGCCTTTTAGACTGGATTTGGGGCTCTTGGGCTTTTGGGTTGGGCCACATTAACCATGGTGGTTTTTATAAAAACCGTCATGGTTAATCGATTTACCGTGGCGGTCATAATAACCGCCACGCAAAAAAAAAAAATAACCGCCACGGTTAATCATGATATTAACCGTGGCGGTTTCTCAAATGCCCGCCACGGAAAATGAAATCCAAACACCACGTAAAAATCAATCCTCGTAGTAGTGTACTTTTCATCCAGTAGTGTAGAGCATACCTCACATACTTTTCAAGACAAGGCTAAATGCAATTTCTTTCTTCTTTCTCTTGTGGTTAGCTGCATTATGAACATCATTCTCAGCAGGGTTCCAATATTTCTCAAACTTGGAGTGCATGGAAAGTGGAAACAACCAACTCCTTGAGCAGATCAGTATTTTGCCCATGTCCTTCAAGGCATGAAGGATGCAAAGTACTAAAGGCAGAAACCTATGTGCTGTAGGCTTCCTATGAGCTGAGAATGCAAGTGTTAGTTCTTCAAATGCTTTAAGAAATTGACACATTGCTCTTGCCTTTTTCTATTCTTCCTCATCAGGTGGATCATCCTAATATTTAGGAGCATAAGAATTAATGACAGCTTTGTATTCAATGCTTCCTTAAGCATTCTGTAGGTTGAATTCCATCTGCTTGGAATGTCAATGTAGATGCCAACCTTTGAGGTCAAACCCATCCTTTGGAAGAGAGTTGAAGACTTGAAGCCTTGAGATGTACGAGTCAATATGCTTCAGCAGCTCATGAATCTTTTTAATTTCTATATAGATCATCTCCATGCCATCATGAACCAAGAGGTTAAGAATGTGAGTCGAGATCTCACTTGTAGATGCTCACCTTCACACATTAACTATTGTTTGTGATTTATGCACTACTACGCAAATCATTTTTTGTGACGGGCTTTTCCATTTTTGGAGGCGCGCAAGGGTGCCCATCACCGTTGAGTGGTCATGGTAAATAATTTTTTTTTCTGTTGTGGGCACATTTGGCCTGCTACAGTTAATCTAGCAAAAAAACAAACAAAAAAAAGCCTAGACCCAATCGGTCCGGGCTGGATCTGACCTCGACAATAGAAATGGCATGCATTGCTAGAGCGACCTCCGTGTCTGCCGCTGCCGGGATGCGCTGCTTGCCTAGAACCACCGGATCCGCCGCCGGGAAGCACCGCCGCCTCGAAAACATCGAATCCACCGCCGATGCCCGGAACCACCGGATCGGGCCGTAGGGTAGCATGAAACTGCGGATCCATGCCGCCACGCCACCTAGAATCGCCGGGTCGCTTGGAACCGCCAGATCCACCGTAGGGGTCGTTGCCTCAGAACTGCCGATCTGCCGCCGGGTTGCCCGAACTGCCGAATCCATCGCCGAAGTCGCCGAACCACCGGATCCACCACCGGGTTGCTTGGGATAGCCAGATCAGCCATTCACCGCGCCGCCACAAGAGGGGAGAAAGGGAGGGGCAACAGGAGAGGGGTGGAGAGTATGGGGCGCCGGGTGGTAGAGGGTGAGGAGGGGGGGCCGTGGGGAGATGGGAGGAGTGGAGGAGGTGGTCGTGATGGGAGATGACAAGCGTGTCCCGAGGCTCATAGGCCCGGCCGTGGTGGTGTTTGAGTGAAGGGTGAGGATGAGAATGAGAATGAGTGAACCAAACCCTAAGTCCTTATATTTACACCCAAAGACAGTTATTGGGCCTCACTGGGCATGTTTGTCCTCTCCATTTTCTGTGACGGGCTTTTTAAGGTGCCCGCCATGGAAAATCGATTAACCGTGGTGGGAAAATGGGACACCTGCCACTGCAAAGTTTTGGGTGTGTCTTGTAAAATCATTTATGTAGCAGTGATATCAACTTGACACAAGTCGTAGTGTTGTTGCTTGCATTATCTAATGTCAAAGTAAACATTTTTTGCCTTATTCCCCATTTTGTCAAGAATCTCACTAGTTCTTCTTTGATTGTATATCCTGAGTGATATACTCTAGTACTTTAAACCAAATGATCTTTTTCTTGGTCATGAAATCTGCTGCAATGTAATGGGCTGTGACGACCATATATTCTAAGTTTTGCGATGCATCCCAAATATCCGATGTCAGGCAAATGCGTGAGTCCAAACTCTTCAATTCTGTATGAAGCTCTTTCTTTAGGCCCTCATATTTTTTTGAAGCAGTCACTACAGATTGTTTGTCGATTCTTGACTTTAAATGCAGGTTGCGTTAAATCAATACAAGGCTGCAGGTAAGGGTCTTCAAATTCCAGAAATGGGACCTCAGCATCAATGACATATATGACCATCGCTTCACGACAGGTTTCGGCATCAAAGACAAAATGTGTATCTACAGGTTCCTTGTTCATGCTGGCTTGAAATCTCGTTCTAATAGCATTATCAATTGTTGGACAAGCATTGGCAATATGGCCTCTAAGACTTAGTGCCAGACTTGGTAACCAAATTTCAGATGGCAGTACTTGCAAGCAGCTTTCAACTCACCATCCACAAGAACCAAATTTCTCTCAAAGTGCTCCCAAACATTAGATCGCATACGACAGCGTCAAAGATATGTGTCCTTTTTCACTGTCATGTGTTTCAGATCCCTTTGATGCATCTTCCATCTTTTCACCTGATTCATCAATTAGCATGAACAAGTTAATAAACATTCTCATGTACCAGTGGAGCCTGATTCATCAATACAAACTAGAAACTAATTCAAAACCTAAAATGAATCTGATGTATAGTAGAAACTAAAACTGAGTGCGAACAATGACACATTGAATTAGATATAAGTTGTATACTAGAAACTAAGTGCTTCTGAATCTGTTATTTAAGTGAAGAAAAAAAATAAGCAGTACTGATAAAACAATTAGCAATGTTAGTAAATAAAGCAGGATCCACAACAGGAATCTCAAGAATAGTATATCTCTACTCTCAGATTGGAACATCCTTGAATCGAACGAAGGCTAATCAGGAGGCCATGCCCATGCTCAGCGGCTAGGACGCCCACATCGAAAGGAGTCACATTTGCAGCTTACAGGCATGGATGTACTCGGTGAAGGTGGTGGCGTCTTGAAGGAGTCCATCATAGATCCCACAGCTGATATGCGGCGCAGCCACCAAGCCACGCACAAATGACTCCATAGTCGTCCCGACACAAGTGGTTGTCGTGCTCATCTCGACGCTCCTCAAAGGAGTGGATCCCTCGGTCGCACGCTTGACAGGTGCTAGAGTGGGGAGCAGCCGGCTCAGTGCGCGATGCTGATGCGGCGATGACGGAGCAACAAGAAACCCTAGCCGCGGCCCACCGCCATGGAGCAGGTGAACACGGGGAGACCACGAGTCGAGACTCGGAAAGAGGAGGACATCGTTAATACAGGAGACCACGGCCTTCATTCGGGCCAACCACGGTGTATACATTATTTTTAACCCCAAAGACTAAAACTGATTCCACACCGAACCGGCCCACTCTATCTATCGCCCACACTGAACCAGCCCAATACGATCATCAACCCATGCCCAACCAAACCATGAAGCCCAATCAAGAACCCAAACCAAAAAACTTATTTTTGTCCAATGAAGAAACAATTTTATTGTTATCACAAGGCTCAAGCAAGTTGGGTAATACACAAGGTAGGTGCACATCTATTGTGCACATGCTCATAATATATCATATCCTCGCGAAACATAAGATAATGAAGATGTTAATGCTAAGATGACGTCTAACAATTTAATAGAAGAATATTGTTTCGTAAATAAATATGATAGTACTCTAGATAAATAAGATGGAACATATCCATACAATCTTATAGCTAAGTTGTGTAATACTTTATATATCAAATCCTTGCAAAATATGAGATAGTGAAAAATGTTAATGCTAAGTTGGTATCTAACAATTTAATAGCAGTTGGTGCGGCTATTTGCAACAACATGAAAGCTTCCGTAAGGTTTGTGCTCCCGTGGCTTGTTTTACTACAACCTATTTAGAAGGAGACGAAAAGAGGAAGGGCAAAGGAGAGCATAAACTAGTGACCAGCGAGCCTCCTCTCCTCCCCGTCTCCCCTTTTATAGGAGACGTAGGAGGGATGCCCTCTTTCCCATGTTTTGGATGTTATTTACAAAAAATATTATTAGGAGCTACAAGTGGACCCAAGTGGGGTTTTATATTTATGAATATGTCACCAAAGTTTGCAGTGCCCTCAAATATCATTTTACAAACCTTTAGGCAATGTAATATGGTGATGAACACGATAATGGGGTCCCCTTAACACTCATCCATCTTAAGATGAGTCCAGTAGAAATTATCTGGTGTGAACTTAGCACTGAGCTACAACCCATGTCTGTGAAGTTGTTAGATATTCTCAATAATTCCTAGGAAAAACATGTTGAGCAACTATATATATGGGCATGTGCAGGTGTTTCTCAAGCTTCTTCAATGCATGTACAACTTTCCTTCCATGCACTTTTATATCCATGGTGAGCTTTAGATGAGGATCAGCGAGAAAATCTGAAAGGTTTTGTAGTCATCAGACTTATCTGGGCACAAGAATACATCATGATTTTTCGAAGTTCCTCATCAATCATAGGTTCATCGAGTTGAACTTGTGCTTCCTCCACCTTCTGTTTTAGTTCTGCATTTTTAAGCTCAAGCTCGCAAACATACTTCATTTTCTCAAGATCCACATGTTGGGTAAAACTTATTCACACAAGCATCAAGTTGTACACAATCAAAAAAAGTTGTATTGATTTTATGGTCATACTATGCATGTCGCGGAGGGGTTATTTATAGGGGAACGTATGCTATGGAAACCAACTTCGTGTAGAAACTATGAAAACTTTAATCTAGATCGTTGGATGCTCATCCAACAGCCGTCAGTGGAGTGGGTTATTTTAGCACTTAAAACCCCACTCACCCCACCCTAGTTAATCCTTTTTACATATTACCCCCACGTTCCTCGTGCGCCGCCACCGCTCGATCAACGCTGCCTCCCGATCGCCGCAGCCAGGGCCGATGTGATCGCAAGATTTTTTTGATAAGTAATCGCAAGAAATTGAGCTGTGCATTCCTGTCATCGACTCATCATAGTAGCATGTCCTCCCCTTTGCCAACCTCCTACATCCAAGCTTGCAAGTAGATCCGCATAGGGTAGGCCAGGCCAGGCTTGTACGAGGACGATGTGTGCAATGCAGGTACGAGGCCCGATCGGCGCTGCAATCGAAGGGGTGGCGGCGATCGGGCCAGGCTACCGAACGAGCGACCATGCTGCCACGATCTGGAGGCAGCGCTGATCAGGCCGCCGGAAAAAGGACTGAGAAGCAATGTGATGGCGCACAGGGAATGTGGGGTAATTTGCAAAAGGATTAATTAAGGTGGGATGAATCGGGTTTAAGTGCTAAAATAACCCACCTCCACCGATGGCCATCAGATGAGCATCCAACGATCTAGATTGGAGTTTTCATAGTTTCCACATAAGGTTGGTTGCCATAGCATAGGTTGCCTATTTATAGAGCTCCTAGCCTTAGTAAACTGTATGTAAATGATCATTTTATCCCTCTCTATAATTGTTACAACCCTTTAAACTACAAGGGCAAAGTTGTCATTTTGTCTTCGGGAAAATACATTTTCTGGACTTGTTTTTAGCCTTCAATCAGCTGCGCTTCAGTCTTTCTTGACTTCGCTTTGTTAATTAAGGGTTGTTCACTCCTTGCCTTCGAGCCAAAGGATGTTGGGTTCGGTTGGTTACCCCAGCCAGCCTGGACACTCTAGAGGCACCCCTCGTGTCCTGAGTTCAATCCCAAAGTCGAAGCGAATTTCAGGCTGCGGCTTTATTAAAAAAAAACTCAAAAATAGAAGGGTGGGGGTTTCCCTTCCTGACTTCGGTCAAAAAACTCCTTGCCTTCGCATCCTCTTCATCTTGGAGTGAAGTTTTCCTTCCAACTTTGTACTCTTATTACTTTCAAGCGAAGTCAAAATGTCATCTTCGATTTCCTGTACTTGGACTAAAGTCTTCGTTCCAACTTTCTACCCTTACTACTTTCAAACGAATAAACTTTCCTAGCCTGCAAATAAAACTTTGATATGAAAGTTAGTAGTTCAACCCAAAGCTTCGCGGTCATCTTTCTAAGTCAAATCCCCAACACTACATCATTATACAGCTGCATGCATGATTAGAAGAAATAAAGTAGAGCGAGAGTGAGGCGATGTGCATGACAATGACATCAACTGGCCTGTTGCCCACTCCTACTCTTTTCGTGGTTGGAATGGAATGAAAAGAAACGTGCCAAAAAGTTCTGATCTTTTATTGTTCGTCTATTTTGGATCTTGGAGGATGTGAAGTTGGCGATGCAAATTTTGGGTCGCAAGGTGGCAGGATGGCCAAGAACTGGGGAAGAGGCATAGAGCCAATTATGAATAGAGTTAGTTTGGGACGCCGGCCTATAATGTCATGCTAAAAAATGAATAGAATTTGCTCCATCAAAGGACACATCCCAGGGACCTTGCATTATATTCTCTCTTTGTAAATGATACCACCTGCAGGCAGACTACGAAAAGGATTGTGGACTTTCCTCCAAGGCTCCAAACGATTAGTCGAACCGGACTGCACACAGCACAAGCTGCCTGCAGGAATATATGGAGACAGCAGAGGTGGGTGTCTTTGCTTGCACTTCAATAGCACGCTGGCCAGGCCAGTGCCCACCGGCTTCCAAGCAACCAGTTTCCCAACAGAAGCAAGCAAGGAGGATGACTTGCCACCTAATTAATAAAAGATGTCCAGGAGATCGAACTCACATCAGAGATAAACCTCGATCGAGTAGAGTGCTGCTGAAGCTGCAGGTATGCTTTTTTGGGCAGTCTTGGCTGGCAATACAAGGAGACAGTGGTAACAACTTCTGTCAGATCAGTCACAGGATCACTGTCATATCAGCATATTTGCAGCAGAAAGGAGTGAACAGAAATTCTGGCGGTGGAAGTGGTTGGGTGAAATCATATATATTTTCCTTTTTCAGTTGCGGCTGTTCCTTCAGTGGATGGGAACATTGTAACAGATCGATCAGTTATATATGTTATGGCAATGATCAGAAACATGATTCTTGGATGAGAAAGAATGATGCAGGGCGCAGCAGAAGTTATTATGTGCACGCAGAAGCAAACTGTTACGAATCAATTTTAGATTAGGGAGATCGAGTATGCAGTGCAGGAATTCTCTCAGACTTCATTTAAAAATGACCCGAGTTCGCTGATCTCCCAGCGCCAGTGTCGTTGTCACACTCAGTAGACGTGTTTCCAGAAATAAATAAAGTGGTTGAATATTTAATTATTAAATTAGTATTTATTAAGTATTATTATTAATTAAATTAGAACAAGCGAAAAAAGACTAATAGACTTAACCCGCTAGCAATTGTAAACCGCTCCTATAAATATGAGAAAAATTTTAGGAATAGACAAAAAGAATAATTTAGGATTTAATCCTTAGCTCCGGCCTCCACAGCTGCCGCCGCCCCGCTCCCGCGCGCCAGCCAGCCGCCGCCGCCTAGGGCCACGCCACCGTGCGGCCAACCGCCACCGTGATCGCATTCGTCACGACTTTCGTCGTCCCCTTCCTAATCCGTTCGACGAGCTGTGACAGTCGGCCAGTATCTCTTCTCCATCGTGCCGGCCTTCCTCTCGTGCCATTGTAAAAGTGTACGATCTCGAATGGGCTGTGTCATGCATGTGTAGAATCGAATACGGGAGACGACTTCGAGTCTTGTTCGTCTTTTCATTTCCTGTTTTAGGCCTGCCAAGGACAGTTCTGATGGCTTTGGTAACTACTTGGTCCCGATTCGTTCGCAGTGCAGTTCGATTCCGGCTAGGAGTCGCGATTCCTTGTATATATGCAAGTCCATACATATTGCGTTCCAGCTTGTGTAAATTAAATCGTGGTGCGCAGGATCTGAGGAGGCAGAGAAATTACAAGGGGCGGGCAAGTCGCAGATGGAGAGGACGCAATCGTCGACGTATTTGCCGGCGGGTCGCTGCTCGTGTCGCACGCCGCCGCAGCAGAAGCATTATCATCATCTCTATCTGGTGCTGGACGACTGGGATCAAGGCTACAGCATCTACAGAGTGAGCGAGGACGATTTCGTCGCCGACGACAACAAGACGAGCCTCGAAGCTGAGTCCCCGCTGGTCCGCATCAAGGCGCACCAGTGCGCGTGGTTCGTGGCAGGGCATGAAACCAAGATTCTGGCAATGAATCCGGCGGACTCCAGCCCCGGCATCCCCGTATTCGACACGGCGACCTCGTCGATGACCGTGTGCCCCGACACCTACTCCCGTGGCGACCACGGGCAGCGACCCGTGTACGCCTCCGTCGGCGACAGGTTCCTGTGCTTCGCCTACCCTTTCATCGACGTGCTGGGGCCGGAGCCGGCGGCCGTCTCCTGTGGCACATGGTCATGGACCACCGCTGAACATCCTCTGCCATTCCTCTCCACCTCCGTCCTCGGCTACGCGGTGCACCCGGACGGCCGCACAGTCTTGATGTCAGTGGGGGGCTACAACCCCGACGTTGGTCCGTCGTCCGTTCTCCACATCCACCGCGGCCGGTGCAGCACCTACGCCTTGGACATGGAACGCTTGACTGGACTTACATCGGCGAGTGGATTCTGCCGTTCAGGGGCAAGGCCACTATGACAGGG
Organism: Hyparrhenia diplandra; assembly: GCA_015847255.1. Taxonomy (NCBI): domain Eukaryota; kingdom Viridiplantae; phylum Streptophyta; class Magnoliopsida; order Poales; family Poaceae; genus Hyparrhenia; species Hyparrhenia diplandra. Next base: position 326,021 of record JADLZK010010770.1, on the reverse strand, counting down.
AGCTGGACGCCTGGGTTGGCATCTGCTTGTCCAAGGAAGGAGCTGCCGGGCGCGTCTGCTGCTGCGACGTCCCGCCTGATGCTGCGGAGCCGCGCGACACCGCGCCCACATGGAGGCTCGGCGTCGACGTGCTTTTTCATCCGGACAAATTGCATTTCGGCGCTAAGCTCGTGTACATGGGCGACACCAACTTCAGCTTGGTCGAGTCCCGCCGCCGGGAAATGGAGGAGGACGACCACCATGGCCGTTACTTCCGCGACGTCAAGATGACCTCGTTTGCTCTCAGGTACGACAAGCTGGGAGATCTGCGGACTACGCGCCGTCGGCGATATGCGTCCATGTGGTACCAATCTCACAAAGGTGGGAACCCCGCAAACGATCCACTGGCCTTCTGGATGTAGTGAATGTGAATAGAAAATAAGCGTACGTCATTGTAGCTGATCTTGCTCTTTCTGCTATCCATGTTAGAAATTGTATCTTTATGGATGTTGTTCGACGTGTGCGTGTGCATGCGGTTCTATCCTTTCTGCAAATTAAAAGGAGAGGAAAATTAATTGCCGGTCCCTCAACTTGGCAAAGGGTGTTATCTAGGTCCCACTACTATAAAAATGCTATTTGGAGGTCCATGAACTTGGCTACTGGTCTCACTATGAACTTGGCTACGGGTCTCACTTGGGTCCAAATGGATTTAAGCCCGTGGGACCCTGCTGACAATGGCTTTTCCTCCTTTCCTCAACCTCTCGTAGTTGAATAGAGATGCACGGAGGACATGGTACACTTTCTAGTGAGCTCCATCGAACTCTTGTCCAAGGTCGATGCCGTCCCGCCCCGCCAAGCACGCCATCGCGTCGAAGGACAATGTGCCTCGGTGGCGACCGCCGACGCCACCGGCTCCCCCACGCCCCCCTTGTAGGAGAGATTCTCGCCAGTGCTCTGCTCCAACCACTATGTGAAGCACCTACTATAGGGGCGGTTGCCGATGCTCAGAGGGGCGGTTTTGCCACCGCCCCTAAACAACCGTTTCTAACAGTGGTTTCACAAGAGAGGCGGCGGTGATCCAACTGCCCCTACTGTATGAGCCTCGCCATTTTTAGAAATCGCATTTTTCAAAATTTGAAAAAAAAAATAGGAAAACATTTTTTCAATCGGACAAGGCCCCTCACCGGTCAGCAACCAACAATCCCCACACATGGTGATTTATTCAGAGATTCAACCCGCGACCTCCCCCTCGCACGCTAGGCCTCCCTCCATCAAGGCTACTCACTTGATGTGTATGTGACTCATTCCGCGTCCCCACATATTATACAAATCCGAGTGAAAAGTTGACTATTTAAAGCCCTAAACGGATTCAAATCAAAAAGTGGTCAACTACGAAGTTTCATAACTTTTTGATATTTACAATTTTTATTTTGGGTGTTTCTCCATCCGAGGTCGTTTATGAAATTTGAATTTCAAATTTGAGACATTTCAATGTAGCTTTTGCATGACTAGATGATTTCAAATTAAAAAGTGATCAACTGAAGTTTCATGACTTTTTGAGATCTACAATTCTTATTTAGGAAGTTTTTCATCCGAGGTCGCTTTGAAAAATTCAAATTTCAAAATTTAGACATTCAAACCCACATTTTGAGGCATCAAATAAAGTCAATTCAAAAAGTAGTCAACAACAAAGATTCATAACTTTTCAAGATCTACAATTCTTATTTAGGAAGTTTTCCATCCGAGGTCATTTTTAAAAAAATTTTTAGTGTCTTATTTCAAAATTCGCAACCACCGTAGGGGAGATCAATATAGGCCTTTACAGAGAGACCACGTAGGGCGGCCGGATATTGAACCGCCCCTACTAATAGTAGGGCGGCTTGGTTACCGGTCGCCGCCCCTACGGTGTCCACAAAGAGGGGCGCTCATACCACGTGAGGGGCGGCTCAAAAACAAAACCCGTAGGGGCGGCTCATACCACGTAGGGGGCGCTCAAAACAAAAACCGCCCCTACTCAAAAAAGGTGTTGTTCCCCAAGTAGTAACCAAATCTTTTTTGGGTGATGGGCAAAATCGATTTTGGGTGGCAAGCATGAGCGCCCGTCGCCCATGAAAGGTCACGGTCAATGGAGGAACAACCGTGGTGGGCATTCTCGTGCCCGCCGTGGTTAATAAAAAAATAGAAAAAAACAAAAAGCCCACCGGGCTGGATCTACCGCTGGAAGCCTTGACCCGCCCGATCCGCCGCCGTAGCCCACCGAAAGCACGCCGCCGCCGCCAGGTCGCCGGATCCCCGCTGATGCGGACCCGCCGAGGAGGCTTGACCCGCCGAAGGAAGCCCTAACCCACCTGATCCGCCGCCATCGCCAGTCGCCGGATCCGCCGCCGGGATGTGGAATCGCCACCGGCAAATGGGGCATCCATCCCGGCGATCTTGAGAAAAACTTCCTTCAATCCCATCCATTTGCGCCCCGAAAGTTCATTTCAAAAAAAATCCAAGGTGACCATAAGACAACTGATGATATGAATTTGGTGACTTTGTGCTTATTATTTGCCACCCACAAACGTGCAACAGACTCAAAGTCGTCACCCATGTTTACCTCCAGAAAATCCGAAATGCATTTCCAAATCAATTTAGCAATCGAAGAATAAATTTGTAATGCACTCATTTTCAGCACACATTAAGCATGTTAGATCATTACCTCTCTCCTCTTCGACAGATTGTCTCTATATTCAAAAGTTTAATTTTGATAAGAGCCTCAGGAAAAAACTAAATCTCGGAAGTATAGTTAGTTTCCAAACAGAGTTAACATAGATTGGAGTAATCCCCAAAAAAAAAACTACAATAGCATATAGTGATTGCACCTCATATTTTTCAGATGTAGTATAGGCCCGCATCATATGATCTTCCTCTTCACAAAGGACAGTATCCCTTATCAGCTCCACCAATTCCAACCACACATTCATTATCAGCTCTGAAACAGTCCTTCTGATGATAAGTTTGAGATCAGTACCATCCCAAACCTCCTTCACAGTCTTCCCTTGCTGTTCATTGATGACATAAAGAGGCCAAAATATAATAGCCAAACTGTTATTGCCCACCCATTATTGGTCTTCCTAGAATCTAACCTTTTCCCCATTTCCTATTTTTCCATTTTATCCCAATCTTTGCCTGCATAGCCCAAATGACTCCTTTCCAAAAAGAGAGACACCAACATTGTGGCAACATAGGACATTTGGATTTTCAGTTTTATACTTGTAGACAATAATTTGTGTCCAAATATTATCCTTATTGAGTTGGTATCTAAAGATCCAAGAGCACTCAATAAGGCAATATTCAGACTTCTCATGTCTGGGATGCCTAAACCCCCAAAGTATTTTTCTGTGCCACTAATGGTTAATTAGCTATATGGTATCTATGTTTTCCTCAGATTTATTCCATTGGAAGTATCCCATATGTGAGTTCATCATGTTTGTGGCCCATCAAGGAAATTTAATAATAAAGAGAAGATAGAATGGTATGATAGCTAGGCAAGCTCTAAGTAGTATGAGTCTACCTGCATAAGACAGTAGTCTACCCCTATTATAATTTTATCTATAGCCGACTGTAAGTCAGACCTTCTTAGATTAGTATAATGCAAAGGTACTCCTAAATACTTAACAAGGAATTCACTCTTTTACAGAAAAAATCTTGGCAAAAGCATTAGTGTTGTCTTCACTCATTCCAATTGTAAGAAGGTCACTCTTATCATAATTGATCTTCATACCAGTCATAAGCCATTTCAAATTACTAGCCTTGGTTGTGTCATTCTCAAGAAAAAGTAGAGTGTCATCTGCATATTGTAGGCTAAGTATGCCACCTTCTTGAACTTGAGGTAGTATGCCGAAATCAAATTCTATCTAGCAGCCTTCATAAGCATTCTTGTTAGGACATTAGCTACCGTGATGAAAAGCGTGGGCGAGAGAAGGTCACGCTGTCTAGGCCCTTTTCATGGTTTAAAGAAAACACAATTTTCATCATTAATTCTAACACAAGTGCATCCTCCTTCCATAGTCCTCTTGATCCAATTAATCCAAGCGGCTCCATATCCCCTAGCCACCAGCATCTCCTCTAAAAGCTACAACTAACTCGACCATATGCATTCTCGTAGTTAAAGAAAAACACAATTTTCATCATTAATTATAACACAAGTGCATCCTCCTTCCATAGTCCTCTTGATCCAATTAATCCAAGTGGCTCCATATCCCCTAGCCACCAAAGATCTCCTCTAAAAGCTACAACTAACTCGACCATATGCATTCTCGTAGTCTAATTTGAGGATAGCTCTAGCTTCTTTCTTCCTATAAATATCATGAATAATTTTATGTGCAGCTACCATACTCTCTAGAATGTATCTTCCTTCTTATAAAGACAAATCTGATTAGGAGCAATCCGTCTGTCAACTACTGATATAAGTCTATTGGTTAACAATTTGCTAAAGATTTTAAAACTACGCTTCAAGACCGATAGGCCTAAGCTTCTTATAAGTTTTTGCCTTAGCCTCTTTAGGAACTAGTGGAATTCCCCACGCGCGTTGCGAAAGGTAGGAAAGAGTATTGTTAAAGGATTGAATTGTTATACTTTGTGTAATCTCAAAAAAAATAAAAAAAATTGTAATCACTAAGAAATCTGATCACAATTATCTATTGAGCGTAATTACTTTGTGGAGTTTAGAAACCGAGTTAGTAATGAAGAACTTAAATGTATAAAATAGAGTATATACTCATTGGCATAAAGATTATTTAATCTTATGTTTAAACTCCAAGCTGAACCAATATCGAATAAACATATTTAGATATGTTGGACGGGTGACAACTTCTCGGTAATGTAATAAAACATACTCCCTCGTTCCAAATTGTAGTTCACTTTGGCTTTTCTAGATACATTGATTTTGCTATGCACCTAGTTATACACTATGTCTAGATACATAGTAAAAGAAATGAATGTAGAAAAGCCAAAGTGAACTACAATTTGGAACGGAGGGAGTATATAATTATTTATTTGAGGAAATCCTTGGTAGATGATTTAATCGCTTCAACATCGCCCTTCACGCATCATAACCCTACGCTTGCCTTGGGTATGAAGGAGAAATCTATGAGTTAAAATATTATTATCACCCTTCTATTCTTTTTCTTTCCTTTTTTCCCCTTTTTATCATTCCCTTTTATTTTATTTTTTACTTAACTTTATACCAACTACCATTAGTGGGGCCCACCTATAATTTTATCGAAATATATCCATATGAAATCTTGTTTTGAAGGATTTATTAAAAGAAATTCAATGGTGTAACCGAATTTAATTTGGTTTTTTGGTTTGTGAGTTACAATATTTTTTAGTTAGTTCAAACAAAGGGGCCTCGCCACTAGATGTTATGGTCTTAGTGGGGCTCTGCTTGCATGTCGAGAGAACTCCCTAGTGGGGGTTCTCTACATAGGTGTAGTAGATAAGAGTAATCATAGCAAAGTTTATTCTATCCTGGTTTATCTCACCCTTAACAAAAGCCCTAATCAACTTCATATGTTGTCTAGCTTCTGAATTTTTCAGTCCCAATTTTTAGTTGTGCTGTTCACTACCGAAATCAGCCTTTTGCCGAGGGGTCGAACTGTTTGCCCGTAGCCGAAAACTCGGGCTCTCGGAAACATCCTATTTGCCCAAATAATCCGGAAAAAGAACCCTCGGCAAATAGAGGCACTCGGCAAACACAACTGCTTACCGAGGGCCAAACAGTAGGCACTCAAAGAAACATTAATGTTTGCCGAAAGTGTATTATCCTCGCCCTCGGCAAACAACTCATTTGCCGAGTGTTAACTGTAGACACTAGGCAAATGTTTTTTATTTTAAGTTTTAGACCTTCAATTTTTTGTGCCCACTAAATACAACATGTAACACACCATGTTAAAGTTTGGTGATTTTTTACATTAGTTTGCTATATAAGCATGCATTCTTAAAATTGGGTGGTTTAACCGCCGCCTCTATAAATCGATTTGTAAGGGTGGCTAGATATCCCTCATACGTGTGTCCCTCTCCCACTGGACCTCCCACTCACTTGTGTCATCATCATGTTTTTGTTCCCTATATATTGTACTAAACTGAGTGTAAATTGACCGCTTAAAAGCACTAACTGAATTCAAATAAAACACTTGTCAACTAGAGTTTCAGTAACTTTTTTCAAGATCTACAACTTTCAATTAGAAAGTTTTCGAGTTTGTTTGGAAATTTTAAATTTCAAATTTAAAAAAATCTAAATGTAGTTTTTGCATGACAAATGATTTCAAATCAAACACTTATCAACTATAAAGTTTCATAACTTCTCAAGACCTACAATGTTTATTTTGATTGTTTCTCCCCGTCGTGGTGGTTTGAAAAAAAATGCAAATTTCAAATTTTAGGAATTCATACGTACTATTTTGCATGACAACATAACTTCCAATAAAAAAACTTATCAACTACAATGTTCATAAGTTTTCACATTCTACAATTTTACTTTGGTTATTTCTCCATCTGAGGTCATTTTAAAAAATTTTGATTTTTAGTGCTTCATTTAAATAATCGGCGCCTATTTGTAGGGGCGTCTCAATATATAGCTGCCCCTTCAAATCGATTGTATGAGCGGTTGGTTATTGAACCACCCCTATAAATAGACATCATTTAAGGGGGTTTGAAACACCAACCGCACCTACAAATCTATTTGTGGGGGCACCACGTTTCAAAAAACCATTTGTACGGGCGGCTCTCCCCTAAAAGAAAGGGATGTTGTTGCTACAAATCATTTTCTACGTAGTGGTTTCATCCGTGGTTTGCACATTTATGATCTGTATTGAGTTCCGCTTTTGCTGGTTTTTTTACCAATCCAAAGAATTTATCTAGAATACTCTTGTCACCAGTTGACTTGCGTAGTTTAGATTCAGTAACTCGCTTCTTCTCTATAGGAGTCGAGTGTCTCAATTTTTGTCCTTCAATTCGGAGAGTGTTTTCTGTCGCATGTGTAATCTTTTGAGGTGTCCCTCTATGTTCCAATAGAACATCCACCCAATCATTTGGGTCGTGAACATCTCGGTGTTTGATTCGCTGCGGTTTGGTGGTCACATTGAGACAACAGCCTAAATCATTCGAAAGAAAATTTGAGTGTCCCATTCAGTCACCGTTTAGTTCCCTCATTAAGTCAACGGTATGCATGGAGAATCTAGCGCAATATATTTATAGTATTAGCTTTAGATGGAAAAGAAACATTAATGAAGTCAACGGAAAAGTCTCCAAACGAGACGTTGTAACTGTAATAACAATCTAGCAAGGTGGTGCAATAATACAATAATACAAACTCGTATATCATCAATCCTGTGTGCACACAGGAGTGTTTATTCTAAGTGGGATTTAAAACATGTAAGCATCGATCTCCTACAACCGTGCACATGATATTTTGAAAGAAATTCTAGGTAACAGCTAGATCACAATTGGATCGTCATTTGGACAAGAAGCCTTCCATCTTCCACAGAACATTATCCGCATAATGGCAAGCAGGATAGGCACCTACGACCGTGCCCTCGTGTACGTTCCCATATAGTCCGTCCAGGACCAAACGTTGATCATCTTTGCAGGACCGTATCTTGTAAAAGCCATCGCCGAAGAAGGAGGTGTCCTGCGTCCACAGCACATACGCAGGCACGTTCCAGGGGCCGTATCTCCCTAGCTTCACCTGGTTTATTACATCACATTCTTATTTTAGATAATCAAAGTTGTTCCGGCTTTGCTCATCAGAGACAAAGGGCAGCTGTCCAAAATACAATATGTAATAATAACAAGGAATTCAAGATAAGCTATATATGTATGTACCGGGTAAGTACCGTCTTCACGGATCATCATTGCCTGCATCCCATTACGACCACCGTATGGGAAGTTGACCAGCGCGAACCGGTTCTCACCAGCGTATGGGAAGTGCTGAACCCACAGCTGCACGTTCACAATGTATGTGTACAATCAAAGAGAAATAGCAAGACATGCGCATAGATATAGATCAATGTATAGGCGATGTGCAGCTTTAATTCACGCGAGCCGGCCTTACGTACCTGTCGGGTGTCCGAGCAGTTGGTTTTGGCAAGAACAGCGTTGCCGTTGTCATCGGCGGTTATGCTCAGGCTTGGGTCTCCCCTGCTGATTATCCTCAACGGTGGCAATACGGCAAGAAAACCAAATGGAACCATAAAGTCAAGGGGAAGGCGTCCATCACGAGAACTGAAGTCAAAACACCCGGTAACCGGATCTGTTGGAAGCGGCTGCGCCAGGATGATCTGCGCATTACCGAACAAATGCCGGTGGCAAGCACTAGGACGGCCGACAGAGCTAAGCAAGCAGTGAGTCTCGCCATATCGTAAGTAGATCGGCGCTGCGCTTGGGGGGCAATCGTCGTTGTGTGGTATCTGCAGGGCTCGCCAGCCTTCCATTTATATACAGGTTTAAGATGGCTAATGCTGCTTTGGATCGAGAGCGTGCATTTGTGATTGATTTGATAAGTCAACTGATCGACACTTTGGGAAGTCAACAGATTCGATAGAGTCAACTGATCGCCACTTGGCCATGTACATGTTATCGATTCGATCACAACCAATAAATGAATTGCACGCATCGGGCAAATTAATTGACTAGTGGGTCAAGGTCAACTGATCACCAGTTTTAATCTCAAACTTCAAGACAAGTCTTCATCAGCCTAGGGCATCCTATCCTCAACAGTACGGAGTATATGAGATACTAGCATTTAGCTTACATGTCATGACTACTAAATTATATGAACCTCACATATAAATGATTTTTATTCTCCTCGCAAAAAAAAAAATTTTTTTATTATATATCTTCTCTTCTCCTTTTCTCATTCGTTACCACTTAGGAGTAGACCCATAAACTACTTGAGCTACACAGGTGCTGTGATAAGATTGAGATCGTTTCTTCTTTTTTTTTATATCTTTTTTCCCTTCTACAGAAGAAGTGTGTTGACATGGATTTCTATGAGCTATGCGAACCGAAACTGCTGAGGATGCCCTAAGAGCAAGTATTATAGTAGGGTGTAAGCCGCGGCCAAATGGTGACGTGGTGGAGAAGAGAGGAGAGAGAGAAGAAACGAGTTGTAAGATAGCTTACAGTCGACGTGGGCACAAGAACTAAGAAACTACGTGAGATAGATAAGTGGGTCCTATATTAATTAGGAAGAGCTAACTATTGTACAGGTGGACTGAGAGAAGGCTATAAAGAACCTTACCGCCAAAGCAAGCCGGTTGTATTATTAAACTTGCTCTAATACCACATGAGTTACAAGCACTACTACACAACAAAGTTATTGTAACACTTTCTTGTAACATATTCATCAATGTGTAAAATATCACAGTAACACAAAATAGAGTGTTACAAAAGCTTTTGGTTATAACACAAAACACTTCTTCCATAAAAATGTGTTAATTGCGACAATAATTTTAGTCCGTAACTTAAATTTCTTTCATTTTAGGCCAGCCAAAAAAAAAAAGGGCAACATCAGATACTGCACAGAACTTAAATTTCTTTCATTTTACAAACGAAATTATTACGACCAGTATTGGTGGGAGCCTTTCACAAACTTAACTTAGCAGGGAAGTGACAATAATACTAATGCATGCTGTACTGAAATGTTCAGCAAATGCTCCAAAAATGACTTGGACACGGCAGAGGATGTGCGGGTGATTGATGAAAATCTCCATCGATCAGATGAGCATGCATGCAACCGAAGAGCTAGCTTTTGGTTTTCTTTCAGTCTTCCATTGTCAAAGACGAATAGATCCGTTGGGACTAACAACTAGTTAGCTAAACTTTAGCCTTTGAGGATGTAAAACCGGAGAACCAATGAATGAGCTAAGGTATAGCCAGCCAAAGCCTTAACTAGTTAGAGTAGTTCAGTAGTCTATAGAATCCAACCACGGCTACCCTGGCCAGCCAGTGCCCCCCTTCTAGGCTGGCCCACGACCGCGTGCTCGCCAGCGCCTGCCGCCCCACCCACTTTTGGGCCGTGCCGCGGCCCAGGTTTGCTATCCATTATCAGATATGTAGACCTGGGTTCGACGCTTCCATATATACTTGGCACTTTTTGTACTTTCCATATATACTTGACACTTTTGTACTTTCCATATATACTTGCCACTTTTGTACTTTCCATATATACTTGGCACAAACAGTCGATTGATTCTAGGACGGTAGAAATATACTCGAGATTCGATCTTCATATTTCATGACATGTCGGATCATGGTACACGTGCATTATATTAAGGGATAATTTCTTATTTGGCCCTGAAAAACTTTATCTTGCTTATCTTGATTCTAGGTCAAATAGGCAACTTCAAAAAGAAAAAAAGGCCGATAAGCAAGATGGAGTTTTTCCAAGACCAAATAAGCAATGTAGAGAGATGAGACGAAAGCAGGCCGGGACCCGGCCGAGGGTGGACACGCCGACGGAAAAACACCGACCGTTGGATCTCTGCGTCGACGGACGAGGAACTGCCCCGGGCGATACGCGCACGGGCGGCCCTCCGCGGGCGCCATACGTGCCATCCTCGACGAATATATACCGGCTCCAACCGAACCCTAGCTCCCTCGCGGTTGTCCCTCCCTCTCCCTCCTCTCTCACAATGGCGGCGGCGCGGGGCCCAGTGAAGCAGCCCCCGAGTGCAGCGGCGCCACGCAGGCCACCGGAGATGGAGGCTCGAGCCTCGGCACGACGGCGGTGCGCGAGGGCGCCCACGGCATGGCTCCGCCCAGTGCCGGCAACCCAAAGCCGCTGAGCCCCGGGCGGTGTGTGCGAACGCTGGCGAGGTGAGGACGCGAGCCCTGTAAGCCGACCGCCGTCGCCGCGCGCCAGTCCCGGTTAAGGCGAAGCTATCCACCGGCCAGCCGCCGCGTAGGTTAAGGTGCTCTCTCTCTCTCTTGCTCCGCTCCTTCCTCGCCGCCCGCGGAGGACGCACCCACGCCGATCTAGGCTTGCCTGCTCGGTCTTCCTTGCTGACGGAGACCCAAACCGGGCGGATCCGGTGCCTCTATTGCCGGATCCGTCCGGCCCTCCTCTGTCGAATCGGTGCGGATGACCGGGCACGAAGCCATTGAGGTCGTCCTCATCTTCTCGATCAACCATGGGTTCCCGGCGCCCCTCAGTGTCTCTTCACGATGAAATTCATCCCCCTATGTTAATCCTCTATTCAATCTTGAACCTTTCTCGCTCTCGGATCCTAGAGATGGAGGATGCCCGGGTGGTCCCCGAATTAATGGCAGCGGCGCCGACCTACATAAGCCCCCGCTGCCACCTCCTTTCCTTCAAATCGAGATTTGTTTAGGATCTTCATATCCCATAGGCTGAATCAATTTGTCTGGTAAACATGTTCTTAAGGCTTTATGAGGATAATTAGAAATAACGATGCTTCACTTTTCCCCGCAAATTCGCGGTGTGTGGTGATATCTCTGAGATGCTACTTGCTAGGTTTCAATGTTGAGAAAGTTCAATACAAGAATGTGATGTTTACTGTGTGGGATGTTGGTGGCCAAGAAAAGTTGAGGCCCTTGTGGGAGGCACTACTTCAACAATACCGATGGCTTGGTATGTTTCATTGCTTTTTAAAGACCTTTATTATAAAATGATATTGATGTGCTCTACTTTGTAGTTGTTCTCGCTTAATCGGTTGGGTTACTTATGCTTGACTCGAGTTTATGGGGATACTCCCCTGAAAGTATCTTGCAATGTAAATCTCATCCCCTGGTTAGTTTTTATCTTCGTGGCGCTTACCGTTTCCTTCAAAGAAACATTATTGTACACCCATTGCTGCTTTTCTTCCTCCTACGTAGTTGATTCATTGGATCGAGAGAGAATTGGAAAAGCCAAAGCTGAATTTCAGGTCTGTAAATTGTCAGCTAATAACTGAATTCAATTTCTTCAACCATGTTAATATTGAGCAATTTTGCTGCAGGCAATAATCAATGATCCTTTGATGCTTAACAAAGTGTCATATTGGTATTTGCCAATAAGCAAGATATGGTGAGACATCTACACTTGACTCCTTCTAACACGAATATTCCTGAAAATGAATAGTTACTCAACCGTGCAAACACCGCTTTGATATATTATATCCGGCCGCTTGTGAAGATTTTCCTTTTAGTTGTCTTTAGATATGATTGTAAATTTTAGAACATTTATTTTCATGCTGAAAACCTTTTGAACATCAATTCACATACCAAGAGGCACCTTTATTTCAGTTTTACTTTGAGAACAAATGCTCCAATGTGCGTTCTTCACACCAGCGATGTGAAAATCCTGAATGAAAGGTGTGCGCCTCTCTCAATTAATTTGCATTTACAGATTGGTACTTCCTTTACTTAATTATAGCTCATCATTGTAGTTGTTTTTAATTTGGATAAATCCATCTAATTGTAATGAAAAGTTAACGGGTCAGATTAAAAAAACATTTACCTTGTGCAGCAATGTTTCCATGAACTTCCCGACAGAGCAATACCATTTTCTCGTTCGGGGTGCTTTTTGTGCTCCTCCTCGATTATGTCACCGCTATTTTTGTTTTGATAACACTCATTTGGGAAGGTATGAGATCTATGTTCGTGCTTCCTCGCTCTGGCATTTGCTTTGCATGAAAATTGAAACATCATGGAATCCATCTTCTTTACCGTAGCCGGATAATCCTCTCTCGGGATGGAGCTGTCACCGCTCCCTTTTTTGCTTCGTCTAGGAAGCCATAGTGCTTTGTACTACATTTATTGGACCCAATAAGAGTGAGTCTGATATCAGATTATAGAGATGCTAGATCTCACCTGGCCGAGGATTTGGACCCGGTAAGAGTAAGGCGTGCAATGTTTGGACTTAGTCAAGAATGATTACGTGCTCCAAATTTTTTTTTTTGAAAGGTCTTACGTGCTCCAAATAACTGACCGCCAATATTGGTGCCATACATACAAACTCCAAAGCCGTTGGATTTTCCCGAAGACACAGAATTTTGGGTTAAAACCTTCACTCGTGATTTGGAAGGAATCGTTAACTTTTCAAATAAATAGGGTAGTCTTCGGTTAGAAGAACCTGCATACATTTCCTTTGACTTTGGTCTATATGTCGGAAACTCACCATTACTCTTTTTCTCGTCAATTTATTTGCCATACAAGCTGATCGGGTAATGTGCATATTTTAAAATTTCCTGCAGATTTGGATCTTTACAGATGATGATGGTGCTCATAAGGAAACAAAGAACACAAACCAGCTTTGCCATTAGATTTATACCTCTCATGATAATTGACACCATCCTTCTTGCTGATGTTGGAAATTGTTATTGGTTCATTCTGAAACTCACTACCAAAAGAAGCATCTTTGGCTACCAAATCAATCGTTGTCAAACCTAAAATCACATGATGGATCACATATATGCTTTATAATTTGTATAGATGCGTTCAAAACTCAAATTTACTCATTCAATGTCCGAAGTTCAAAATGGGATACAAAGCATGTGTGATGAAAAATGTAGGACATCCAGCTTCCTATGACTTTCCTAATTATGTTTTTTTTTTTTTTTTTTGATTCAATCTGCTAATGTAGGACATCCAGCTCTTAAATCGTTTTCAATTTTCAATTGCTCGCTCGGAGTGTTTTCTCTTTGTTCTTTCAAGGAAGCACATCAAAAGCAAATGATCTATTTGATTGCTTCATACACATGCTTCAGTTCTCGTGTACTTTTGCCCGACTCCCTCACTTTAATTATCGGGTGACCACAGCATACACAAACATTTCCTATTACTCCCAAAAAAAGTAACCACAGCTTTTTAACCTCGCTCTTCGCAATCGCAACCGACCGATAGGAATATTTCGATCTACATAGTCTAAAAATAATCCTTTTACTATGTTCATAGTTGAGTCAATGATCATGACCAATATTGGTTCTATTTTTGCCATCTCATTTTACCTGTTCCATGATAATTAAGCCAATGGTGAATTGGTCATTTTACTTTTTTCATCCCTTTAGACCTATTCTATGTTGTGTACTTTTTGAGGCACCAAAGGAAGTAGTATTTATTACCGCTTTTTGATACGAACATACATCTTAAGCATAGTATGACTTCAGTTGTGTGGCTCGACAAATTGTCGACACCATGTGTTATCTAATTAGCAAGGGTTGCATCATTGTCAATCATTCATTTTTCTACTTGAATTGGTGCAGGTCATTGGATCTCTTGCCTTTGCACTCCTCGCTGCTCGAGTCTTGACGCCGGAGACCCACTCGAGCTAATTGATAACACTCAAACTAATTGCCGCCAAGTCACATGCACCATCGGTTCTCTGCGGGAGCTATCCAGTCCTTGGTGAAGATCCAATCTTGGACAACGCAATGCTTCCCAAACAAAAGCAGACTTTGGACAGAAATGTATGCCCCAAATGATCTGTTGAAAAGCCTTGCACATTTACGCTCTTCTTTTGTTGCCATTATGTAGCGGACTGTGTTTCTTTCTTTTGTTTCTATACCACAGAGAAATGGTTGCAGGCCAAGCAATTGTGTAGTTTCGCGTCCATGCAATTGCTATCTTTCTGTGTTGAACTATGCAATTCTGTTCTTTAGATTACAACTAAGAGTATTGTATTTCCTATGAAAGATGTCTTATCTGTGTGTTTCAAACATAAAACACCGTTGTGTACATGTGCTTTTCGTAACACACATTATGCGTTGTTGTGTTAGACAATTAAGGCGTTAAGACCTGTGGGCGGCCAGATCTCAAGTAGCCGAACGCGCGCTATGGACTAGTTATCCTTTATATTAACATGGCGTGAGATCTATTCAACTGTCAGTCATCTAGTAGACCCAGCGAAGAAATAGGAGTGCGTGCAAAAACTTATCTGAGTGAAATCCCAAGAACAAAACTTTGCATGTGGTGGCAAGCAGTTCAAAAGATCGAGATTCTAATATCCTTAGAAAAGATTAAATTAAAGCAAGGCTAATAATAGAGCGGTATGCTTTTTTTTTTTTTTTTTTTTTGAAAAAATAGAGTGGTCTATTGGCTGTATAAATCCTTTCAGCCTACCTCTCTCAGCCCAGTCATATACTAGTAGTTACATCATTACTATTAATGGTTCAATATGTGGTTGTCACACTCAGTTAACGATTCGCCGGGATAAAAGCGTAGTGGCTGAATATTTAACTATTATATAACTTTTATTAGTAAATTTATTTAGTTAAATTAAAATAAGCTTGAGAAGACTAATGGGCTTGGCCCGTTAGCAATTATAAATCCCTCATATAAATGTGTGAGGGGGCAACTGTTTTGGTTCAATCAATCGAGAACAATTTAGGGTTTAAAACCCTCACTCACATCTCTCGGCCGCCACCACGCCCGGCCGCCGCGACGCCCGCCGCCGCCAATCGCACCGCCCAGCGCCGCCGCTTTGTGCCGCCGTCGTTCGCGATCTACGCTCACGTCGCGCTCTCCGTCTCCCCCTCACGTTGACCGGAAATCGGTTTGTGACCGATTGCTATCCGTAGACCGTGACGATCCAACGGCCTCCTCACCGGAGCAAGAAATTCATGGAGGACGCCAATAGCATCATCGACAACTACATCGCAGCCATGGAGGCGAAATCGCCCCCACCCTCGCCTAAGGCACGCTCCGCCCTCCAAGCGTTCTCTCCCATCTGTGGACACCGATGAGTTCACCAACCGCCGTGCCTCGGACTCAACAATTCTTAAGCCAGCTTAGCATTTTGTTTGTGGATGTACAGTCATCTCATTGTGAAAATTGATATCGTCTTGGCTTTTCGAGATTCATAGGTTCTGTTATACCCCTAGATATACCTTATGTCCAAATACTTTGAAGGACCAAAACGGCGACGGAGGGGGGGGTGAATGGGAGCCTCGATTTTCCTTTTCAATTTTGGGTCATCGGCTCAACCCCGACCTCAAAAGCAAACTTACACAAGGTCCGGATAACACACGTGCTAACCGGTAGCAAGGTGTTACAAGCAAAGAGAGCACCGAGATGTCCACGACCCAAATGATTGGGTGGACGTTCCCTAGAACACAAATGGGACAGCTCAAACTATCGCACACAACCGGCGAGAAGAATTTCGAATCGATGGAAGGAAAAGAGTTACCCAACTCCTATTGAGAAGAAGTGGGTTCTCTAATCTAAATACCCAAGTCAACTAGTGACACTTCTCGAATCGACAGGAAATCATCGTAAAAGCCGGATCTCAATTCAGAGCTCAAAACAACGAAACAGCAGTGACTAAACAGTTGAGACACCTAACAAATATTCAGTCAAGAGCACCACTGTTGAGAGCACAAGTCAATCACGTGCAAACTAGTGTGAATAAATAAACATGCAATGATTCCTTCCTGTAGTTTGAGAATGCAAATCACGAGCAAGCAACTGAGATGGTGCTGAACCTGGAAGCACTGCTGTAGCTCTAATCACCGATCGAAACAAGCAAAGCCTGAAGCTGATGCGCTCGGTGCTGAGCACGGATGAGATGCTATCTGACAAATGGCAGGACTGCTTGCTACTAATCAAAATAGCGAACTGAAAAACTAACCAAACTAGTTTCCTGTAGCCTCAAAGAATGAGTATGACTTGGTGCTGTACAGCTAGAAAAGTTCAGTGCTTGACATACTGCTGCAATTGACGAGCAGAGAATTGAACAAGCTGGAGATGAATTTCTTACCTACTTACCTGAAGCACCTGGTGAGCGCTGGTTGGTGCTGCTGAAACTGACGCACGAACAGGGCCGGTCTGCACGGCACTGCTTGAATCAGGCAACCAACGAACTCGACTCCGACCTGGTGCTGGATCTGTAGAGAGAGCACGAGATTGACAGCAAATAGACGACAGCGACTGAGCACCGATGGTCACAGTCGACCACACCTGGAGCGCTCGTCGCAACTCAAGCGAAAAACAGACCGAGCCCGAGCGATAAGAACAGCAGCTCGCCAGGAACAAAATCGACGTGATCTCCGTCAACTCAAAAGAACTTGCTTCCAAAATTTACACAGATGAAATTGACCACAGCGTGAAGCTATTCCCCAAAAATCACTGCCTGAAATCAATTAGAACTCCGGGAATCTCAGATCGAAAAAAAACACGAAAATAGGGAAAAACTGAGAACAAAAATGACAGCATAAAAGTGACGAATCCCGAGGGCAAGACGAAATGGACTAAGGGCCACTCTTCCTACGAACGAAGATCACAGCACAAATCCACACAAAATTGTGTTCTTGGACCTCTAAACAAGAACCTTAAAATTGGGGAAAAATAGAAACGAAAATAAGAGAGGCAAAGAGGGGAGGAGGGTGTCATCCTCCACATATAGTCCAAATCCTCTTTCCTAAACTACCCCTAGATACATATGAGCCGAACCGCTAACCCTAAGGCTAATTTAGTCCGACTCGGGATAATTTGATCCGACGACCACCGCGCCTCCTCATCCGCAGCATTGCTCCACGCAATCTCCCGGATGCCGCCACGCGCCGCCCTTCCGTCCCACCGAACGCCCGGGTTTTGAGGCCCAAACCCGTGAAACCCGCCGATGGTTTTGAGGCCCAAACCACCAAACCCGCACCCATGGTTTTGAGGCCCAAACCACGAAAACCTCGCGCCGATGGTTTTGAGGACAAACCACCAAACCTCCTCGACACGCGTGTCATCACCGCCTTGACCGCCTCGAAGTCGCCAAGTCATCCGAGCTCCCCGCTCTGCCTCCACGCCGCCGCCTTGACCCGATCGACACGGTCCCGCCACGTCCTCTTGCATCCGTCGATATCCCGGATGTCAGCCACCATGGCTAGCCACCCGGCGACCGTCCCTCGGTCCAAGCCTCACGTCCGTCCTTCACCTCCAGTCCATCGGCCCGCACGCCCTCCTTGGCCCCTTCACCTGCGCCCGTCAGCTACCATCTCCGAAGCTCCACACCTGCACAACACGAACCAAGAGATCCGTCTTGACACACTCCACGTGTGCCGGTGAACATAGCCAAGCATAAAAAGATAAAGGAAAAATAGAAGTAAAATGTTGACTGTTGACAATCACTCAATCACAAAACTAAACACATGTGACCTAAATCAACCATGTGTTCGCAAATACATAGCTAGCAAAAACTATGTATCCATAAAAGACAGAACAATTTACAAAAATTGAACGGAGCGAGTACATAAAAAAACACAGATTAATATTCTATAGCAACCATAATGGTAATGCATAAACAAAGATCGTCGTCAAGTCCTTGCCAAGTCACTGTCTGCCGTCCACGTGGAAGTGGCGTAGAGCACCCTCCCTTTCCACGCCCGGAGAAGCCACTGCTGATCCTCACTGATCACGAAATGCTCGTGGTATTCCGCTTTGACCTTGTCTCTGAGCGCCTGAATAATGTCACGGTCTAACGGCAGCTGCCGCAGCCCGGCCCGCCGGCTCCTCGCCTGCCACTGCTTGTAGCTCCGAGGATGGTGCACCCGTTCCGCGCCCTCGCAGGCGATGACGTTCACGGCACACCGGGCGAGGACGTCCCGCTCGAACAGCAGCCTCCCGCCGTTGTCCCGGGGCACGATGGTGTCCAACATCTCGAACAGCGCCGTGAAGTTGTAGAGCGCCTCCCGGATCCGCGTCGCGAAGAAGGCGGTGCTGTAGGACGCATTGATGGCCGCGTGCACGAACACGGACGGCTTCATCTCTCTGATGGCGCCGAGCACCGCGCCGATGGGGTCCGTGCCTGCCCCACCGTCGGTGGCCTCCGCCGTGACCTCGTCCGACAGCGTCCTGAAATGGAACAGGCTGCAGACGACGACCACCTCGTCGGGATCGATGTCCAGGTCGCCCGCGCAGACCGCTTCCGATCTCGCCGCGATGCCGCGGAACCTGAACGGCACGCCGAGCTGCCGCGCGCAGGCGGCGAGCCGGTGCCCCACCTCCTCGATCAGCCGCGCTGGACGCAACCCGGACTGTGGGACGTTGATGCCGGTGAGCCGCACCTCTGGTGGCCCACCCTCCCTGAGCCCGAGCCGCCGGAGCAGGATTGCCCACTGGTTCCCGTGGCCCAGACCGTAGTTCACGATGTGCAGCTTCTTCCTCCCCGCGGCGGCGTTGTAGATGGTCTTGTTGGAGAAGAGGAAGTTCGCCGGGAGAAAGCAGCACGTGGCCATGAAGAACTGATGCGCCCTGAGCTGATCGCCCGGGACAATTAACGGCGACGACCGGTGGTGCAGCGGGCTCCCCGTGCCGTTGAGCCGCACCTCCAGCCCCTCGGCGAAGTAGTGCGCCATCCGCTGCGTGGCGTCCCCGTTCGGCGATGA
This sequence comes from Hyparrhenia diplandra, assembly GCA_015847255.1. Classification (NCBI taxonomy): domain Eukaryota; kingdom Viridiplantae; phylum Streptophyta; class Magnoliopsida; order Poales; family Poaceae; genus Hyparrhenia; species Hyparrhenia diplandra. The sequence continues at coordinate 306,684 of JADLZK010010770.1, read as the reverse complement.
GTGGCACCTGATCCGCTCCAGAAGATTGGCCGCGATGCGGCGGTCGTTGCTGGCCACGGCGTCAGCGCAGCGGATGAGCATGGAGTGCAGGTCCACCGCCTGCTGCTGATCCTGATCCGCCCTGGTGCCAGCCGGCCTCCCCGGCGGCGTCTTGGCCTTGACCATGTCCATGGCAGCGCGCAGCTCCTGCATCTGCGTGTCGTCGGCGAGGCAGAGTTCGTCGGTGCCGTTGAGCATCAGCTTGTCCAGCATCTCTCGCGTGGCGGCTTCCTCTGACTCCAAGCCGACAGCTGCTATTTGCTTGCTGCTCCTGCCCCCCTCCGCCGCCTCGCCATCTCCGTCAACGTCAAACCTCTTCTTCCTGCCCCTGCAATCCGCCGTGCTGCCGCCGGCGCCGGGCAAGAATTTGTTGGCCTCTTCCATGCCTCTGAAGAACGCCATGCTCACCGCGTCCTTGCAGCTGCCCTCAGCTGACGACAAGGTATTATTGGCCGGCTCCACCGCGCCCGTGGCCGTCCTATTCAAAGAGGGTGGACCCTGAATGCCGTTGTTGCCACGGGCGCCGGACTGCACGGCTGCAGAGGCAGGCGTGTCGATGTCAGAGAAGTCTGCCGCCGCCGGCGCGGAGGACTGCACCGTGGGCTGCAGCAGCTCGACGGAGTTGCATGGCTGCGCGGCGAGGACGTTGGAGGAGGTGTCGGAAAGGGCCTGGGCGAAGAGCTGCTGGGTCTGGAGGAGCGCGGGGTTGTGGTCAGGGTACTGGTGGAACAAGAACTCATCAACGGCGTCGTCCTCCATGAGCATGCGCGAGATGAAGGGGAGAACATTGTAGTCTTGGCTGCCGTCGAGATGGGGCGTTGGGGACAGGTTGTTGCTGAAGGAGCGGGGCAGTGCTGCGGTGGGTTCCATGGGATCTTGCTCCTCTGCCTCTGGGGCGACCGGGCATTGCAAGTGTGGCAAGTGTGTTGCCGTAGGTTTTGAGAGCTGGAGGTATTTTGGCTTTACTGCCATGGACACGATGAAACCCAACATGAGGCTGCAGACAATTAATAGAGCTGACATAGATGATTGTAAAGCTTACATAGATGATCGATCGATGACACTGACATCAAAATATAATACTCACACTGTACCTTAGTACTCCGTATTTAGTTACAGGGAGATTGTCTGAAAACCAAGTCAATTTACAGGGGAGTACATCTCAAAGTACACCTCGAATGTGGAATAACGCACTGCCCCAAAAAACTTAAACTTTCTTAGTTTCATGGACAACGAAAAGGTCTTAATTTTGGGCGGAGTAAGTCATATGTTTTGTTTGGTAGTCATTTAGTCAATAAAAAAACTCTTTTTCAGATCTTGTTACACTCTAATTTCTCACGGGATATGTACACCAGAGATGTTATCAAAAAAAAAAAGTCCACCAGAAAAATAATCTTATAAACTATCGCAAAAAAACAAGCATCTGACCATCAACCATAGTTTGCCATCAACATGGTATGTGATTTGCTATTTAACAAGCGCCTGAAATCTCTCTTCTCATGCAACACAGGATTGAGATTCAGGCACCTGTAGTTTAGGAAGTGTGCTAAAGTAAACCCTAAAATTGCATATAGATTCCCCATCACCGGTAGTATGAAAATAGATGTGAATCTAATTAACTGCCTCCACTGCTATGAAAAACTATTGCAAAGTATCCCTCTGTTCTAATATAAAGATCATTTTACTTTTTTGTCCTAAGTCAAGCTCCTCTAACCTGACAATTTTTGTAACAAATATATTAACATCTACAATGCAATTTTCATGGTGTAACAAAAAATCAAATGGATGTTTTCATATAGAAATCTTGACTAAAGATGGAGCAAGCATTCATGGAGATATGAATATGATGCAAAGAAGTAAAAATATGAGTGGAGATGAAAATGGACATAGAGTAATTAGTAATTATAGTCTATCACAATCAGATATAAACATTAAAAAAAAATCTAGGTGAGTGTTGTTTTAGAATTTAAACAAACCAGAGAAAAAAAGATAAATAGTTTTGATTAACTGTGAATGCCAAATTTATTCATGGACTTTTAACACTCCTTTATTATAGAATTAATAGCCTATGCAGGTGCAGGAGCAAGGCATGACGGAGTAGTGTTTAATAATACAGTTGCAAATCTCAACGCTGATGAAGGTGAACACTTCAGAATTAAACCTTCTAGCAAGCAAACAACCATTAAGTACTGCTCGTTTGTGATCAGATACATAGAGACAAATAATGCAGATAAAACATGCATGCACAGCTTCATGAAACTAATATGCGCACATCAAACTTGAAAAGCAAGTGCAAGTACTGTCTAGTTGATCACAAACAAACATGATACTATAGTACTACTAGGTTAGCGTAAAACATTTAGCTCATTAAACTCATCACATGCACACAATAATTAATTGACTGGTTCAATGAAGTTGCACCTAGAGCAGCAGTTGCTTTCTGCTGCTGTAAGAAACTAGTGCTGAAGATTTTTGTTCTATACAGTTCAAGACAAAGTCGACCATTCTAACTTGAACATTGGTACTGGCAGTTATCGAGTGTAATGTACGTCCTGAATAACAGGTACACCAATGACATAACAACAATATAAATATAAACTGCTTTTCAGGAGCTGCTGCACCAGCACTGAATAACTTAACTACCGACAGTGTACATCGATAAATGGTTTTCAGAGAGCATCTGAAGACTGTGATATCATTCAGCAGTAGGAAACTAAAGCTTCATTCAGAAGATGCGTCATCTGCTACCCATGTTGAGTGGGCAAAGAGGATGCGACCTTTCCATCCTTGCAATAGCCACTGGTCATCTTCGTTGAGCAAAAAGTTCTTGTGGTGGTGCTTCTTGAGCATGTCCTTTAGTTCCTTAACAATGACTGGTTCGAGCGGTAGCTGCCTCAGACCGGCCCGTTGATTCCTGACCTGCCACCGTCTATACTTCTCAGGGCGGTCAATGAGGTCCACACCGTCACAGGCAATGGCGTTCAGTGCCCAACGCCCAAGCATGCCCTGCTCCAGCACCAATCTTTGTTCACTGTCCCGTGGAACAATTGTGTCTAACATATCAAACAATGTTGAGTAAGTAAACAGTGCCTCTCGGAACCGGGACATGTAGGAGGTGCCATGTGAGCAATTCAAAAGACTCTGGATGAAAATATTGGGCTTCATCTTCCTGATGTTATTAAGGACAGTATCCCTAGGACTCAGGTCACCAAAGATTGCGCTCTCACCCACCAAGCTACTGAAATTAAACATGTCATTCACGACGAGCACCTCATCTTCGTCTATATTCAAGTTCTCTATGGTAACTTCCTCCCGCTTCATTGTGAAGGCTCGAAATTTGAATGGCATGCCAAACTCACTAGCACACAGGTTGAGCCGGTGCTCTTGCTCCTCAATCCATTGACTAGGACAGGACCTAGGCCCGGAACCGCTAATGGCAGTGATCTTCATCTCAGGTGGACCTTCCTGTTTCTATTTGCCAGCAACTGGATCAAGTCTGCCCACTGGAACTCATAACTCGTCCCACCATAGTCCACAGTGTGCAGCCTGTTCTTCCCCACCATGGTGTGCATAATGCGCCTTGTGAAAAAATGTGTGCTACCTTGTTGATGGAGCAGGCTGCTATGTAAAGGCTGTGAGCCATGCGGAACTCCACAGCTGATGGTCGCTTTGCCATGAGCAACTTCGAAAACTGGCTTCCTGTGCCCACTAGCTGGGCCTCTAGCCCCTTGGAGAAACATAGAGCTAAGCGCTGTGTGGCATCCCCTGTTGCTGATGCGTGCTGTTTGATCTGCTTCAGTAGCTCAACTGCAATCTTGAGATTGCTAGAGTCCACCACTTGTGCACAATGGATCAACAAAGTGTGTAGGTCCACCAGATCCCTTGTTGCCTTGCTACAGACCTTTTTTGTTGTTCTTCACTACCTTATTGTTCATGGCGATGTGCAACTTCTCCATGTCCCTGACAAATGTCTCATATCCACACAGCGACATATCGTCAAACATCTGCATGCCAATCTCTTCTGGCCCTTCCAGATGCTCACACTTGTTACACCTCCCTACCTCCTCTAGATGCTCACACCTGTTACACCTCTTTTTAAACCCTCTTTGGTCACCGGATTCCCTGAACTTTTGATTCATGTGATCGACCCTTAACAAACTGTTGCCCCTTGTTAAGAACTGCCTACCCTCTTGCATGCCCTTAAAAACTGCCCCCACTACATCATCAGCCTTGTTGTCCCTTGGTAAGAACTTCATACCCTCTTCCACGCCCTTCAAAAATGCCCCTACCACATCAGCACCCTTGTTGAAGAGCCCAAGCTAACCCTGGTTGGATCGCAACTAGAACCATGCAACAAACCCTCAGTCCCCTCTGAGTTCCCCTTGTTGTTTGAGCTGTTTTTAGAACTGGAAGAAGGGGAGGAGAGAACATGGGCTAAGGCCTGCTGCATGATTAACCCCACCACATCAGCACCCATGTCAAAGCCCAAGCTGACATTAGTTGGATCATCACTAGAACCACTCAACAAACCCTCAGTCCCCTCTGAGTTCCCATTGTTGATTGTGCTGCTTTTAGCAGTGGAGGAATGCGAGGAGAGAATATGGGCCAAGGCCTGCTGCATCTGGAGTAACGCAGGGGTGATCATAGTATTGGCGCAAGATTTGATCATCAATGTTTTCCTCCAAGAGCATGTGAGAGATGTAGGAATGCACCATGTTATCAGGGGAGGGAGGACCCTCACCGTTGTGAAATACAGATGGAGATGGAGCCGATGGTTCCATGAGATCCTCCAAAAAGAATTCACCCAGATCGGTGGCTAACAGGACCACCGGTGGTGGTGATATGCTATGGCGATGTAGTTTTTTTCTTATATCGTCTTGAGGACAGCAGACCTTGACAGTACGTTTTATAGTGCTAGATAGTTCCAACAACCTACCATCTTATGAGTTGAAGTGTTGATGATTCCAATGTAGCTTGGACAATGGAGACAGTGGCAAGCTAGGATTCCAATGTTACTACACTTGGATAATAGAGACGCTAGCTACAGCACAAAGCTAGCAGTTTTTTTTTTACCTTTTCTGAAATAGCAAAGCAAAAAAAAATTGAACAAGTCAAAATATATTTAAATAAGGCTTGAATGTGAAGATAAAGTGTTTAGGTTAGTTACGTAGGAATTGTGTGAGTCTGTAATTGTCCTAAGAAAGATTTCCGTGGACACATAAGGAAAACACCATTGTTCTATAAAAAGCTATGGCTCTAAGGCTCCAAGCAGGGGCGGATTTGGACCAGCCACAGCCCTAGGGGTGGCCCAAAATCCAGGTGAATGCATTAGATGGTTTTGGGCACATGCTCATGGGTTTTGAACTACCTGCTATCAAGAGAGTGGTACAGTTCAGGCTTAAATAACCATTTTAAGCACATCATAAGGATTTTCAATGATAACCACTACCGGATTCAACACCTTTCCCGTGAGTGGGTTACTCACGGGAAAACCCCTATTCCCCACGGGAAAGGCTTTCCGTGGGTAACTCAAGGGAAAGCCTTTCTCGTGAGCAGGGTTGATACTCACGGCCGTGAGCACCCCTACCTCATGGGAAAGAGTTAACGGTCGGGAGGGGGGACGAGGGCGACGTCAATTGGGGACGCCTGGAACCCCGTTAAGACCTGCTTTCCCGTGAACTGTAATGGCGTAGCTCACGGAAAGAAGGACCCTTTCCTCACGGGGAAAGTTTTTGGTCTCTTTCCGTGAGCTGGCATTTTGCTCACCGGAAAGATTTTTTTTTGTTCCAGCATATAATTGACACATATATATACCATAGATTTCTCACATATCACATATATAACTCAATAATCCACAATACCACATATATTACATAAAATCCAACAAGTCACGAGTTCACAAGTTTATCAACCATGTGTTCAACCATCACAATGACTTCACAAGTTCAAGTTCACAAGTTTATCACCTAAATCATCACAACCTCAGTACCAACGGCCCCAAATTGGCGTCCGGTTGCTCCGCAGCTTCGGTCCCAAGTGTTCGGTTCAGAGATGGGTTCGATGCATGATATTGATCCTGCACGTAGGCAAAGATACTTTGCATTTGTGAGACAAAATTAAAGGTAGATTCTATTGACTTGAAAAAAAAAAGATAAATTATTAGAAATTTCGGCAGCACCTCCCCTGCACGGAGGGGTTTCCAAAACCTGCAACAAAACAGCGCTCGACGGCCGACAACCACATGTCCACGTGCACATCTCATGGTGCATTCAAAACTCGGATCATTTTCATTCACATTTATATATGCATATTTGGAGTTAAGGTAGACAAACTCATAGGAGAGGCTCTAGCCGGGCGGAGGGGAAGATTGACGGTTGACCGTAGACGGGCGGTGTGGACCGAAGACCGGTGGTGGTGGTGGAGGGAAGACCTGCGGGGTGGAGCGAAGACGATCTCCAACGGCGGCTCTTCACCAATCCTGCCTCCAACACGCGCGAGATACCCTAGGAGAGCTTCCATTATCTTCCGGTGCTGCTGAGCCCCCTCTCGCCCTCCGCTGAGCCCTTAACCGCTCCCTCTCCTCAGCCTCCTCCCGTCGCCTGCTCTCTTTCTCTATCTGGGCCTATTTTAACACAAAGTTAGAACACAGAGAAACAGTATGTAAAGATAAATGAACCTTGAATAAAAAAAATAAATTACCTCGAGTCTGGAAACCGTAGCGTGGTAAGTGGTTGGCTGCTCGCGTATCACCGGGCCCCCGAGCGTCCTCGGTGCTCAGACAAGGTCTTTGTTTGGAGCACTCCAGGGGCTGCACGTCAGCGTAACACAGATTAACATTTGGTGGGAGCAATACCAGCCACAGATCGCAAGATGGATGCCACAAAAATTCATGTGTAAACAGCAATCTCGCAAACTAATTGTTACAGTGACCACTCATGCAGTGCTAGGTTGCTTGGATTGATACGGCGAGGCTTCGCGGCCGGCCGCTTACACTGTGCGCATCTATGGTGGCGTGCTCTTGGGCGGTGACCACTGACCAACGTGGTGAGCCTCCACTTATGGATCCTCCGGACCTCAGAACTTCTACTTGAACGGCTTGAGTGTTTTTTTTTTTTTTTTTTTTTTTTGAAATGATGAACGGCTTGAGTGTTGAGTATTGAGAGAAGAGGACAAAACATGCATGGTTTTGGTTTGTTTTCCAGCTCGAGCTGTAAACAATTATTATATTATTACGCTTACACATAGGGCCCACGCACAGCTAGGGCAGTGTGGGTAGGTTGGTAGTAGGCTCTGTAGCAATTGAATCAAGTCCATCCAATTTTCAATCGTAGGGTTCTGAGCCTACGGTGATTGACCTATTTTACTAGCACAAACGTCTACGTCTAACCCCTACTGGCCTGGTCAGATAGTGACCTCATCCGGCTCCGATCCATTTCTGCGCCGCCGCCATGTGAAGCCAATCCCAGCTTCTTGCTCGATCGCCTCTCCACCGAGTTGTCTTCTCCTCGCCGATCCAAACCCTGTAGGGCCTCAACCCAGCCAGTACCTGTTGCAGAAGTCGCAGCATGCCCCCGCACGGAAGCAAGAAGGCCGCCAAGCGTGCTACGCCGGCGGAGCCATGCCCTGACGGGGAGGACAGGATCAGCGCACTCCCGGACGTCCTCCTCCATCACGTGCTGGGCTTGGTGCCGGCGCAGGACGCCGTGCGGACGTCTGTCCTCGGCACCCGCTAGCGCCACCTCTGGCGGTCGATGCACAGCCTCCGCGTCACCGTCAGGCCCTTCCGGAGCGCCGAGAAGCAGCACATGTTCGTCAACCGCCTGCTGCTACTGCGCGACCCGAGATCCACCGTGGACCACTGCGAGCTCGACCTCCGTGGATGCAAAGGAGGCCAACAGCAACTACGCTGAGTTCTGGATCCGTCACGCGCTGCTGCTGCAGGCTCGAGTGCTGGACGTAAGGTACACCACTGTGCTCCAGACCTGCTCTCTCGTTTCCATGTTCTTGGGGGTGCTGCGTCTTGAGCGTGTGTATTTTGAGCGGCATACCGTTCTTGATCTTTCGAGATGCTCTGTGCTGGAGGATGTTGAGTTCTCCATATGCGAGATCGACGTCTCTGAGATCAGGTGCCCATCTGCGAAACGGCTGAGCATGGTCAAGTGCCGTTTTGATGTTGTCAATGGCCCGCATGACGATAATCATATTCGTATTTCTGCCCCAAGGCTCACTTCGTATTTCTGCCCCAAAGCTGTGATGGTTTGCCTCCGGTGCTTGAGAGCATGCCCTCGTTGCAAGCTGCGTCTGTTTGGTTTGGCTGCTCGTTTGAAGGTCGCAGAAGCTGTTGTGCTGGTCCATGCGGCAAATGGCTATGCTTTTTATGTAATGCAGACGGTGTTTTACACAAGGAACATGGGTGCGTTCTTCTTGGAGGTTTATCCAATGCTACAACATTGAAGTACAGAGGCTCTTTTCGAATGGTATGTATGATTACACTTCAAACTGTTACTTATTTGATTCAATGTTTAGGCCCTGTTTGGTTCTCATAACTCATTTATAAGTCAGGTGACTGAAAACTAGTGACTTATAAGTCAGTCCTTAAGTCAGTTCTGTTTGGTTGTTGGTGACTTTTAAGTCAGTTTTATTTGGCGAAAAGGTGGAAAAGGTGTAGGCCCCATGCCATATATATGGTGACTTATAAGAGCAGTCCCTATGGTTGAAACTATGCGTGAAATCCAAGATAAACACATCAGCAAAAACCATCCATATAAACTACCTCTCCCAACCCATGGTTTCTATAGCAGTATTAATATGAAAGTTAAATTAAATTCAACACAAAATGAGAGTAGATCAACTATGCCAATCAATCATGTGGCCTTCAGAAACAACATACACATATACTCTACAGAAGTAACATACGCATATCAAGCAAGGCCGGATCTATAAAATCCTCTCCCTAGCCATCTCGCATTGGGAACCCTAGAAAGAGTTTCTAATTCAATTTCACCCTTCACTTTGCTTGAATCGAACAAAAAGCGCACAACACAAGGTTCCCAAAATTCCCAAATTCGGACACCCGACTAGCGGGCCAAATGCCCATTCACTTTTGCCCCCACTCGATTTGTCTAATCCAAGGCTGAATCTGCGGCCCGCAGACCTTGGAGTTCGACGAAGGAGGCCAGGTCCTTGTCCTCGTGGCGCCCGCCGCTCCCATGGACGACGGCTACATGGTGGGCCTCCCTTACACCTTCTTCCGCACGGGTTAGCCGGCGGGGACACTGCCAGCTTTTGTGTGGGCTACCATGGCGGCCGGAGTATTCGAGGTGGGCGATGCCTAGGCGGGCGCTCGCGGCAATGAGGCGGGCTAGCGGGGAAGCAGCGTCGCGTCCGCAGGGAAGGACCAGCTAGCGCGCGCAGGAAGGAGCTACACGGGCGGTGGCGAGCATTCGATCCGGCTCAACCGGGATAGAAACGACGAGTAGTTTCTCCCCATCGGGGTTTTGCTCGTTTCTTGGCATCTCGGTGCTTAAGCGTCGATGTCGTTTCCTGGAGTAGAAACGGTTTCTTTCTTTTTCCCTCTCTGTCTTCATTAATATGTGTGCCACGTCGTCGCATTTTGCTGAGCTGTCAAGGCAATAAATAGGGATACAAACTACAATAAATTTACCAAGCCATAAGCAGGGGTTGTACCAACTTATGACTTATAAGATGAAATGACTTATAAGTCGGGGTGTGTTTGCCAAAAAAAAAAAGTCACTTTTTTTTTACTTTTGGACTTATAAGTCAGGTGACTTATGGGAACAAACAGACTTAATTTCCATCTAGATTAGAATCTTAACCTACATATGTTCACGCTTTTGTTTCAGCTACCTTCAAAAAGGATTTAGCATTCTCGCCCGGTATTTATCAATTTAAAGACATTTTGCCTTGAGAATTGTTGTTTGACCGGTGATCTCCATGCACTACTTCGCTTCCTTCGACTCACGCCAAACCTAGAAAAGCTCACTATTGAACTCTGTGAGGTATATATGTATGTCTTCCATATATAGAAGACTTCATTTCTTACATTCTTTGATTTGCTGTGCATGCATGTAATCATGAGAAAATTCTTTTACCTGTCTACAGAAAAAAGCATGCGCAGAGATGGAAGTAGAAGACTACCGTCCAATTGATCCACCAATTTCATTGAAGCAACTTAAAAATTTAACATCAAATGTCCTGACAGTAGACGAAAGGATTCAGAGAGCTCAAGGCATTCTTTACAAATGTTGGAATTGGAAACCTCCATAAACTCGACATGTAGAACATTAAGATTACACATTCAACTATAAGGTACCGTACATCCTTTCTCATCACATACTTCTGTTATTCGCCAATGTATGAAACAGAATCTAGCTAGGTACTATTCTAATCAAGGAATAAAGATGCTCATGTTTATTGAGAAGACAAAGAGCACAAACCTTTCCATTGCTTTATAAAACATCAAAGCATCACACCAGTTCTCACACAAATATGTTTTAAGACTGCGATTTTGGATAACTGATTGTTTGTCTTTAAAGAATAATTTTAACTGATTGTTTGGTTTTAAATAATTATCAAATTCCTGCAGATGCAATAGAAATTGTGAATTCGTATAACTAGAAAACTCTCCCCAAACTGCGAATGACAATAACAATCAACTTCAAAATTATAGAGCTTATTTTTAGATTATAACTTCATGCTGCTGGTCATCAATCCTGTTCTTGGAATCCTGTTATTTTATTTGAAATAACTGTAACTTTTTGTTTCTCGTCTCTCATGTAATGTTGCTCAAAGCTTATTTTGTGCAATCACTTATTTTCAGGTATTGTTAGTGAGTGAAGTTGCTGGACCCAATATATGCCTATCGATTAATGAATCCATTGTCTCTTTGCGGCGCATCAAGTATGGTTTCTTTTGTATGTGGGATTTTATTCTGGGATCATTCAAAAGGATAAGTTAAGAATTGGCAATATATATAGGATTTTCAGTCTACTCGTTGCTGGTTTTTTCAAACATCTTATTTCTTTTGAACTTGAAGTCGTGTGTGTATCTAATCAGCCGCTGGACTCATTGCTGATCTTGTTGTTATTGGTACATTTTGCTACCATTTATTACCCTTTTGAATTAAGTGGACCTAATCTGTTGTATATGTTTCTTATATGTTTATTGTATGTATTGTTTTTTTTTTTGTGAGCACAAATATATCAAAAATACAATTTACATTGCTATATGTTAGCATGTGGTTGATTTCCTGCATATCCAGACACATCCACTGCACATAGACTAGTCTGGATGATGACAATGAATGTGCTAAACTCTAGCTTCCACACCTTGCATAACTATAGTATTTGCAAATTTTCAATGATGTCGACGACCAGCCCATTAAACAAGTGCTGAGAACACATGGTAGTGCTATTTTTCTAAAAACTATATACTATTGTAAATACAATTGCTTATCAATTTATTAAAACAAGTGTGCAAATTAGAAATGAGTTTTTTAAACAGAGAAAATGAGCGTCATACACAATGGTATAGGAGTATTTGTTTGTTATCTGCATTTGGTTCCGGGTTCCAAAAGTTTAGTAACTTTTAGTCACTAAAATGCCAACACCCTGACTAAAACTGACGAAAGTAGTTTAGAATTTATAGTCCCAAGGGAGTGACTAAACTTTAGGGGGTGTGGTAAAGGAACCAAACACAAGGCCACTTTTGCAAAAAATGGATTTCTTACATTTCTTGATCATGTATATGTGTGACAATGCGAGATCACATCATAGTTTGAATAGACATGACATATTTTCATGATATATTTAGAGTATGTTGTTGGGCGCCCCCGCCTCCTGAATCACTATATATGAGTTACCACTCTTTTGATCTTCGAATGATATGAGGCCCCTTCCACAGCATCAGAGAGGGGCCATGAACAAGTTTAAATCTAAATGAATCCTTCTTGTGGTTTTACGTGGCCAGAGTGGTCTTGGCACAAAACATTAATAGAAAATCAAATGGTTAACTGTTTCATGCACATGAAAGGCCAAACAGTTCTCCAACCCCGGAGCGGCCATTTGCAACCACACACATTGAAATGAACTTCAAATGATGCTCCTATTTATTTTCACAGATAATACCATAGTCGATGGCTCTAAAAAATTATTTACAAAATAAGAGCCTATTAAATGGCATAGAGGTGTAAATATAAATAGACTTGTCTAAAAAATATTCTCTAGCTGGTCAGTCCAATAAAATAGAACCCTACTACCCGGTCACGCCACTTTACCCCTATGCCCCGCACAACTCCTTTTCCCTCCCTCTCTCGGCCTCTTTGATCTCCCTCGTGTTGTCTTGGTTCCCAAACTGACAGTGGCTATGGCAGCCCGAAGGCCCTTGTCTCCAGATTGAGGGCCAACAACGCCTTTCCTGAAGCCGAGTATGGTCACTCCTTCCACAAGGTTAAAGGATGGCAGCTCCGTACATAGACACCGCCGTAAGAAGGTCACAAAGCTCTAGATAATGCCTCTTTCATCTTCGACTCCAAGATTTCTCCTCACTTCCAATGAATGTCCTTTCAGTGCCATGCTTCCCATTCGAGAACTCCTTCCTTAGCGGCACTTCTCTATGGTTTAAATCATCCCATCCTTATCAGTGAGGCATCATATTATAGTTATGTGCACCCTATTCTCCCTCGTCTGTTTGTCCTCTCTCCATACACCTCACTAGCTCCCTCGTCTGTTTGTCCTCTCTCCATATACCTCACTCTATCTTCCTTTTAGGGCAGTGTAAGCGATGTTAGACCTAGATTTGCTGTGGCTCTATTAAGTTGATGTAGAGAATAGAGATACGTAGAACCGTGAGCGGCAACATCAGCAGGCATGACTGCGGGCTTTAGATCCGTTGTGGCCGCGGATCAACGTTGATGATACATCTAGCCAAGGACTTTGTGGGACTTGGCCTCAATTTGCCAAGTGGGCTCTGCGATGGGCTGGCCGGCGGTGAGCTCCATTGTGGCCTCAATGGAGGCGGGCACCTTATAATACCCTTTTCGGTTAATAGATTGGTGGTGCCTAACAAAAATCCTTTGTGCAGTAGTAAGGGGGCTTTTTTAGATTAACGGAGGTGGGCGGCATCTCACCTTTGTACGGACGTGGTGATTAATGCTGACGAAGAGGCGGAGGCTGATAGTCCCTAAAAACTGTATTTTTCTAATAGCGTCCGTGTCTTGTGGTCATCTGAGAAATATTTGTACATCTCGCCTCTCAATGATTTAATTTTTAAAGTTTACTCAACTTTATAAGAAATGATGTCAACATTTGTTTTTTTAAATAAATTTATTATAAAAATATATATCATAACTAATTTACTAATAACAACTCCAGTAGGGGTACCCAAATCATGGCCTCCAAATTAATCTGATTTGGGTGCTTCACCCCGCTTTTGTTGGCCCATATTTCTACTTCTACTCCAACAACAACACCCAAATTTGCGCCCTCAACTCTATTCCACTTGAGAATGAAAAATGGGACCCGTTGGTCATTATGTATTTTTCATCCTCTTTCTTTTCCTCAGGACTGGTGGGATCTGGTCGCCCTGCCTTCGTTGTTTTCCCCCACCGCCGCAAAAGCACACTCCTTGAATACACCTATGGCAGGCACAACCACAGTGACCTCCTCCCCTCTCCTCCATCTCCTCCTCCGATTCCTGCCCGTCTTCACCGACACTCGACCTAGCTTCCTCGCGGGGATGGAGACAGAGTCCACCGGGCTGGCTGCCATAAGAAGAAAAAAGAGAAGCCATCGTAGGGGGGAGGAGCTAGGAGGGGCTCCAGGAGGACCTCGTGTGTTGTGTAGGGCTCCCACCAAGAAGGGGCCACATCGGCAATGGAAACTCATGGGCATGCATGGAAGGAGGAGCCGTCTCCATGGGGAACGACGTCACGGGAGTGGCTCCAACAGGCGGAGGCGCTTAGCAGGTTGTTGCGCTATGGCTGGGCTACAGGGGAGCTTCGACAACTTGCCGCCATGGAGCCGAAAGTGATGCAAGGGAGGGATGCACTACCTAGTGTTCACGGAGGAGAAAGCAATCGACATGAGGCAGGACAGCCCGGGGCCGTGGATTGTTGGCTCAGTGTCGAATTTGTTGGCCCAACAAATTTGGGGTCCTTAGCTATTATGGGGCGCCCTTCTATGGCTGGATTTTTAGCCCCGAAACCCCTTATTTAGCTATGCGGGGTTCATATAGGGCCCCTTCTTAAATTGCTCTTATGCTTATTAGATATCATAAATAGTAGTTCTTGTATATATTTATTAGTTAAACTAAAAAAAATGAAAATGGCTCTATGAACAAAATGAGATGTGGTGTAGGCAATGAAAAATAGTATCAATATTTAGATATACAAACAAATTTGATATGCCACTATTAATTTACTAGTACTTATTACATATCTTATTCTTTTTTATACTTCCTCTGTTTCATTTTATTGGTCGTTCTAGGATCCAAATTAAATGTCCAGGTGCATTCAATGTTGCATGTATATTTGTATATAGATGAGTCTAGATTCATTAAATTATTGTTGCATCTGATTGAATCCTAAAAACGACTAATAAAATGAAACGGAGGTAGTATACTCCCTCGGGGATGGTATTAAAAGTCGTTTAGGATTTGCGACACGGTCTCCAAAACACAACTTTGACCTCTTATTATTAGAAAAATATTTATGAAGATGTGATATATGTATGCTTTTATCAATGTATTTTTTAAGACAAATTTACTCATGTAATTTTTACATTTACAAACTCAACAACTTAAAAGTTATTGATGATTTATATTCGATGTTTGACCCCAAAAACTTGTCCAAAACGACTTCTAATACCAGCCCGAGGGAGTATATATTTAGTGAACTTTTTTTTTTAAAAAAAAAGGTATCTTTGAACAACGAGATATTGTGCAGGCAGGTAACGATAGAGGAGTGCTTGGAAGCCGGAAGGCGTTGAGATAGACGCCATATATCCTGCAGGATCGAGCTAGGCAGATAGAGCTATTGGTTATTTAATTATCTTGGAGCTGGAAACAATTTTATTTTATTACACACATAATACTGGGGCTAGGGTAGTAGGGAGGGTAGGTAGTCTGATGTTGCAGTCCAATCCGTCCATCCAATCTTTGATCATACGGTCGAGGGCCAGTGTGCTGTACTGGGGTAGGCGGGTAGCGTGCTGTACTGGGATAGCGTGCCCTACTTTGTCAGCAGCAGTCTCAGCAGTCAGCCCCCATTCCTCTCTCGGCATATCACACTCCACCTCTGCGCCGCCCGACGGCTCCCTCGCCACTCCACACAGTTCTTCCTCTCTCCAATCCAAACCGGCCCAGACTCTCTACTGCACGGATCTATCATGGCACCACGCGGAGCCAAGGCCACCAAGGCAGCGTCTCCGACGGAGGAGCCGATCCCCAGCGAGGACCGGATCAGCTCTCTCCCCGGAGGACGTCCTCCAACACTTGCTGGGTATTCTGCCGGCGCAGGACGCCGTGCGGACGTGCGTGCTGGGCCGACGCTGGCGCCACCTCTGGCGGTCCCTGCCGCGCCTGCGCATCACCGACGACAACCACATGTTCGTGAACAGGCTGCTGCTGCTCCGCGACCCTGGATCCGCTCTGGATCACTGCGAAATCGATCTCAGCGGATGCACCGGCGGCTCCTGCCGTAGGTACGTCGACCTCTGGATCCGGCACGCCCTGTTGCTGCGAGCTCGTGTGATGCACCTCAGGTGGTGTGCCGCGCTGTGGGACGAGTGGCCTCTCGCCTCCATGTTCTTGAAGGTCCTGCGTATCGAGCTCGTCCACTTCAGCGCCACTATTGCTGATTTTTCGAGTTGCCAAGTTCTGGAGGATCTCCAGATCACCTTTGAGCAATCTGCACGTCTGTGAGATAAGATCCCCATCCGTAAAACGCCTGAGCTTGGTGGATTGCTCTTTTGGATTCTCCCCTAGGTTAGGTGATTGCGCCGCCCGCGCACATATTTGTGCTCCGAGTCTGATCTGTCTTGAAATACAGGGCTGTTATGGTATAAATCCAGTGCTTGAGTGTATGCCACTGTTGCAAGATGCATCTATTCACTACGGGAAACTGGGTCGTCGCCGAATCAGACTGCGTTTCGCCGACCACCTGAAAATCTGGCGGTCGGCGAAGATTTCTTCGCCGACCCGCCGAAGCTTGGCAAAGAGCCACGGGTCGGGCGAAGAAGTCTTGCGCCCACCGCCAACCGTCGGGCGGCGAACAACGCAAAGGGACCTCTTCGCCGACCGCCGACGGTCGGCGAAGAAGAATCATTGTCGCCGCGACGCCACCGTAACGGTTTTGTCGCGCGGCTCTTCGCCGACCGCCCACCGTCCGTTGGTCGGCGTCGATACCTTCGCCGACCGCCCTCCGTCCGGCGGTCGGGCGAGATTTTTAAAAAAAAATTTATAAAACCGCTGGCCCGCACCGCCACATGGCACTAAAAAATTTCCGGTTGCCCGCCGCCGACCGTCCCCGCACACGTGGTCGGGCGAAGGTTTTTAAAAAAAAATAGAAAACGCTGCCGCACGCGACCCACGTGGCATTCAAAAAATGCCGAGGGTGTGTCTTCGCCGACCGCCTACTTGTCAGCAGGTCGGCGAAAGAATTCTTCGACCGCCGTGTCCCTGGTGGTCGGCGAAAGCTTGCCTCGCCCGAGCGCCTTTTTCGGTGCTTTCGGGTATAAAAATTTTTTTTTTTTTTTGAATTTGCTATCACAACTTTTTCTGTGCCTTAGCTACAGTACATTGAGTTCATTGTTCAAGTTTGGGATTTTTTTATCACTTTTACTATATTTTATGAGTTTTCATGTTATATTTGAATTTCTTTCGAAAACTAAAATTTGAACCGCAAGTGATTCGAATAATGGGTCTAAATGATTCAAAAATGATAAACATGATTGTGAGTCCATATTGAGTCCTCATCCATGGCCAGGCACCGAAATTCAAATATCTTGTCGCGCGAAACACGCCGACTCACTTTGGTCGATCGTTTTAAAATTCTATAAAATTCAAACGGAGTTGAAAAATCATGAAACTTGACGAGTTGTCCTTATATCACATGTGTACACCACGAAAAAAGTTTGAGTCGATTTCGTGGACGTTTGCATCTCGGGTGGCAGCTACCAAGACATCTCTAGCATGTGATAACGAAACTCTAGTTGAGATGTCTAGGTTTTACGCGAGTCCCGGGAAGCAAACTTGCATGAAACCTTTTCAAATTTTTTTCCACAGCTTAAACATGCAATATAACGATGCCTCGTCAAATTTCACGAATTTCCAACTTCGTTTTTTTTTTTAGAATTTTAAAATGAATCGCGCGACGATGTCTAATGTCTCGCGCACAAGATCTTTTAATTTTCTCACGTGTCCATAGATGAGGGCTCAAAATATACTAACAAACAAGAATATTATTTTTCCAATCACATAATTCCTTTTTTTTTCTAAGTACCGCAGTTCAAATTTTAGGTGGGAAAAAATATTCGAGTAAAAGAAGAAAACTATTAAAAAATAGTTAAATGTGCGGAAAATGTCTCAATTTTTGACATGTACTTGTGAACACTCTATCTAAGCCATAGAAAAATTTTGAAGTAAAAATTCCAAAAAATTAATTTCTTTGCCGAGAGCGCACAAATGCCCTCGGCGAAGGGTCTTTCGCCGACCGCCCTACCCTGGGGGCGGCCGGCAGTTGCCGATGCGAGCCCGGCCTCGCCCCAACCGCGTGTCCTTTTTATTAAAAAAAAGCGAAAAATCTCGCGACCGCCCGCCGGTCGGGCGATCGGCGAAGACGAAGATCCCGCGCCACGTTTTCAATTTTCCAAAAGAGCGAAAACTTCGCCCGACCGCCCCGGCTCGGGCGGCCGGCGAAGACGGTTCCGCGCCGCGCCGCCTCTTGTTTATTAAAAACGAAAAACCGCCGACCGCTAGATCGGGCGGTCCCACGAAGAGTGCCTCCTCGCGCCACCTAGGCCAGCTCTTTCATAAAAAAAAAAAAGACACTTAAAGCTTCCGGCCGCATCGGCGGCGTTTCGGTCGGCGAAGGTCCTCCTCCCCACGCTCCACCACGGCACAACTTTATTATTAAAAAGTCTTAAAGCCCGGGGCCGCCAGATCGGGCGGGGCCGGCGAAGGGCCCCCTCCACCTTATCCACCCACCTGCCCCACTCTCACCACACACACCACCACCACGCACCACGCACGCACGCACACACGCCGCCGGCCGCCCGACGCCCCCGCCGCCGGCCGCTCAAGGCCGCCGCTCCCGCCGCCACCGCCCTGGCCTCCACCGCCGCCTCCTCCCCCGCCCCGCCCCGGCTCCCCCGCGCTCCCCCGCCGCCCTTGCTCCTCCCCGCCCGGGACGCCCTCGCCGGCGCTGCGCACCGCCCCGCCGCCCCAGCCCGGCCCCTCCTCCCCCACGCCGGCCATCACCACCACCCCAAACCCGCCCATCCGCGCCCAACCCAGCCCCCTCCCGCCGCCCCGGCCAAGCTCCTCCCCCACCGGCCCCCCACGCCGCCCGCCCCCGGCGCCTCCCCCCTCCCACCGCCGGTCCCCACTCGCCGGCGCCCCACCGGCACCCACGCAAGCCCGCCGGCATCATCGGGTTGCTATGCGAGCAGCACTACCCCTGGCGTCGCCGCCACGCACCACGGCGTATACAGGGCGGCCCATCACTGGCCAAACTACTACCAAGGAGAAGACTCGAGTACACCCACAAGGCGGAGCGGGTGCTCACGGAGTTTTTGGGTAACTTCGCACTCGCGCAAGACAAAGCCTTTTCTCAATACATCGCATTCTTTAAACCATGAATTTGATATCGCCTTTGTATGCAGCACTTCTTCAAATGCGAGGAAGGACAGGAGGTGCTAGCGCAAGGGTGCTTGAGAACGCCCTCGCAAAAAGCGCCACCGATATGCTTTCTGGATGCGAAGCACCAGCCATCATAAACTACCATGCAACGGTGCCGGGTCGAAAAGTAACAAAGGAGGATGCAAGGACTATGATGTTGACCCGCGAAACGGTTCTTGGAGGTACATGAACAACACTAAGCGGTGCTTGTTTTGAGATTTAATATAGTCAATGTGAACTTCTAATGTGACCTTTTGCATGACTCAGATGAAGCCGACTTGGTTACGCGGCCATGGGGATTGTTGGGATCGATCGTGGACAAGTGGTTCACGGAGGAGTGGCGAGAAGGTGCACGAGGTTAACCGAGATCGGCGTTTGGTGATGCAAGGTCCATCACACCCACCAAAGCGCCGGAGCCTTCCGGAGTACAAAAGAGTTATGGGTAAGCGCTTTTCTTTTGTTAAGCTCAATCTTATTTGTTTCAGCTCACTAATCGTCTTCCTTTGTTTCTCACCGAAGGCACATCCGGGCATGACCTGCGCGGACCGGAAGGCCTTCTCGCATGTCGCACAAGATGAAGGCCGCCTCGACGTTTCCTATGACGTCAACGACCCGGCGAGGGCGTCAAAGCAACTCCGTGTGGGGGCCAACGGATCGTTGAGTACACGGCGGCGACTTCGGCGTAAGTATGGGGAGGACTACGATCCGGGCGACCATGACATTGATACGGACGTCGTCATGGCCACTTTTGGAGGCAAGAAGCACGGGGTTTGGGCGTCGCCGACGGCATCATCGACAAAATCCGGCTTGAGACTCTCCGGCGTCCCGAGCACGGAGGGCGGACACGCGGACCGCCGATACGGCCCCGTAGCGGCGTGGCATTGGGCCGTTTCGGTGCCCAGATGGAGGCCCGCCAGCTACACCGCGGCCCAGCGCCGGAGGAAAGGAGGCGCCGTCGAGGTGGAGGCCCAGCCAGGCGACAATGGCGGCCAAGTTCGAGGAACTTACTGGGTTCCTTGCCACCACGTGGATTGGCGATACCACACGGGCTCCTAGGTCCGTCGCTGCCAGCCGCAGCTTCAGCCCGTTACAGGTACTCCTGTGAGTATGATAGCAAAGAGCTTCGATTTTCATTTCAAAACTCATGTCTAACACCCGCAACATCGTTTTCTTTGCGCAAGGCTTCCACTCCGGGATCGGCGGGGTCGAATCAAGGCCTAGCGGTGTGGAGCAAGGCTTCCGTCCCGAACCATCAAGTTCCGCCTTTCCCAACCTTTCCGCCACCTGCATGAACTTGTGAGACTCCCCGCGACTTGTCTAGATCATTTGTGGACTTGTTTATCTTGTCAACTAGATGTTGGACTTGTGGACATGTTTGGATGTGTGAGACTCGATGTTGGACTTGTGGACATGTTGTTGGACGTGTGGAACTTATTTATGTGATATATCGTTGTGTTTCATGTGCCGGAGGTGTGCAATGCGATATATATATGTTCTGTGATTGAATGGATGTGATATATATTATATATGTGTTTGTTTGTCAAGGGGGAAAGCGAAAACAAAAAAAAAATAAATTTTTTCAGGGTCTTCGCCGACCGCTTTTGCAACGGCGGTCGGCGAAGCTGGGAGGGGAAATGGCCCGGCTCGGCCCCTTTCCCAGATTCGCCGACCGTTTTATCAAAAGCGGTCGGGCGGCGAGTGGCGGTCGGCGACGTTTTTTTTTTAAAAAAAAAGAATTTGTCCTTCGCCGAGCAACACTACGGGGCGGTCGGCGAAGAAATAGTAAAAAAAATATAAAACACCTTTGCCGACCGCCCATCTAGGAGCACGGTCGGCGAAGAAATTGTTAAAAAAATAGAACACCTTCGCCGACCGTCCACGACATGGCGGTCGGCGAAGAGGAGAAATGAGAAAAATCTTCGCCGACCGCCCGCGGACACGGCGGTCGGCGAAGAGGGCATAACGGCCGCCTATTTCGGCCTCCGTTAACGGCCACTTTTCTTCGCCCGGCCGTTGTTTTGGGTGGTCGGCGAAGAGATACGCCGGCGGTGTCGTTTAGGGCGTCGGCGAATCGTCGTCACCGACCAAGAATTGCCCGACCGCCCTTCGCCCGACCACTACGGTCGGGCGAAGGCTTCGGCCGTTTTTGGTCGCCGACCGTCCGCGGCGGTCGTCGGGCGAAGACCCAGTTTCCTGTAGTGATTTGGTTTGGCTGCTTTGATGAACGTGGGCAAAAGTTGCTCTGCTGGTTTTCTTCATATTTGGCTGTATGTGATGAACTATTAAATGTGCTACACATATGAGGAAAGTATATACAAAAAATATCTTACTATATATACAAGATGAACTTAATCCGGTGGTTATGGTGTTTTTAATTCTCATATCCAGTTATGCATCATTGTTTGTTATCGCATCTTGAGTTTAGTCATGACCTTATTATATGCAGTCCTTTTCAATTTCAGTTTACTATCAGAAAGGATTTGGGATTCTGCCCTACATTTAACAAGTTAAGAACATTTTATTTCGTCGATTGGTGTTTGACTAGTGACATATCTGCACTACTTCGCTTTCTCCATCACACACCAAATTTAGAGAAGCTTACTCTTGAGCTCTGTGAGGTATATGTCTTCCATTTATATAATTTAGTCCATTATTGCGTTTGTCAATCTGTAAAGCATAAAACCATGGTTGACTTGTTTTCACTGATTCTTATGCTACAGAAAGAAATGTGCTCACAAATGCAAATCGAAGTTTACAGTCCATTTGAGACACGACTTTTGTTGACCCAACTTCATACAGTTAAAGTCATCTGTGGCAGCAGCATGGTTGAAAGGGTTCAGAGTGCTTTGGAGACAATTTTTATTACCCTTGGATGTCCAAACCTGATGGAGAAGCTTAACTTCCAGAATAGAAAGGTTACAAAGTTTCGTTGTAAGTCGCCAACCTTTCACCCACTTGCATTGTATTTTTTTCACATGCATATGTTTGATGCTTCAACACAACATGCTAGCTTTGCATGGTGCATTATGAGGGAGAACTTCAACTAGACGGCCCACCCAATATAGATCCAGAATTAGATTTTATGGAATATAGGTTAAATCTAGCTTCATATCTCTCAACCCACATCAAATGGGGATCAAGAAAAATTTTCCAGACAATCCATCTAATTTGATGTTATCCACTCTATCATTCTTGCAGAAGTGATCCATATATACTGCTTTCAAAGGACAAGGAACGAATTGACATGATCAGGGAAATAATCTACAACTGGATGAAGTTTACATGTGGAGTACCTCAACTTTTGTGTTTCGCCATCCGATCCTGCTCTAAACTATGATGTGCAATTATATTTCTATTATAGGTCATGAACTGTGTAAGATATGTTGGGCCTGTTCGTGGATTCCTGTTCTCTCAGTGCTGCAAGAGTATGACATTCTCATGTGAGATTTTATGACGGGCTAATTCAACGTGCATTTCAGAATGGGCATTGGCTCTAGTTCAATCCATCTGGTGGTACTTGTACCAATTGTATCAAGCCATGTAATTTCTTTTCCATGTTATGCTTAACTATCTTGTCAACTATTTTGCCTATATGTGGGCATAAACCTCACTTTCACAGAATTGTGCTGAATTATACATCTGCTGGCATAAATGTTTTGATAAATGATATCTGCCATGTGTTATCTTTAATGTGAATAAGTTTTACATTATTCTCACATTATATATATGTTGGCAAACAGTGGGTAATGCAACATCCAGACATTTCTTTCCCTTCCATCCAATTGCGACAGGATGAGATAGGAGCTCCATGTGGGTGGCGTCCTCACCGGTAACCAAACAGTCCCTGCGCCACGATACTGCGCCCCTCCCACCTCAATTCCCTATCCTTGCCGGCCCACTGAGCATTCCTGGCTGCTCACCCGGCTAGGATGTCAACACAACCGGAAGTGGATGGCTTTTGGTAGGTGTTGTGCTGAACCACCATCACTGCTGGTGCAAGCCATGTTCCCGCCAGTCGAGGCCTCTCATGCATAA
The DNA here is from genome assembly GCA_015847255.1 of Hyparrhenia diplandra. Lineage (NCBI taxonomy): Eukaryota > Viridiplantae > Streptophyta > Magnoliopsida > Poales > Poaceae > Hyparrhenia > Hyparrhenia diplandra. The sequence goes on along the minus strand of JADLZK010010770.1, from coordinate 283,695 downwards.
TAACCTGGCCGGTTCATGTTTTGAATTGTCTCGTCAATGACCATGCCAAAGCAAGGCTTCCATCACACACTGCCTTTCTTACAAGAGCAAGGGCCATCGCTTGGGACTGTGGTTGGTCCCATCCTCTATGATGAGGACATCCTCCACTATTACCCGTTGGCAAAGACGCAACACTAAATGGGCCAGGTGGCCCAGTTGTAGTCGGGCGGCGACCGTGTGAGCCTCTAAAAATAGTCCCACCTTGCTTAACTTGGGAGGAGGAAGCCACCTTAAAAGGGAGAGCCACCCTTCCCCTATCAGACTAGTCTTTTGGGGTGATTGGGCCTTTCCCTGAGTGGGGGCACCGGAGTGCGGTGCTAAGATTGCCGAGGCGCAACTGGAGGCCCTAGTGGCATTGTAGCCGGATCGGTGTGTCGCATTTTTGGCTGTCGGTGCTAAGATTGCCGAGGCGCAACTGGAGGCCCTAGTGGCGTTGTAGCCGGATCGGTGTGTCGGGCTTTTCATCCAACCCTGCCTGGGCCGGACTCATCATTTGGTATCAGAGCTGGGCCCTTGTTAAGGGGGTGGGAATGATGAGGACATCCTCCACTATTACCCGTTGGCAAAGACGCAACACTAAATGGGCCAGGTGGCCCGGTTGTAGTCGGGCGGCGGCGTGTGAGCCTCTAAAAATAGTCCCACCTTTTGCTTAACTTGGGAGGAGGAAGCCACCTTAAAAGGGAGAGCCACCCTTCCCCTATCGGACTAGTCTTTTGGGGTGATTGGGCCTTTCCCTGAGTGGGGGCACCGGAGTGCGGTGCTAAGATTGCCGAGGCGCAACTGGAGGCCCTAGTGGCGTTGTAGCCGGATCGGTGTGTCGCATTTTCGGCTGTCGGTGCTAAGATTGCCGAGGCGCAACTGGAGGCCCTAGTGGCGTTGTAGCCGGATCGGTGTGTCGGGCTTTTCATCCAACCCTGCCTGGGCCGGACTCATCACTCTAGGGATGGAAATTAAGTGTGGTTGCTTCCGGTCACACCTTATCTGGTGCTGACCATCGTGGTACAACGCGTTGTGCACCTAAAATGCAGCGGATAACAAAATATTGCATGCTCGACATCCACTAGACATTCACCTCTCCATTTTGCCTTGCTATGGGCCAGTGCCGGCGCGACAGCTGAGTGCTATTGGCAATTCGCCCCTGCTGGTTGGTGCCTCCGAGGTCAGGCCCCATGTCGAAATTGTGATGATCTATCGCTCATTAGAGTTGGAGGTGGCAGAAGATGCAATGTGACTAGCCCTTGTCACCGTCGTCATTATTGGTAACCGCCAACAATCTCACCACAAGTTCAGGTCCATCTCTTGGAGGTCTACAACATGGTTGGCAACACCTTGTCATTTCATCGCTATGAGCTAGAGGACTTCATCGTGTGTTTCCATCATAGTGAAAACTTGGAGGCATGCGTGGTGCTTTCTTGGCACCCCAACATCGAGAGACGCGAGGCACTTCAATCAATTTAATGGCGTCGGCAGGCTCCTTCATGTAATGGGTCTTTGTGGGGCTCAAGGGTGTGTCGTCAACCCATGCACGCCACGCAACATCGCCATAGCCCAGACCATCCTTGCGTGAACTATTTTTTGGCCAATTGAAAATTTTGGCCAAAGTTTGCAATCTCTCACGGGACCATCATATATTAGTTGACATCAATCATCACCGTCGGCTACTAAATACAACCTGTGATGAAGGCAGCAAGCACCAGCGATGGAGATTGGATCAATTCGTGCGACCTATATTATTATAGGATGACGTTAACACATTAACGCAGTTTGATATGGTGTTGACCAGTAAGGTGCACAATTTGTGTGTACTCTGATTGAAAAGAGATAGCTGACTTAGCACTTAAAGGGCAATGTTATTACCATACTTTAATTAAGGAAAAGGACTACACTGTTAGTACACATTTGACACATACAAATCCATTTTTGCCCAATACATCGTGCGACAACCGAAATACTGGACTTCTCCTAGTGTTTTTGTTTAGTAATAAAACACTACCACTAGTCATAGCACATGGGAATATCACTAGTAGGTATTTAGTAGAGAAAGTTTATATTAAATTTTGAGTGTCAAAACACTAGGCGAAGCCCACCTCACTGGGAGAAACATAAAATTCTGACAACAAAATTAAAGTGCACTTACTAGATAGGTCATCACAATTTGACCTAGTTTTGTGCTTTGAGGATCTGTCCAATGAAGATGCCAACTAATAACTACTAAGACAACTACTAAAAATAGGGGAAAGAAGAATATGAACCACTTTTTTCCATAAGCACAATTTCTTCTATAGTCTTCATTGGAATACTTGGAATCTCTTGAGCCTCCTAAGCAATAGTAAAACAAAAGCCTATTTCCTAGGCTGACCCAGAAGACCCCAACAGTAACCAACAATCAATGCCTATAGTGCAACCCTATTTGATCATCATTTCATTTGACGATTCGCTGTAGTGTAATCAGTTTTCACCACCAAGTAGAACATCAATTCATTATAATTCGCTAGTAAATCAATTTTCACTACCCGATAGAAAATCGAATTGTCAGCTGGTATATTGAAATTTTCTTTTGCAGCTATACAAATGGTGCGCAGGCTGTTCTGGCCTTGCTACCACATCACATTTTCTTTTGCTGTAGTGTAATCAGTTTTCACCACCAGGCAGTGTGTAACTTAATCTGCACTAGTGGCTCAGTCGCCTCGGTTAAGCCCATTTATACTGGCCTTTAATTCGAGGCAGACGGGTTGCCTGCCTTGATCAAGAAAACCCTTTTTTCCACCACGGTTAACGTTATTTTAGTAGTGGTAGCTTGTATGGTAAATTGGTAACGATAGATGCTTGGGTCGATCAACTCCTACCTATTGAGGAATGCCCATTAGATGATTGCAGAGGATAATCCCTATTAAAGCTGGCACAGACATGCGCACGTTGCTGCCACTTTTCTAGGGAAACGCATCATGCCATGCCATTTCATCACAACCTGGATGACAAGTAGGCACGGACTTTCTAGTCATTTGTATGCATGCACAATATGTGAGGAGTCCATATATTGGTTTCTAAGTGAGAATAAAGTTACACTACCCGGTTGGCCTAACGGCGAGAAGCCACGAGCCATACGGGTTGAACACCAACAAAAGTCAATGGCTTGAACTGTGGAGCTTAGGGGTTGTACAGAGAAAACTATTGTGCAACTTAAATGACATGGACACCCGTTTAAGGCACATGTGATCCTTCCCATTCCAGCCTCACACCATGTTCTGTGCCTAGCGGGCACTAAGCATGAGGAAGATCTCGCGTGTTTAGCAAAACACGCCATGCCTACCTCTCCCGGTGAGGATCATGAATGGCCGATTTGGCGGCCAACCGGTCACTATGACATGGGAAGTCAGCGACAATGGCCCTAGAAGTCTGAGTGTGATCGTGGACTTCATCAGAGGCTCCTCCAACGATATTGTCATGGAGTCGATCAAGGTTGTTACTGAAGTTGTTGTGGGCGCGTCCATGGCAGAGGCAGGAGTTGTGGGTGGTGAGGCTACATGGGAAGCCGCAGTGGACTGGCCGCTACCGTGGGCATGCTCACCAACCACCCCCCGACGTCTCGGCATCGCCTTTGCTAAGCTGGACCACACATGGCGGCGAGTAGGGGTCCGGCCAATGCCTGGGCCTCTAGAGAGGGAGTTGTCATAGCAGACAGGTGCACGACGTGGGACGCAGCAAGCTCATTATGCATCGGGTCGACCCGAACAGGAGGCCCCGTACCCGCACAAGGCGTTAGAGCGAGCGGGTCGAGAGAAGCGGCAGCGTGGTCGGCATAGTCTGGAGTCTTAGGGGTCGAAATCTGCCATCAGCAATCGTCGCCAGACGGGTCCGACGGCTGAATTAATAGTATTTTGTGAGAGAGAATAAATTGAAACAAGATGAGGCAAGACAAGCGAGAACAGTTCTACATGCATGAGTGACTTGCAGACGATACATCCATAGGAATTATAGGCCAAGATAGACAAACCGCAAGAGGGTCACAACAGATTGCACATTGTACACAGGTCGAGACATCTTCTAGAGATTAGGCACCACAATAAGGAATGGTGCTTTACATGACGAACTACCTATCACGGTTGTATCACCCTTGCAATGACCGTCACAGATAGTATATAATTCCGTGATGATTTCTTAGAACGTCACCAAGTCATGTAAAGCACCATTTCTTGTACTGCACCTACCGCCAACAGTGACGGAGGTCTGTGGTGGCAAGGTGTGGCGCTCGCCATACCTAGTTTGAAAAGTTGTGAACCCCATATATACTATATACTATTTATAGATACTAGGAAGAATTCTTAGGCAGCAATGAGATGAAGAAAAACAGTAAAACGTGAATATTACAGTGTTTTGTTGATCTTGGGCTGCTCACAAACATACAGGCAATGGCTAGTGGTCACGTATATAAGTATATGTTATCGATTTCTCCACACCTTAATTTTGTTTCGTCCTCCGCCAGTGATCGCCAGCAACAGTCGAGGACGTCACAAAAGCGAACCTGGGTGCACGAGAAGAAGCGATGGCCCACAGTTGGAAAGAACAAGAGTCCAAGAATGCTCCGTACAAACAGACACCACCAGAAAAGAGGGTAGACGATGCAGTAGAAAGTGGCTTGCGCAGACACGCCTCGTACCAATTTAAGTCGCGCTGCAGTGCTCGGCTCACTACAATGATGGAACAACTTCTCCTGGACCTGGCTTGGTGAGTGAGAGAGCTAGATTGACTAGCAGGTCAAGAAGATTGAATTTGTGCATGTATGTATGCTTTGTTTATGTCAATACTACATCAACTTATTCTATGTTGCTTCAAACGATTGTTTGTTGGTGCTTCCTAGATCTCAGTTAATGAGCGAGAGAACCATGGTGGATCAGCAGCAGCTTCAACAGCACGAGATGAATAGTGCTGGCACCAAAGGAGGCCCACTACTACACATTTTGTTTTGCATGACGGGCGTTTTCAGATTAACCGAGGCGGTCAAAGGCGTCCATCACGCATGTAAGGTCACAAGAAATCGCGGATTTTCCATGACGGCCGCGGCATATGCCCGCCCGCGGTTAATCCTCGTAAAAAAAGCCAGTAGCACGCCACCATGGTGGGATCCCACCGCCCCGTCATGACCCAGACTGGGCCAGCCCAGGAAGGGCTAAAATGGCTGACGCGTCGACCGCCGGCCCACGAGGGGGCGGGGGCGCGTGCAAGGGGGCCGCCGCCCCCCCGCCGCCCGTCTCCCTCCCCGTCCGAGTCCAACTCCAACTTCGCCGTCTTCAAGTTAGGATTATCTTAGAACTGGTGTGTAAAAGGGAATATTCAATCTATAAGAAAGACCTTTATTAGGAAATAAATAAATATTGCTTGTAAAAGGTATTCCAATCGTATAAGGAAACCTTATAGAGAGATTGCTTAGATTACAAGTCTCACTAGCCCGGGCTATATAAGAGAGGCATGTAATCTCTTTGGGGAGAAGCAAGCAATAAAAATAGTATCCATCTATCTCCCCCCCTCCACCGCCGCCGCCCCACAAGACGCCGCCCCCCGCCCTCGCGCCACCGCCACGCCACCCCACACACCGGCTCGTCGTGGCTCCTCCCTCCTCGCTAGTTGCTCGTGTTGCCGCTTCCGTCGCCGCCGAACGAGAGATCGACCCCCTACGCCACCTTCGGAGCTTCAATGGTTGACGAACACGTGTCGGCCTCCGACCCAATCTAGCCTGGGTTGACGGCCGCACCTTGATAGGTAGGGGTGAATATGGTCCTAGGGCCACGCCCTAGGCGCAAAAAATTCTTAGAATACCAATGGTTTTTTGGCCCGGCCCTAGGTGTTGGGCCAAATTTATTGGATTACTAGCCCAAGAGAGAGAAGGAAGGCGGCGTGGCGCGGTGCTCGCGAGCACCAGCGCCCGCAATGCAACGCGAGTCCGCGTCGACCGCGCGACTTCCCTCCGCGACCGACCCTAGGCACCACTCCACCGCTGGCCGCACCCTTGCCCCCGCGCTCTGCTCCTTAGCGTGACCGCGCCTCTCGCGCCGGCCGCGAGTCTCCGGCGGCGGCGACCGCCTTCACTACAAGAAATGTGTTGATACATGACGGTTTTCCCGGTGACGGTTTACAAACTCTCATCCCATACTTTAATCTATGACGGCCTTATGACGGTTTGCATATTAGTCGCTAAGTCTATGGCGGTTTCAACCATTTGTCACCTCAAGTAGTTATCTATGGCGCTCGAATATACATTACAAAGGGAGTATGTGGTGACGTGGATGGTGGGACCCCTAGTGACATGGGCGTCATGGTGTGGATGTCTTTTTTTTTGAAATTTCATAACTTGAAATTTAAATTTTTAATTGTTCAACCAAACTTGTTTGGCTAAATGATTGTAGATATCGATGAATTGTACAACTTGTTTTTGATGATTTGTTTTTTTGTGATGTAAAAAAAAATACGAAATAACAAAGGAGAAAAATTAAAAAACGAGAGAAGCTATAAAGGGGCTCAAACAACCGTCTATTTTAAAAGGCACTTGATTTCGATTTTTAAAAGAATTTACAAAGGAAAACAAAATAATATATATATATATATGTATAAAAAGAAACACTACTTGGAATCTATTAGTTTCCCAGGGTTTTAATTCTTTTCCTGGGTTTTTATACAATGGCGTAGGAAAGAAATGTTTCCTGGGATCCGATGTCAAAACCGTAGGGAAGTTTTTCTTTCCCTACCAAAATCGTCTGGACGAGCTCCGCTGGTGCCTACGTGTCCTCTTTTCTCACGAAGAGAGAGAATTCCTTGGGAAATCTACCGTGAACCCAAACCTTATCTTCTCCCCCACCCCTCTCCGTGACTCAAGCATGTCCGCCGCCTCCCTCCCAGATCTCGGCTCCGTCCCCGACCTTCAACCTCCACGCCGCGATTGCACAGATCTAGGCATCGGCCCCCTCACCCTCCCTCTGGCGATGGCGCAGACCCAAGCATCGGCGCCCCTGCTCTCCGCTAACGGCGCGGTAACAAGCAGTGGCGTGGCCCTTCCGCTTCAGCGCGGAGCCAAGCAGGGGCGGCCCCTCCCCTTCACTTCCGTGACGCCGGCGATAGCACAGATCCAAGCGCTGGCCAAGGCAGTTCCGTGGGATGTGGCCGACCATAGCAGATCAGGATCTCGTCACATCGCCAGAGTACGTATCTGTTCTAGCTTCTTTCCTTACGTTTCCCCTTCCTATTTAGTATCCTGCAGTAATATTAAATATTATTTTTTATACTTGTTTTTATTTGTTGTTTTCAATTCCATTCTCCATGTAAAATGATTCGTGATGAACTAAATTTATTCCTTTGGGCCGACAACATTGTACAATCAAATTTGGGTTTAACACGGCTGCACAGATCATTACTTGTGACAAGGTTGGTACAATCAGATTGGGTCTTTACACAGCTGCACAAAAGATGGAGCAGGTCGATGGCACTCTAGATCTTTATATACATATTAATTATAAGAACAAAAAGCAGAAGCACACATAATATACTAGAAAAAAAAAAATCATGTGGTTGGAGTTGGAGGACAGTAGAAAGTTAGCAGCAAGCGGACAAGCAGTAGCAAGTCCCATAACTTAAATCTAACATGGCACCTTTCCTCTTATTGACAGGGGAAGCTTACATGCATGAGGTATACAGGACAAGCTTATTGACAGTTAGGCAGGAGAAGCGTATTGACAGTCAGTTCTGGTGAAGCTTAATGAATGGACTTTTCATTTGTGAAACTATGCATTTTAATCAAAGCATGGTACACATTATGAATGATAGTTGACTTTCACATCAATCTGTATACTATTCTGTTATTGAAACTTGTCTTTTCAATTTTCTGGAGCACGAAATAGGAAGGGAACCGCGGGTCTAGTGGTAGCGCTTCAGTTCCAGCCAGGAGCACGGTAGATCGGCGATGGCGTGACCTCGTCCCCCTTCCTACAGCACGTGACCCTCGCCCCCTCTCAGGACATGGCACCAGCTGCCGAGGTAAACGCCTCCTGTTACTTCAGTTGAAGTTCTACTGCATCTGAAGTTCTACTGGTTCTACTGCTTGATTCAGTTCTACTGCATCCGAAGTTCTACCGCTTGATTCGAAATAGCCTGCTGGTTCAGAAATCTAGAATGTACAGGTGCTTGTGCTCAACTTGATTTTTAGGATACGTGAGTGTTTTAAATGGTTGTTTGTAATCAATATTTGCATATTTGCTTGGACTGATTATTTCTATCACACATTTTACAATGACTATTAGAGACTGAAGGTTTCTTTTTTAGCTAATGGTATTTCATTGTGTGTTCGACTTTGTTAGGGAGCACAAAAATTAGGGCACTCCATTATTTATTAATAACTGGAATTCGATTGGGAATTGTTATGTCGAAGGTTAGTTTCAATAATTAATTGGGAATCTTCTCATTACTTTTTTTAATTTGACTAAGCGAGACAAATATTTAAAAACTTAAGCGAACTATTTAGCGAATACAATACATGAGGCCTTCACTTTTCCCGAGTAGATAAAACTTAAGTGACAATATTTAAGGATATATAGAGCCTTTGTTGATATATGCAAACAATTTGAGAAGTTATATTCGTCAAGTTATTATGAATACCAATAGTTCTGACCTTTTCAAGTACATATTTTAGGCCTTATGTGAATTCTATGCATCTACGAATGGCTTCAGTCTTTCTACTTGTAAAAAGCGAGAATAACTTTGTTACGCTAATATGTAAAAAGCATTCGAGACTTTATTCTTGATATATGCTCACTTGAAATCACATGATATAGCGAGCACATGGCCAAAATGGATCTTTGTCAAACTAGTAGTGGATTACTTAGACATCCTTCCTGGTTTTATTCACTACTATAGCAAAGAAGCTCATGCTTTTTCCTGGTTGTTTTTTTTTTCCTTTGCGGTTCGGCAACCCACAAAATTGTAGGAGCGAGATGCGAGAGCGATTACTCTAATGCAGTGTCATTTCTTATGTATTGCACTCGGTGTAGTCGAGTCTATTTAATCTCAAGAACAATCCTTGTACTATGTATAATCTGCTTATGTACTATTAGAAGTCTTCTTGGTAACGATTCTTGTTTTGTGGCGGGAGTTGTATCCGAAGTTTGTAATAAAGAATTTGATTGTTGAAATGGATGAAACATGGCTGATGTATATAGGACCCTAGTAGGGTTTTTTTTTTTTACGAATTATTATCGGTGACGTTCTATTTCATCACTATATCTTGTAGTCGCTGTCGTAAACTTGACGAACAGCTATTCCATGGCGATTGTGGTCGCCATCGATCCAGCAGCGTCGTGGCGGTTTTTGAGCAATGAAGGTTTATGGCGCGGATTCCATGACAGATTTCTGAACCCTCACGGATAGTTACCTATGACAGTTTTTTTAGGCGTCTATGACCAACCGATAACGTCATGTATCAACACAATCCTAGTAGTGCTTGCACGCGGCTTGCGACAGCGGCTCCTTGTTCTGCCTCTGCTCTCCCTCTTATACATAGCATCAAGGCGTCCAGCTCCTTCCTGCGACGTGGCCGGTGAAGTAGCCGCGTGCCCACGCACGGAATTAGTGAGAAGCGCGGCAGTCAAGCAGGCAGCACGCGTCGGCAAGCAAGCAGGCAGCTCACCTGAGTACTGAACAGCCTTCCCTTTTTTTCAAATATTTTAAATTACTTTCAAATTCTTCAAGAAACTTGAAAATCTTCCAACATGAAAGTTGCTCAAAAATTTTAGATTTACAAACTTTGCTTTTGGGCTCATCCCCCAAATTCTGCCTAGTTTTGAAATCAGGTTTTGAAGCTTGAAATTTAAATTACGGTTAATAAAATAATTAATTAACAATTTTGGATGATTTAATTAGTGATCAAAAGCAATTCGTCTCCCCTACCAAGCTTTCTCAACTCGACAAATGCTACCTAACAGACTAGATGAGGACGTGGGTCAGCGTCGCGTCTCCATTCGAGTGCTTGGATGAGGCTCATATTATTCCTACTAGATCGACGGAGGCAGACAGCTCGGTAATAGCATCGTGCAGTGATGAACCACTAGGTGTACTTCACCAAGCACGGTCTGGGGCTTTTGAAGGTATTCGAGCTCGCCATCATCTACGATGCACCGAGGGCCCGCTCTGCGTCTTTTGGGCAATTGTTCAATTGATAGCGCAGAAAAGAAATGGGAAGAGGCCGAGAGTGATCTTTCAACTAATGAAACCAGATTTTTCTTTTCTTCTGACCAGAGAACAATTTCTTTTCATGGCATGCTTCTCAAAGTTCCTATTTCTATCACGAGAAGATATGAGCTTAGAAAATATTTTCTGATATGTCATTTACTATTTTAGTGTAGCGAGATGCAATATTATATTCAGTTCATCAGATCAGGTAATTTTAATGTTATATGCAATTTGTTGTTTTCTATTTTAATTTTTAGTTTTTAGTGATTAACATCCTAACCCATCTATATTTCTTCTTCATATTCGCCACTACTAGCTAAATGATTTTAGGTGGCGGTCAAATAAGATTTTTCGGTGGCGGTTTTTATAACCACCACCAACTAGGGTCACGGAAAATGCCGGATTTTACGTGGCGGTTTTAAATGCCCGCCATGGTTAACAATAAAAAAAACAAAAGCCCAGATTGGGCCCGTCGCGCTAGGGTTTTGATCGTCGCCGGCGCCGTGGCGGATCTCGAGCCTCCGGCGCCGGATCCGGCGGCGTCCTCGACCCCCGCCGATCCGCGATGTCCTCGACCCCAGCGCGGGATCCGCGACGTCGTCGACCTCCGTTGGCCGCCGCCCGCGGCCGACGAGCTTCGACCTCCCGGCGTCGGATCTGCGGCGTCCCTCGACCTCAGCCCGGCCGGATCCGCGGCGTCCTCGACCTCCGTTGGCCGCCGCCCGCCGCCGACACTCGTGGTGGAGGCGCCCACCGTGGCCGCCGAGGTCGCATGGAGGTGATGGGGAGGACCGCCGCCCGAGGTCGCATGGAGGTGATGGGGGATGGCCGCCGCCGCGAGGGACGGGACGGGGAGGGAGGTGGTGTCGGGCTCCCCGTGGGGCCGCCATGCCGGGGGACGGGAGGAGGTGGTGTCGGGCAAGAGTGGGGAGGAGACGGAGGGAGAGTGGAGGTGGTGTCGGGCACGGGAGGAGTGGGAGTTAGTGAGGTAGGTAGGGTTAGGTTTCTAAGGGCAAGTATATTAGTGTTGTCTTATAACTAGTCTCATATAGTGTCACGCGTAATTTAAGGCGACTTAATAGACTACGTGTACAATGGTTGTCTTTCTAAGTTGTCTCGTAGCAATGCGCATTTCCTTAATTTATGGAGAGAGTAAAAATAGGATTGTGAGGTGCATGACGACAACAACTCATACGGTGGTAAAATAGTTGTCTCATAGTCCTAAATTCTAGCTCATGAGGTCATTGTTTCGCGAAGCAACTACCTCATTCTCTCTCACCTCTCTCTCTTTCCTCCACATCATCAAAATCCTACGTGGCGATGCATGAGACGACTTATGAGACCGCTTACGTGTAGCAATGTACCTGCCCTAATATATATGATGGCACTTATCGGGCTCACTTAGACCGGCCAACTGGGCCTCATTAACCGTGGCGGTTTTTTTTAAAAAAACCACCACAGTTAATCGATTTACTATGGCTGTCATTAAAACCGTCACGGTTAATAAAAATAACCGTCACGATTAATCATGATATTAACGGTGGCGGTTTTTAAATGCCCGCCACGGAAAATCATTTGGAAACATCGTGCAAAATCATTTATGTAGTAGTCTTGCAACAGCGCCGGGAATCCTCTAGTTTTATCTAGTTTTGGAGTTGAGAGGTCTAATTAAAGACTTTCATCAAAGTTGAGGGATCAATCTTTTCCTTGAGCAATTTATCTTTTGAGATTACGCGGTACAACGCAAGACCGCGCGCACCTCTAATCGGGCTAAGCCTTAACAGGCCCATATCATACCGGCCCGTCGAACCGCCTATTCCTTTAGGTTAACGGCGCCGGCACGTCGTCCCCCATCGTCGCCCGCCGGCGTCGACCGAGCAGCGAAGGTAAACCCTCCTGGTAGTCTTCTTCCTGGTTCCGTTCTCTTCCTCACACGTCTTGTTCTTCTTCCCCAATTCCACTCTAGTTACCACGACCTGATCCGCGGAATGACGGCGGGATCAAGGCCGCCAAAAAACCCTCGCGGCAGGGGGCGCGGATCATGCAAACGGGGGCGGCGACCGGATCAGCGCTGCCGAGGCGCGTCCTCCTCCAGAACGCTGAGCTTCCTGCCGTCCCACGACGCCGTGAGGGCGTGCGTGCTTTCGGCCGCCGCTGGCGCAACCTCTGGCGTCGCGCTGCCTCGCTGCGCATCACCAACGTCCCCGGTGCTGGGAGCGGCAAAAGTTTGACTTGTTTGTGAACCAGCTTCTGCTGCTCCGCGAATCGGGGTCCACTCTGGATGAGTGCGAGATCAACCTCTCTAGGTTTGGTCATCAACCCTACCACAGGTACGTGGATCTCTGGGTCCGGCACGCTCTCCTGCTGCAAGCCAGAGTGATGCGCCTGAGTTTGAACGGCCTGAAGACTTGTGCGCTATGGAACCGGCCTCTCGTTTCAATGTTCTTGAAGGTGTTATATATCGACGATATGTGCACTACTATACATTATGTCATGGATTTCTCGACATGTCCAGCCCTCGAAGATCTTGAGATCACATCGAGCGTATTCTTGGCCGGCTGCAAGTTGATCTCCCCATCTGTAAAACGTTTGAGCTTTGTCAAGTGCACCTTTGGTGTTGGCCAACATCCATTGACCAAGGAGGACCGCTGTTGTGTTTCTGCCCAGAGTCTCACGTGGCTTAAAATAGAGAAATGCAAGGGTGTAGCTCCTGTGCTTGGATGTATGCCATCTTTGCAAGCCGCATCTATTTGGATTCGCTGCGCCTTTGAGGATCAATGTGAGAAACCATGTTCTGCGGGTTCTTGCTATGACAAGAACCATTGCCTGAATTGTGATGAATATATTGCTATGGATGGCTGTGTCCTTCTTAGAGGTTTGTCTAATGCTACAAACCTAAGGTTCAGAGCATCCTTTGGAATGGTACGTATGTAAAATAACCCTTCAATGTATTATATACATTTCCATGTCATTCTTATATATCTATCATAGAATTTGATAACTACCATGCATGAAAAATTAGTGAAGTCAAAGTGAATTGCTATCCATCAATATGTGCTTTTACAGATAACGTTGTGCTGATATACAATGGTATATGTAAGAGGTTTCTACAAATGGGCATCTATTATTTTTGTTGTGCACTTCAGTTCTTTCAATTTGTCAGTTCATGATATATACTTATCCAGTTATTAAATTTGGTAACAAGAAAAATAATCAAGTCCAAGTGAATTGCTATGCATCAATGTGCTTTGAAAGATCAGGCTGTGGTGAAGATTTGATAGATATGTGCCCATTTTTATCTACGATTTAGTTCTTAATAAGTTTCTCAGTTCATGACTAATGGCTCTTAGAAGTGTTGACACATCCTTTCTGTGTAAAAAATGTAGATGAACCTAAAATATTAATTTAAATGAGGTGGTTATATATTCTGTGTTCATGATGTCCACCTCGGTATATGTCATTACATGATCACATCTTAAGTTCATGGTTTGATTTGACTTAGATTTATCCCTTTGCAATTCAGTTTATATTCAAAAAGGACTTGAAATGGTGCCCTACGTTCTGCAACTTAAGAACATTTTGTCTTGTTGATTGGTGTTTGGCTGGAGACCTTGATGCATTACTTTCCTTTCTCAACACACACCAAATCTTGAGAAGCTCACTCTACAAGTCTGTCAGGTAGATGTCTTACATATACAGCAGTTCATTTTATTCCCTTGTATAAGATATATATATATATCATCCATGGTTGATTTTTGTTTTAACTTATTCAAATGGAACAGAGGACAATGTGCACTGGATGTAGAAAATGACAGTTCAACTGAACCTCTGATTGAATTGAGACATCTAAAGATTTTAGAAATAAAATGTGTTCAGATTGATGAAAGGGTTCAGAGAACTTCGAAGCTAATCTTTAGTACCCTTGTTACTAGTAATCTCAAGCAATTTAACATCCAGACCATTTAGAAGATGCAGTTTTCCTGGTAAGTTGCCAACTTTTCTCAACCTTGCATTTCTACAGGTCACCTATACGTTTGATGCAGTGAAATCCTAAATTGAATAAGCATCAGATGCTCATTTTTTTAATAGGGAAAGCACGGCATGCTCTTGCCTGTCTATAGAACTTGAAAATATGCTCATTTTCATGCTGCTTGGCATGAAAATATGTTGACTAATTGAACTTTAAAGATGCTGTCCACACGGGAACATATCACTAGTGCTTGAGTTTAGCTACTCCTTCCATCCTATATAGAAGTACCTATTACTGATGAAGCAAAATTAACTTGGATACCGCTCAAAAAGCACTCATGGGCACAACGTGTCAAACAGTTCTACATAGTGCCTTGCTCTATGGGTCAAAATTTTGAATCCAAAAAAAGGTCTTGTTTTGTGAGAGGGAGGGAGTATATGGTAACGAAACTCATCAACGCTAAATTTTATGAATTAGACGCACAAACTTTTACATGTGATTTTCTTTTTTTTATATATTGTTGCTGTACATAGGGACAACATTCACTAGGCATGGTGTAAGAATCTTGATTGATAGGAGCCATAAGGATGGAGTCGTATAGGAGGCAAGACGACCAGATTATCCTAGTCCAACTATTAGTTGGAGATTTGGTCAGTGCCTATGCCCCTCGGGTAAGCATCTTGATCGACAGGAGCCATAAGGATGTTCAGAGCACCAAGAGGCAGTTTTGAGAAGATCTAGACAGCATGGTTAGTACTATGCTTATCAGCGAGAAACTCTACATAGGAGGAGACCTCACCAACCATGTGGGTGCAACTAATGGAGGGCTCGAGCAACTGCATGGGATTTCGGGTTTGGTAGTAGGAATGAAGAGGGGCAGGATGTTTTGAACTTCATGTTGTCCTAAGACTTGTTGTTAGCAAATACCCTCTTTAGGAAGAGGGATCCCATCTAGTGAGCTTCCATAGTGGACAACACTCAAGCCCGGATCGACTTCATCCTTGCACGGAGGGAGGATAGATGTGCTTGCTTAGATTGTAAGGTGATACTTGGGAATGTGTTTGGTGTGAGTAGGGGAGGCAAACAGGATGCGAAGCGAAAGACACCTGATGGTCCAATGACGTGGTGCAAAGGGCTATTAAGGAGAAGTAGTGTTTCATGCGCCTCTGTAAGAGAGGTAGGATGCGTATAATGTGGTCGATGTATTGCAATGGGCCTTGTTGGTGTTTCTTAGCGAAAGCAGCAAAGTCCGCAAGCACACGGAAAATACCGTTGTAGCACTTCACCCGGTGGTAAGCAGGGTATCGTAGATTTCACAGGGACGGTTTATGTAGAGGGCTTTCTTTCCCATGTCTACCCTAGGCAAGGTTAAGTTCTAAGAGTGGTGAGGTGTCTTTATGGGCTTATGTTATCAGGCAGGGATTTCTATGGCTGTTATCTCCTTACTTCGGGCACCGGCCAACGCACCAACTGGGCAGCTTCCGGCAATTAGCTCTACAACACACCCGAACGTGGGGGGATTACAATGGACGGACAAGGTTGTCACGACCCTACCGCCTACCCCCTCAATCGTGGGGTGCACCGCAAAAATATAGGTGAACGTTAGTCCAAACACCACGTTTGCATACCGGTCCACGGAGTCCCCGATGTTGGCCAAGGTTCCCCGGTCAAAGGGTTCCTTCACCAAGGACTAACGAAAGAACGATCTATCAATCCCGTAAGTTGATAACCGCTAAGATAAATATGCTTGAAAAGTGATAAGTCGAAAGTTAAACACAAACTTCTTACCAAAGTGTAAGTAGCTTGTAGAGGTACAAGCAAAGCGAATGCAGACAAGTCCCACACTCAGACATCCTAGGAACCGCGGAACAGGGGTGGACCGACAACTGGGGTAGAAGAAACCAAGCTTTCTTCTAGCTCTTCCCTCTCTCACTCTCTAGAATTGGAAGTATGAAAAGAAGTCTAAACTACTCTCTTGCTCAAATGTGTAGGATCCTCCTTGCTTGTGTGTTGTGAGGAAGAGGTAGGAGGTCTCCTTTTATAGTTTGAGTAGAGGGGTCCATGGAAAATGTCACCTCCCTACATTATGTCCAAACCGGGCCAAGAATGGTCGGGTTTTTCGGGTTCATTGAACATGACACACCTCGTCACCGACGTTCTCGGGAGTGAATGAACCGCCTCACGAAGGCGGGCCCCGGGATGTTAGAGTGATGGTGCGGGCGCACCCGGGGTTGCGCGCGCACCTGGCCGGCCCCTCTGTGGCCCAGTTTCGTCCTGGCGTCATCTTCCGTCGTGTTGGGCCTGGAATTGTTGTGTATGACGTGGAACTGTGGCCCATCCGAGGTGAGTTGCATTGGCTTGCCATTTGTTTCCTTTGGGCCTTTTTCTATTTATTGTTTTTATTCTTCTTTTCTTTATATTTTGGCCCAAAGTGCACATATACTTGAGTTGTACTTGCAAACCCAAATATACACCAAAACTATGGAGTCTGTTAATTTATAATCCCTATTTTTAGGTTGTTTTGGTGTATGTTGACGGTGTTTGATATGTAGTTGGTTACCGTCAACAGGCCTCATGGGTTGATTATATAGATTACATGGGACTAACCCCACATGGGTAGACGATGTGGTACTAATCCTATTACTCTAACATCCCGGTAGAATAGTAAACGGAGAACAATGGAGATATGTCCCCCGGTAGTCGAAATGCCGGTGCGAAAGCTTTAACTGGAGACTCATGCAGATGATAGCCCTTTAGTGCCGAAATAGCCGAGGTCGAGGTGGATGTGGTCGAAGCGAAAGGAGGAGGCATGGGTCTTAGGTGTCATCAAGGCGCTCAAGTATCACGACTCAACGGCTTCTTGTCGAGGATAGTAGCAAGACGGTGATCGACGAATGGCGATGGTTGACGACGCAGGATGCCGCCGAGTCACACTTTCGAGGCGGGGGTGGCGATCGGCATCTTCCTGCAACAAGGTCACACTCAGAGCAGGGGTGGCGACCGGCGTCTTCCTTCACCAACGTCATTGTCGGTGTCAGCGCTAGGACAACAGTGCAGCCAATATTGAGGGCTATAGAATAGTAAAGAGGGTTGCAAAGTGAGTTGTGACTGTAGCAAAGGATCAGTCGTATGATGACCTTTATCAATGGCTAAGCACGAAGGAATGGGAGAACATTTATAGGATCACTAGGATCTGTGAGAGGAAGACAAGGAACATCAACCAAAATAAATGCATTAAGAATGGGACAAATCGACTTCTGGTGAAGGTCAATGATAGATGGCAAGACTACTTTGACAATTTGTTTAATGGCAAGAATGAGGGTCTTACCCTTGAGTTATATGACTCATTTGATGATACCAACAAATGCTTTGTGAGGAGAATTCAGGAGATAGAGATCAGGGAGGCTTTAAAGAAGATGAAGGGAGCTAAAGTGATGGGCCTTGGTGGTACCCCTGTTGAGGTGTGGAGATGGCTAGGCGCTAGGGCAATAGTATGGTTAACTACGGTTTTAACCACATTTTTCAGTCAAAGAAGATGTCATCCAGAAGAATTGAGAAGTATATGAGTACCGAACTTCAAGAACAACTGAGACCTTGGCTAAACCTGGGAAATCTTAATTCCATAATGCCTTTCTAATTACAAAACAAACAAGAACAAATCTTTTATTTTTCCAGGCAAAACATTCTTTTGACTTTGGAATACAGTCTCTTTATCAATATTCAAAGTTGTGCCAACTACCATGGGATTAAGCTGATCACCATAGAATGAAGCTCTAGGAGAGGGTTATCGAGCATCACCTAAGAAGGTTGACAAGTGTGACCCAAAACCAGTTTGGGTTCATGCCTGGAAGGTGGACCATGGAAGCGATTTTGTTAATGCGACAATTGATCGAGAGATATAGGGCGTAGAAGGACTTGCACATGGTCTTTATTGACCCCGATAAGGCGTATGGAAGAATACTAATAAACATCAAATGTGGGCCTTGGAAAAGCACAAAATCCCAACTAAGTACATTACCATTATTGAGGATATGTACAAGGATGAGACGAAAGTTTGTTCGAACATGTGATGGTGACCCCAATGATTTTCCAATTACAATAGGACTACATCAAGGGTCAGTGTTGAGCCCTTATTTTTTTGCTTTGGTGATGGATGAGGTCACAAGGGGTATACAAGGTGATATCCCTATGTGTATCCTCTTTGTTGATGATGTGGTGCTAGTTGAAGCGAGTAGGGCGGGGATCAATAGGAATTTTGAGTTGTGGAGGCACATGTTAGAGTCGAAAGGGTTCAAAATTAATAGGACCAAGATCGAGCACATGATGTGCGATTTAAAGGATCATGATGTCGTGCTTAAATCACACATCATGTCCATCAATCCTCACAATGTGTTTAGTCTTGGTCCATCGATCCTAATAGGATAGAGATGTTAGCCTCGATGGACAAGTGGTGGCCAAGAAGCATACTTTTTGGGATTTAGGATCGATGTTAGGCATAGAATTTCAGCGAGTTAGTCGAAATGGCATCAAGCATGACAAGAGGGTTCCGCAAAAGCTAAAAGGTAAGTTATATATGAAGATGATTTGTCGAGCGATGTTCTACAGGGTTAAATGTTAGCCTATAGAAAGGTGGCATGTCCAGAGATGCATATGTTGCATTGGTTTTGTAGGCACACAAGAAGGGATAGAGTCCAGAATAAAGATATTCAGCATAGGGTCATAGCGGTGCCAGTTAAGGAGAAATTGATATGGTTTGGACATGTCCGATGGAGGCCTCTTGAGGCGCTCATACGTAGTGGGTTCCTAAAGCGGATCGATATTGTAAAGAGAGGTAGAGATTAACCTAAACTGACTTACAACAAGTCAATTAAGAGAGACCTAAAGGAGTGGAATATCTTCAAGGAATTAGCTATGTATAGGAGCGCTTGGAGACTAACAATCGACGTGCTTGAACCGTGATCTTTGTTTCTTTTTCTGTTTACTATCCCTGACTCTACCTTTTTGTCTTGTGCCCTTTTTTGTGTTTCTCTTGTCCTTGTTTCTTATGGGTTTCATCTTTAGGCTACCACTTGCTTCGGACAAAAGGATATGTTGTTGTTTGTTTTATATGTTGCTACTTTTGATAACCTTGTTCGCTATTATGATTTTGGATGTACGCATGTAACTGATTGTTTCTTTTGATGAATTGAATTCTGATCTGCTGGTAAGACAGGGCCACGGGGGTGCCCTTTATTGTTTTAGGGCAAAGCTTTCTCAATGTGAATGAGAAAATATCAATTGCTATGGTTAGAAAGGTAGCTCCTAAATAGTAATCATAATATTCACCCTTCTCCATGCTTGTACACAATATTATCATATTATATTTGAATGTTGGTCATAAACACCAACCTATCCTGGGACGCCAATGTGACACTTGAAATTTCCATGTCCAGTAGTTGAAACTTGATGTTTTATCATCTGATGATTGTTTAAACTATTTTGTGCTATTGTATTTCCTTAGGTTATGGTCAAACAGATATATTGGACTCGACAAGTATGGTATTTTCCTCAGAGTGGTTTTATGATGGGGCTAATAGGAGCATCTTATAACAGGCATTGTATCTAGTTCAATCCATCTGGTTGTACTTGATTTATCAAGCCATGTAATTTTGTTTCCAACTTATGATTATCATATCTGCTATTTGGCATATGGGCACAAATCTCACTTTCAGAGGATTTTGTTGAAGTCTATAACTTATTGCGCAACTGTTTTGATACATGCATGGTTTCTAATTTTTACATTATTAGCAGATGGCATCCATGCTTGATTTTTGCTACGTACTATATGCATATTCGAAACTATAAAGTTGTAGAATGTATCAAGAACTATAAGTTTTGTATAGTCTATGTCAACATTCGAGATTGTTTGCTAATTTTAGATTACAAATTTTAAAATCTGTCACGTCGAGGGATACAATTTTGATATAAAGTTTGCCTTTTCCGAGTCCCTATAAAAAAGTTATGAATTATGGTTGCAGTTGTTTATAGAGATGGGCTGGGCATCAAAAGATGTCTGCCTCTTTAAATCTATTTAAGGAGACGGCCGATTAGAGTGACCACGTTTGATAACAGAAATTTTCTGAACTTTAGGAGGCACACATCCTTTGATGCCTTTAGACGGCTGCTACTGTAAATGATTTTTGCAGGATGCATTGTCATAGAGCTGCCCTGTAAACCATTTTCTTAAACAAATAATATGTTTAATATTCCATCTATTCCAAATTATAAGACTTTCTGGCTTTTCTAGATGTATTTTCCTTTACTATGCATCTAGTTATACACTTGTGTCTAGATACAAAGTAAACGAAATGTATCTAGAAAAGCCAAAAAGTCCCATAATTTGGAATGGAGGTAGTAATAAATAACTCCTTTCTGAATTTTAAAGAACATCTAGTCAAAAGTAGTAATTATTCAAAGAAGTCCCTCCGATAAATAAAACACTATAACCCCTACATCCAAAATGTAACAACGTTTAGCCTTTCTCAAACAAATTAAAGATAGTGGTGAGAATTGTAATATGTCCTTAGTTTTTCTTTAAAAAAAAATGACATTTATTAAACCTAACCAGCTAAAGCAAGCACCACCCTTCCAGAATCATGAAACAGTAAGGTGTAACGTCGAAAATTCTTTGACCTATTATGGACATAAAAAGAAACTGGGAGACTGCTGCTTGCTTTTCCTTTTTTTTTCGGTCTCTGTTTCTTGAACCTGTTGTAAACTTCAGACTCTTTTCGGTGATATTGATACACCTCCGGTATTCAAGTGTCTTTGGAAACGTTCTTGCCAAGTATTTTGACTTCGCGCGATGGATGACCATGGGGATTCCTGCTTGAAAACTTGCCGTAGTGCCGCCACAGTGGGATGGGTTCCTTAATAAATGGATTTATTTCACACCGTCCAGAAGCTTCAGCAGAAGAAGATGACAATTTCCCTAAAAATGAACATCAAGTTGCTGCCTGAAGTATTGAAAAACATATTGGAGATCTGGTTCAAGGAGTTTGGATAGTTGACATTCAGATAGAGCCAGCAGGAAATAGCATACGGACACTGCAAGAAAAAAAGATGAGTCTCTTCATGACCCAGGGAACATAGGACGCAATTGTAAGAGGGAAAAGACATATGCCGTCTGTTATAGCTGCTGTCCTCTTTCTCTTTTTTTTTTAAAAAATTCCTTCTTTGCTTCTTGAGCTCTTGTATAAGACTTTTGCTTCCTTTAATTAATAATATTTCCAGTGGGGAAAACCCCTCCTGTTGCCTCAAAAAGAAAAACAAAGAGACGAAAAAAGTAAATAACGTTACAGATTTCTTCAACGAAAGGGAAGTAGTTGGAAGAAGTGGTTGGCGAATAGAATATCTAGCACATATGTTATCATCTTCTATGAGAGGAAGTAGTTGGAAAAAGTGGTTGCTGACTAGAATCTCTTGTACATATCTATAACCCCTATAAAGATAAGAGTCACTACGCGAGTTCTCTCAACATGCAACATGCAGATAGGACATCCACCGTGGCATCTTTGGTTGTTCCTCCCGGCGGCCTCTTCCTTCCCCTTCCTCCTCGCTGCCATCTCCGCCCGATCCCATGCAGCCTATTCGTCTTCGTCTTCCTCCCCTCGCTGGTCAACCCACGCCACCCCTCGCCTCCCACCCCTCGCCTGTCTCCATAGAGCCTCTCTGTCGCCCCTCTCCGCGTCATTCCCTGCCTAAGGTGCCCGGAGTCACCAGCGGGAGCTCCGCAACCGTCCATGGTCGCCCCTCCCCGCGCCGTCCCTGTCCAAGGTGAGGAGAGGAATCGGTTCCCCTCGGTCCCCTCTCCATTTTGCCCCTCTTCCCGGCCGCCGCCATGCCCGAAGTCACCGGCAGGAGCTCTGCCGGTTGCCTAGGCTGGCTTCTCTCCTCTTTCGCCCGCCGCCATCGATCTCCCTCCCCACGTTGTCGGGACAGGACGGCACAGGAGGCGGGGTCAACGATCCTGACGTGATTGGTGTTCTTCGCCCTGTTTTTTTCTTCCCCAGGCTGCCCACCGCGACGCGCATGCCAGAGGCCGGTCCCCGCAGCCGCCATCGGCACCTCCGTCTCCACCGCTCGCCGGCGCAAGTGGGGACTGCGACGCCGAGCTCATCCCCATCTGTGCCCTCCTCTTCCCTGGAGCCCGGGTCAGGTATTGGCGATGTCCTTGGTGACGTGGTGACGGAGTTTATCGAGGGGTTGGTGGAGACTTACCCGGGTCTGCAGTACCTCGACGGTTTCCCTCAGGTGATTTTTTCGCAACTTGAAACAATTCTGAGTTGTTTCTGCAAGCATTGAGTGATACAACTCCCCTGAAATCTGTGCAGATTAAGGTCGTTCTTCGTGCTGATGTCGAGTGCGGTTCCTATGACAAAGTTGCAGTCATCTCAGGTGTTGTTCTCTGTTCTGCCTTTGGCTCTGCAAGCATTGAGTGACAGAACTCCCCTGAAATCTGTGCAGATTAAGGTCATTCTTCGTGCTGATGTCAAGCGCAGTTCCTATGACAAAGTTGCAGTCATCTCAGGTGTTGTTCTGTGTTCTGCCTTTGGCTGCTTCAAAGGCTTTTGTTCTAATTTTCATGTTAAAGTGATGGTTTCTGCTTTGAACTATGCTTTGATCCAATTTTCATGTGAATGTGATGGACTGATGGTTAGTTCCTATATTACACTAAATATATCCAAAATGATGAGAAATTCCCTGTTCCAAGTACATATTGTACAATATAACTTAAAGGACTCTGACAGTAGTTTGCAATAAGTGGTTGTGATGTTAGTAGGATTGCTTCAGTGTGATGATTATTTTTTAGAATTGGCAGTATTCTTTTGCTCAGTTTATATAAATCTCAAAATACTTTGCCTTTACAATTCAATGAATTTCAGGAAAAAAGTAGCAGAAGATGGATCACACACACCTCCATCTACTGAAAATATACATTCCTCATCAGATAAAGACAGGTAAATTATTCTTGATAGCTTCTGCACGATATAAGCTACTGCACCTCTACCTCCATGTACTTCTCCAGCAGCCTGCATTTACCAACGTAGCACATTTTTCCTGGTGCTGCACTCACAAAAACCAATAATTGATTATTGACAAAAGTTATATTTATCTTACAAGAATATAGCCACACACTGAATTGAAAACTGCAACTTGCTTCAAAAAAAAAAATCATCAAAATCCTTCTCGATTCTCTAAATCTTTCTGAAACATTACACATTATATCAAACCTATGTATATATCTATTGCCAACAAGATGACTAGAGATGCGCATTGATTCGAGCTTCATCTATTTTGCTTCAACTCCCCAAATTTTTGTCATTATATTCGGCCAACAATTACGTAAAAGCTTTGCAATCTGGAAAGCCGACTCAACAAATCAGCCCCTTTTGCTGATTGATTGAAAAACACTAGCTTAGCACTGCAAGAACTTCACATGAATTTGATGCTACAGCCTGCATGTACATGATTAGCTTATTAGCACTTTTTATTATCTATATATGCAGGGAGTGGCTGTTGTTGCGCTGCTAAGGCAGCCAGCAGATCCGTTGCCGCTGGCCGCCCTCCTGCCGCATCGTAGTGGCGGACTACTAGAGTCCTCTGCGTCCGCCAGATCCCAGCGGCCGTGAAGCCCAGCGTGTGGTGGCGGCGTCCAGATGTAGGAGCGCTGCACTTGCTGGCTTTTACGGCACTACAGGAGTACCAATCACATCACAGATGAGCAGGAAGGGCGGCGACGGCGGTGGGATCGGAAGGGGGCAACCTGTGAGTGGATGTGTGAGCGGCGGGCGCGTTCGCTGCTGGGAAGTGCTTTGATTCCGGGGCAAAAGAACCACTCGACTCCATCTCGCAGGTACGGCTTCTCTATTGTAGCCAGGCACCAGTGATTCCTGTATCCGCTGCAAACATTGCAAGCATCTTGTGTAGTTCATGGATGGCATTTTTTTGGGGATCATTTTTCATCAATCTGTCATACAAAATAGGATTGCACACTGAAATTTTTAATTCGGTCTACCCGTTGGGATTATCTGCAATTTACAAGTAAGATGGAGTATTAGATCATTCTGATGTCGGTCAGCCGTTTGGTGCATGTTTCTAGGAAATAATGGGTGGTTTGTAATAAAAATAACTTCGGTCAAGGTAAGCACCAGAGTTTAATGCTCGACACAGGGCTCCTGTTTGAACTTAACAGAAATATGTTAACCTTGCAGCTTCTAACTGAACTGTTTCTCTTACAAGCTAAACTAACAGTGAGTTGTGTTCTTTTCATAAGCCATAAGGTACTCTTTTTATGCAAGAACAAAAAAACATGTTACCTACTTATTTTTCTTTACGCAAAATAAATGGACAGATTTGTTTGGTTGTTGTGCTACAGGGAAATGTTTGCTATGGGATCACTGACTACAACCACTGGAAGTCTGGAATGAAGTTTACGTAACTTTTGTGTGTTCAGGTCATATGCAAATCAATCCCTTTATCTTTTTTTCCTTTTATTTTTCTATGTTCCCCCTATACGTATCTTCCTCAAGGGCCATCTAGCATTGATATGTAGTCTGATAATTGTTATATCATTACTTATTTGTCCACGCTGATCAAATGGACCATACTCCATGGTCTCACTTTAAAAGATTGGAGCAGTATTCCAACAATGATGACGTTCCCAGCACATATTTGTCGAATTTAAGCTTTGGCAAAGAATTGCTAATTTGTTGCTGGCATTTGATGTTTTTTTTCCATTCAGATTGTAGAAACGTTTCCTTCAGTTCGTTGCTAGAATTATCATGCAGCAATGCCTGTTACATTTCATGTTACATTTCCATTCCCTATAACTTTTGGGGATGGCTTTCTCAGATGGAATAGAGCGACGATGGCTTTTTTTTTTTGCTGGCCTGAAGGAGGAAAACTACTACTGTGTTTTTAGTTGTATGTTTCAATTCTGGAGCAAGTCAAGAAGTTGGTCTGTTTTTATTTTAAATTTTCCAGCAATTATACTTGACCAGTCTTTTTTTTTTTGTGCTATCGCGACATATCTACCACTAGACATACTGGTAGTAGGACAGGCAGCTTGCTGCTGTACCTCTGAGACTTGGGATCAGAGGTGGTGAGGAGAGAGGCAAGCACTAAAAAACCGAATAAGCTCATGTTGTTTCCTCTATATACTATTGTTTATTTTTGTATAACAATTTGTTCTTTAGTTGTGAGATCATAATTATTTTCCCCATCATCGTTACAAGTTGTATATTGTTTTATGATCGTTGAAACACCCTTTCTCTCTAAAAATTTATCTATTTTTTAAAATTTCACACGTTCCAAACAGTCCTTCGCCGAAATTTTTTTCTGCTTCATATAAAGTTCTTTCTATAACATCATCATTCCCGTATGTAAATGTAAATCATACAAGTAGCAGCCATGGAACAGGTTGCAGCAGAAGGCTGCGACGGGGAATATGCTCTAACACTCAAGCATTGAGCAACTTGCAGCAGGGGATTCTTGATCAGGGCGAGGAAGCTGACCAAGAGCTGCAGATTCAAGCCATGGAGATCATGACAGAACTTGCACTGGATGAGGCTACCAACCTCTCCAATAGCACCATAGATAAACTCATTGTCAAGCAGCTGAAGATCTTCATCGCCCATGGAAAAGCACCTGACCCCATGTTCAACCAGGTCAAAGCCACGGCAGGGAGAATGTTGGTATTGCTGTCAATCAACAGTAAGGCCAATTCAGATTTCATCATGAAAGCTTATGATGATATACTTTTTTTAATCTCACCGAATTATCTGATGGTAACGACACCGTAGCTCATCTCACTGAACTACTTGATCCCAAGAATCACATCGCGTACAGAAAGATAGCGGCTGAAATCCTGGCAAATTTGTGTAACCATTCTTTAACAGATTTCAGCATTGTGAAGAAAACATTGCTGCCAAAGGTGACTGCGCTAGTCTTTTCATCAACCTATATTTCAAATGCCTCATGCAGCAGTGCAGCACAAAACATGGTAACAAAAAACACCAAAAACTATGTCCACACATTGAATCATATCATGTATTAACCTAACATGGTAGAGACTGGAACTTTGTTCGATTATCTAAACATCATGTTAACCTAACATACTCAACCATGGTTTTGCCCCCTACTACCTGTGTAAAGTGTAGTTGCATAGTCATATAATTTTTATACTCCTATACTTTCAAACTAAGTCGTACTATTTTTCGCAGGTCCTCACAAAAATACCATCCGCTAAAAGAGGACTGCGTCGAAATGAAATTTCCGATGAAGAAAAACATAAGAGGACATGGGTGCCAGTAGGGTCAATTTTCAAATGCAAAAAAGACGATGAAAACCAGAGAAATTCTGCACTGAGAAAAGATGTAGAAAACCAGCAAAATTCAGCACCAGATAGAAACAAAGAAAAAAAAGCAAAATTCTACAGCGGGAATTGCTGAAGAAAACTTTTCTATACAGGGAGATTACACTGAGATCCAGGAAATATCATCAAAAGCACACCAGAAGAAGTCATCTGATGAAGAAAATGATGAGCAAACTTCTATTAAGGAATTGCAGGAAGCATTTTTATCCCTTACGCTAGTTATATATGTCACACTGGATAGTACAGCTGATTTCGATGTTGTTGTTGAAAAGAACAGCCTAGGAAATGGTGTGTTCGTGGAGAAGCTCAACGACATAGTAGAAGAGAACTGTCAAGCAACAGCAGTCAGTCTGCGTATTGTGAAACTTTGCGGTCAGATTGCTGAATCAATGAAGGACCATGACCAGTACACTGAACACTTCAGAAACAAGGAATTCGATAATTCACTGTCTAAGGCCTCAACAATTATGTCTTGCCTTGAAAGCTGCATGATGTTTGCTGGGACTGATTTTGGACTAAAGAAGAATGTCAGGCCTTTCCTATATGATCTAGAGAGGAAAAGAAACGTCTTATCCTGAAAAAAGCACTGCATGTGGTTGGATATATAGAAATCAAATATGTGATTACTCCAACACAAATATAAGTACATAAATCTTAGGTTCTCGACCATGTGTCTAGACTTCATTATTAATTTTGGGCACTGCTTATTTTTTAGACTAGTGGTGTGATGATGTCAACGTAATGCACCCTTCTTATGACTAATTCGTGCGTGGTCTGTGCTGCATCTGGCTGGACTAACCTTGCTACTGAATATTATCATAATATGAACTCTGTTTTATCTATGTGATCATCCTGGAATATAATAACATCAGTCATACAGGTTCCAAGCACTGTATTTTTTTATAATTCTCATCTACAATGCTTTTTCCTCGAATACATACGAAAGTTGTGTCATTGTGTGATGAAGGAACAATGAGAGTAAAAGAACCCTTACAAACCAATTCAACATGTGCACATACGCACATGTGCTCCACACATAACACAACAAAAGGTTACTCCCTCACTAGTGCACTACTCCCTCCATCCCAAAATGTTGGTGGTTTTTGGTTTTCATGCCACAAGTTTGACTTGATTTGTACAAAATACGTGCAACATTTGCATCTTCAAATAAATTTATTAAAAATTAGATTTATAGATCTTTCCAATGATACTAATTATGTATGATAAATATTAATATTTTTAATATATAATTTGTCAAAGTTATTTCTCGGCAAGCGTAAGTGACAAATATTTTGGGACAGAGGGAGTATGCTAGAACAGGTAATTAATGTCAGGTCAAAACCCCTACCACAGCCCGGACAATATCAGCAATGATGAGGCAGCCACGATCTCATGCATATAATTATCATGAACTAGAACTATATCAAATATCAAGGTAGAATATCCTAAGAACATAACAGAAAGTAATATAATAAATAAAGCAAAGTCATAATGAGAAATCGAATAAGAGGTATTACCGTATCTTCAAGAATAACAGATCTAAAGTCTTGAGCATAGCTCGAACTCTCACTTGAGTCTAGTAGAAAGTCTCAACTATATATCTTGAAGAACTAGAGCTCTCTAATCTCTACCTCTAATCTAGATCTAATTACATTGAAGAGTCTTATCTCTAATCTAGATCTAATTACATTGAAGAGTCTAATCCTAGATCTAAATTGAAGAGAGAGCTCATTACATTGGGATCCCTCTCTAATCAATGATATGAATAATGAATTAGGGTTTCAGGGAGGAGGTCTGCCCTGGATGGATGTGAGCCGTTGGATCAAACCGACTTAAATGAACGGCTGATGTAGATTCTAGGGTTCTCATAGGTCGGTGTAGGAAGCTTCCAGAAGCTAGACATGTGGACCCACAGGGGGGTGCCGCCCGGTCCCACATAGGGTGCCGCTTGGCCCCACCTGGTGGATTCTAGGTCCCAGCCTTCGCGAGCTGTCTTCTTTTGTCTTTTAGACCCTTGGAATTTATATTAATGCCTTGGATTTGGTCCTTTTCTTCAGTGTAGTGGTCATGGTCCTTCATTGTAGACAAACCAGTCAACCAGAGGAAGGTCATAGCAGGCTGCACGCTGCACGCTGCACGGTGGACATAGGTGGACATTCCTGAACTCACCACAACTGGAAACGGCACCGCAGTGCGGCAATAGGAAAAGGCCCCGATCTACTCATGTGAGTCCAACAAAATTGAATTTTCTATTTTACAATTTTTTGCTGATTTACTATATAATTTTTAAAAGATATAGCCAAAATAAATAAATAAAAAAAGAGCAAAACAAAACTGCGCTAACTATAGCAAACCCACGGTCATGGTAGAAAAAACACCATCCAAAACGACCCTGGAACGTAATATGAATGGTTTCAAAATTTGAGTAACATGTTTTGTCCGGTTTTGAAGTTGTTGGACCTAAAATATACTTTTTGCGAAAGTTAAAAGACGAAACGTGGACTTTTTCCATTCTCTACCGACACACAAAGATAGACTGGCACGACTCCACCCATAGCGGCCTCGTTGGGCCCATGGACCAGTTTGGCCTGACTAAACATGTGTATGGCTGTGTCTAGATCAAAGGCATACAACCCGCACATTGAGCAAATAAGGCCGGGAAAAAGTCTACTTTTGATCCCTTAATTTCGTGAAAAAGTCTACTTTAGGTCATCCCTCTACTCTAAAATCGGACAAAACAAGTCCCTTAACTTTTGAAACCGTTCATATTACGTCCCTCGGTGGTTTTGCAACAGTAACGTGGATTTGCTACAGTAGCAGTGGTATTATTTTCCCCTTTTTATTTATTTTGGCTGTATTTTTGAAAAGTTATAATAAATCACAGAAAAAAATCGTAGAATGGAAAATCTGATTTTTTTTTTTTTGGACTCCACATTAGTAGATCTACACAAAGGAACAATAATATGGTATGCTTTAGTACAAATTTTTTAGCTACGAAGGTTTAGTCTTTTTATATTTGGTTGAATTTTTTTAAAAATCAAAGTATTTCAAAAAATAGAAAATAGAAAATAGAAAATCTAATTTTGTTGGACTCGACATTCGTAAATATACATAGTAAATATATCATATGGTATGCTTTAGTCCAACAAAATAATTGTACAAGCTATAGCTATAAACTATTTTAATTAATTTAAAAGAAAAACATATATCTAAAGCTACAACAAAAAAATTATACTAAATCATGTCATATTATATGTTCACTGTCTAGATATTCTCATTTGGAGTCTAACAAAATGAGGTTTTGCATTTTATGATTTTTTAAAGATTTAATTGAAATAAATAAAAAAAGAAAAAGACAAAATCTTTATAGCAACAACTTTGAACTAAAGCATACCATATTATATGTTCACTTTGTGTAGTCTACTCATGTGGAGTCCAACAAAACTGGATTTTCTATTTTGTAATTTTTCTATGATTTAGTATGATTTTTCAAAGATCCAGCCCAAATTTTAGAAAAAGAGAGAGAAAAAAACAAAACCATGCTTTCAAACCCACATTTTTTTTTTTTTTTTGAAACTTGGCAACACTTTCATTACTCATCAGCTAATAAATCATTAGCGATGATCACAGTTACATTTTCAGGCAGAGAGTTGGAAATCACCTCTTCACCCTCATTACATACGTAACCCAATACAGCTAGCTCATGAGCAGCTCTATTACATTCTCTAACAACGAACACACAAAGTTTTTTTTTTTTTTTTTTTTTTTTTTTTTGATCATAACACACGCCTCTATGGCCTTGTATTAACGAGAGGTACTCAGCAAGATCGCGAGCACAAATGTTTGTTACAATTTCCGGGAGGGGATCAGTCCAGAATTGGTACTGACCGGGGTCCCAACTCCACCCAAACCGAGCAAGCTCATGCGCACTAGAGTTACAATGTCGCGGGACATGCTCAATGCACAGCGAAACAAAATCACCGATAAGCTCTCTAATCTCCTTGAACAAGTGACCAGCAACACCCAGGTCATGTTCTGACGTCGAGATCGCCTCTTTCAGCTGAGAAGAGTCAGTTTCGAGAATAGCATAGGATATTCCAACATGAGCCGCAGCTTCAAGTGCTTGCTTACAGGCCATCGCTTCCGCACTTAGGGCATCATGCATAAGCCCCAAACTCCCTGCACCTGCCAGGATGATAGATCCTTCATGATCTCTGATCACAAAACCCCATGTCCCTAGCTTGGATTCAGTTCTGAAGCCACCATCAAAATTAATCTTCACACATTCAGGCGCCGGAGGGCTCCAAACCCGGAGCCCTTCCTCTTGGGGTATCGGTGGCCGGCTATGCTCTTTCTGGAGTATATCCTGGACGGTTTTCAACACGTACTGAACTGTCGAGTTGCATGAAGGCATCAACTCTCCAGCATTGACCTTGTTTCTCACCTCCCACCAGCGCCATAGCAACGTGCAGATGGTAACACAAATGTCAGTCCTCAGCTTGAGCAACTCAGTCACAAATTCTTGCGCCGAGCATAGGGACATAAGGTTCAGTCTACTTTGCTCCAGACCCAAACCCCGCCAGACCTGACACACTTCTTTGCATTTCAGAAAGCAGTGGCCTCCATCCTCGTCATATACAATGCATTTCAAAGTTGAGGGATAAAAGAAAACAAGTCTTTTTCCATGAGCAAATAAGACCGCGTGCACCTCTAACTGGGCTAAGCCTTAACAGGCCCATGTCATACCGGCCCGTCGATCCGGCTATTCCTTTCCGTTAATAGCGCCGGCGCGTCGTCCCCATCGTGCGCCGCCGGCGTCGACCCTTCAGAGCAGCGAAGGTAAACCCTCCTGGTAGTCTTCTTCCTGGTTCCGTTCTCTTCCTCACACGTCTTGTTGTTCTTCCCCAATTCCACTCTAGTTACCACGACCTGATCCGCGGAATGACGACGCGCGGGATCAAGGCCGCCAAGAAACCCTCGCGGCAGGGCGCGGATGACGCGGACGGGGACGACGACCGGATCAGCGCGCTGCCAGACGCCGTCCTCCAGAACGCGCTGGGCTTCCTGCCGTCCCACGATGCCGTGCGGACGTGCGTGCTCGGCCGCCGCTGGTGCAACCTCTGGCGTGCGCTGCGTCGCCTGCGCATCACCAACGTCCCGGCGCTGGGGAAGGGCAAAAAGTTTGACTTGTTTGTGAACCAGCTTCTGCTGCTCCGTGAATCGGGGTCCACTCTGGATGAGTGCGAGATCAACCTCTCTGGGCTGCGAGATCGACCCTACCACAGGTACGTGGAGCTCTGGGTCCGGCACGCTCTCCTGCTGCAAGCCAGAGTGATGCGCCTGTGTTACCTGGACACTGCGCTATGGAACCGGCCTCTAGTTTCAATGTTTTTGAAGGTGTTGTATATCGACGATATGTGCTCTACCATACATTATGTCATGGATTTCTCGACATGTCCAGCCCTCGAAGATCTTGAGATCACATCGAGCGTATTCTTGGCCGGCTGCAAGTTGATCTCCCCATCTGCAAAACGTTTGAGCTTTGTCAAGTGCACCTTTGGTGTTGGCCAACATCCATTGACCGAGGAGGACCGCTGTTGTATTTCTGCCCAGAGTCTCACGTGGCTTAAAATAGAGAAATGCAAGGGTGTAGCTCCTGTGCTTGGATGTATACCATCTTTGCAAGCCGCATCTATTTGGATTCGCTGCGCCTTTGAGGATCAATGTGAGAAACCATGTTCTGCGGGTTCTTGCTGTGACAAGATACATTGCATGAATTGTGATGAATATATTGCTATGGATGGCTGCGTCCTTCTTAGAGGTTTATCTAATGCTACAAGCCTAAGATTCAGAGCATCCTTTGGAATGGTACGTATGTAAAATAACCCTTCAATGTATTATATACATTTCCATGTCATTCTTATATGTCTATCATAGAATTTGGTAACTACCATGTATGAAAAATTACTCAAGTCAAAGTGAATTGCTATCCATCAATGGGTGCTTTCACAGATAACGTTGTGGTGATATACAATGATATATGTAAGAAGTTTCTACAAATATATGTCCATTATTTTAATTTGTTGTGCACTTCAGTTCTTTCAATTTGTCAGTTCATGATATACTTTCCAGCTATTAAATTTGGTAGCAAGAAAAATAGTCAAGTCCAATTGAATTGCTATGCATCAATATGCTTTGTAAGATAAGGCTGCGGTGAAGATTTGATAGATATGGGTCCATAATTTGATCTGCGCTTCAGTTCTTTAAGTTTCTCAGTTCATGACTAATGGCTCTTAGAAGTGTAAAGAATGTAGATGAACCTAAAATACTAATTCAAATGCAGGTGGTTATATATTCTGTGCTCATGATGTCCACCTCGGTATATGTCATTACATGATAACATCTTAAGTTTATGGTTTGATTTGACTTAGATTTATCCCTTTGCAATCCAGCTTATATTCAAAAGGACTTGAAGTGGTGCCCTACGTTCTACAACTTAAGAACATTTTATCTTGTTGATTGGTGTTTGGCTGGAGACCTTGGTGCATTACTTTCCTTTCTCCAACACACACCAAATCTTGAGAAGCTCACTCTGCAAG
Source organism: Hyparrhenia diplandra (assembly GCA_015847255.1). Lineage (NCBI taxonomy): Eukaryota > Viridiplantae > Streptophyta > Magnoliopsida > Poales > Poaceae > Hyparrhenia > Hyparrhenia diplandra. The sequence continues at coordinate 250,463 of JADLZK010010770.1, read as the reverse complement.
TCTGTCAGGTACATATATCTTACATATATACAACAGTTAGTTTTATTCCCTTGTTTAAGATATATATCATGCATGGGTGATTTTTGTTTTAACTTATTCAAATGAAACAGAGAGGACAATGTGCACTGGAAGCAGAAAAGGACAGTTCAACTGAACGTCTGATTGAATTAAGACATCTAAAGATTTTAGAAATAAAATGTGTTCAGATTGATGAAAGGGTTCAGAGAACTTTGAAGCTAATCTTTAGTACCCTTGTTACTAGTAATCTCAAGCAATTTAACATCCAGACCATTTAGAAGATGCAGTTTTTCCTGGTAAGTTGCCAACTTTTCTCAACCTTTCATTTTCTACAGGTCACCTATAAGTTTGATGCAGTGAAATCCTATATTAAATAAGCATAAAGATACTCATTTTTTTAAGAGGGAAAGCACGACATGCCCTTGCCAAACTTGAAAATATGCTCATTTTGATGCTTGGCATGAAAATATGTTGACTAATTGAACTTTAAGATGTTGTTTACACGGGAACATATCACTAGTGCTTGAGTTTAGCTACTCCTTCTGTCCTATAAAGAAGGATTTATTACTGATGAAGCAAAATTAACTTGGATACCCCACAAAAAGCACTCATGGGCACAACGTGTCAAACAGTTCTACATAGTTCCTTGCTCTATGGGTCAAAAAATTGGAATCCAAAGTAAGGTCTTGTTTTGTGAGAGGGAGGGAGCATACGGTAACGAAACTCTCATCAACCCTAAATTTTATGCATTAGATGCACAAAATTTTACATGCGATTTTTTCTTTTCTTTATACGTTGTTCTTTCGTACCACGGGGACAACATTGAGTAGGAATGGTAAGCATCTTGATCGATAGGAGCCTTAAGGATGGAGTCATATAGGAGGCAAGGCGACGGATTATCCTAGTCCATTTGTTAGTTGGAGATTTGATCGGTGCCTATGCCCCTTGGGTAGGTCTTAGTGAGAGCACCAAGAGGTAGTTTTGAGAAGATCTAGATAGCATGGTTAGTATTGTGCTTATCGTGAGAAACTCTTCATAGGAGGAGAGACCTCAACGACCATGTGGGTGCGACTAGGAGGGTTCGAGCGTCTGCATGGGGTTTTCGGGTATGGTAGTAGGAATGAAGAGGGGAGGATGTTTTGAACTTCATGTTGGCCTAAGACTAGTTGTTAGCGAATACCCTCTTTAGGAAGAGGGATCCCATCTACCATAGTGAACAATCAAGCCAGATCGACTTTATCCTTGCATGGAGGATAGATGTGCTTTCTTAGATTGTAGCGTGATACATAGGAGTGTGTTTGGCGTGAGTATGGGAGGCAAACAGGAAGCGGAAGACACCTGGTGGTCCAATGACGAGGTGCAAAGGGCTATTAAGGAGAAGTAGTGTTTCAAGTGCCTCCACCTTGACAAGAGTGCAACCAACATCGAGGGCTATAGAATAGCGAAGAGGGTTACAAAGCGAGCTATGACTGTAGCAAAGGATCAACCGTGTGATGACCTTTATCAATAGCTAGGCATGAAGGAAGGAGAGGACATTTATAGGATCACTAGGATCTGCGAGAGGAAGACAAGGGACATCAACCAAATCAAATGCATCAAGAACGGGACATTTCTACTTCTGGTGAAGAATGAGGAGATCAAGGATATATGGCAAGACTACTTCAACAAATTGTTTAATGGGAAGAATGAGGGTCCTACCCTTGAGTTGGATGACTCATTTGATGATACCAACATATGCTTTGTGAGGAGAATTCATGAGATAGAGATTAGGGAGGCTTTGAAGAAGATGAAGGGAGCTAAAGTGATGGGCCCTGATGGTACCCCTATTGAGATGTGGAGATGGTTGGGTGCTAGAGCAATAGTATGGTAAACTAAGGTTTTTAACCACATTTTTTGGTCAAACAAGATGTCGGCCAAAAGAATTGAGAAGTACATGAGTACCAAACTTCAAGAAAAGTGAGACGTTCAAAGTTGTACTAACTACCATGGGATTAAGCTAATCAGCCATACAATGAAGCTCTAGGAGAGGGTTATCGAGCATCACCTAAGAAGGTTGACAAGTGTCACCCAAAACTAGTTTGGGTTCATGCCTGAAAGGTCGACCATGGAAGCAATTTTCTTAATGCGCAATTGATGGATAGATATAGGGCGTAGATTGAAGGACTTGCACATTGTCTTTATTGATCTCGATAAGGCGTATGACAAAGTACTAAGAAACATCACATGGTGGGCCTTGGAAAAGCACAAAATCCCAACTATGTACATTACCCTTATCAAGGATATGTATAAGGATGCGATGACGTTTGTCCGAACATGTGATGGTGACCCTAATGATTTTCCATTTACAATAGGACTACATCAAGGGTTAGCGTTGAGCCCTTAATTTTTTGCTATGGTGATGGATGAGGTCACAAGGGACATACAAGGTGATATATATCCCTATGTGTATCCTCTTTGCGAAATGATGTGGTTCTAGGTGAAGAGAGTAGGGGCGGGGGTCAATAGGAAGTTAGAGTTGTGGAGGCACACATGTTAGAGTCAAAAGGGTTCGAATTAGTAGAACCAAGGCTGAGCACATGATGTGAGGTTTTAGCGCAACTAGGCATGAGGATGGAGATGTTAGCCTCGATGGGCAAGTGGTGGCCAAGAAGCATAATTTTCAGGAATTAGGATCGATGCTACAAAAGGATGGCAAATTGATAAAGATGTTAGGCATAGAATTTCAGCCAGTTGGTTGAAATGGCAACAAGCATGACAAGAGGGTTCCGTAAAAGCTAAAAGGTAAGTTCTATAGGATGATGATTCGTCGAGCGATATTATACGATGTTAAATGTTGGCCTACAGAAAGGTGACATCTCCAGAGATGCGTATGTTGCATTGGATTTGTGGGCACACATGAAGGGATAGAGTCCGGAATAAAGATATTCAGGATAGGGTCACAGTGGCACCAGTTGAGGAGAAATTGATATGGTTTGGACATGTCCAATGGAGGCCTCCTGAGGCGCTGATACGTAGTGGGCTTCTAAAGCGGGTCGATAATATAAAGAGAGGTAGAGATCAACCTAAACTGAATTGCGGCAAGTTAGTTAAGAGAGACTTTAAGGGAGTGGAATATCTTCAAGGAATTAGCTATGTATAGGAGCGCTTGGAGACTAGCAATCAACGTGCTTGAACCTTGATCTTTGTTTCTTTTTTCGTTTACTACCTCTAACTCTACCTTTTGTCTTGTGCCCTTTTTGTGTTTCTCTTATCCTTGTTTCTTGTGGGTTTCATCTTTAGCCTACCACTACATGCTTGAGACAAAAGGATATGTTGTTCTTTGTTGTTTTATATGTTGTTACTTTTGACAACCTTGTTTGCTATTATGATTTTGAATGCACATGTGTAACGATAGTTTCTTTGGATGAATCAAATTCGATCTTCTTTGGTAAGGCGGGGCCACGAGGGTGCTCTTACTAGTTTTAGGGCAAAGTTTTCTCAAGGTGAATTAGAAAATATCAACTGCTATGGTTAGAAAGGTAGCTCCTAAATAGTAATCATAATATTAAGCCCTTCTCCATGCTTGTACACAATATTATCATATTATATTTGAATGCTGGTCATAAACACCACCCTATCTTGGGAAGCCAATATGATACTTGAAATTTCCATGTTGAGTAGCTGAAACTTAATGTTTTCTCATTTTGTGCTATTGTATTTCCTTAGGTTATGGTCAATCGGATATATTGGGCTCAACAAGTATGGTATTTTCCTCGAGAGAGGTTTTATGATGGGGCTAATAGAAGCATCTTAGAACAGAATCTTTGTATCTAGTTCAATCCATCCGGTTGTACCCGATTTATCAAGCCATGTAATTTTCTTTCCAACTTATGATTATCATATCTGCTATTTGGCATATGGGCACAAATCTCACTTTCAAAGTATTTTGCTGAAATCTATAACCTATTGTACAACTATTTTGAGACATGGTATCTAATTTTTAACATTATTAGCAGATGACATCCATGCTTGATTTTTGCCATGTACTATATGAATTTTCAAAACTACAAAGTTGTAGAATGTATCAAGAACTATAAGTTACTGTATACTCCATGTCAATATTCGAGATTGTTTGACAATTTTAGATTACAAATTTTAAAATCTATCACGTCGAGGGCTACATATTTGATATAAAGTTTGTCTTTATCCGAGTCCCTATAAAAAAGTTATGAATTATAGTTGCGATTTGTTTATAGAGATGGGCTTTGAGCATCAAAGGATGTCTACTTTAGGAGGCGGACATCCTTTGATGCCTTTAGGACGGCTACCCCTCTAAATGATATTTGTAGGATGCATTGTCCTAGAGCTCCCATAACCATTTATAGAGATCATCGCTAGGTGTGTGCCACCTCCGCTAATGTTTTGTCATGTCTCCCAAAATCATTTTTGTAGTAGTGTGATAGTTTTAGCTGTGATGCCTCTACATGTCTTTCTCCCTCTGTGACGCGTCTTACAATTCCTACGAAATCTTTGGTCCTTTACCTTGATGATGCTAAACCTCCTTAGGTGCCTGGTGTCTATAAAAACAATAGGGGGTGAGTACATACGTGCTCGGCAAGTCCAATCCGAGAGGGTGAATTGTGATTATTATGGGTTGGGACCTAGTAGAGTTTCTAAAACTACTCTCACTAGTTCTCGGGTTAGTCGTTGTAATTAATCAGATTAAGAGGTCATCAATCATATTACTCAATTAGTGTGAAAATCTAATCATAGATGATTCAGCCTAGCATCTGCCCATTCCAAGGACATGGCTATTCAAATAGATTTAGGTAACTCTGCAGAGGTTGTACAAATTTCCCCACACGATAGGCGTTGTCTACACCACGGCCAATGGTTCAACAGGCCTAATGAGATCCTGTACCCGCTCGGATGCCTCCTAGGTTTTAGTATATTTTCTACCGTAGGTTTCTCGGGGGTTGGAGCAACGGGAAGATCACTTAGCATCCCAATGGGAAGATCACTTAGCATCCCAACATGGAAAATCACTTAGCATCCGGCCGTAGAAGATCACTTAGCATCCGCATAAAAATCATAATTGTAATTATCAATCTATGCACAAAACGTCGTCACCACGCCCATTCATTTATTGTGGAAGACCGCATTGCAACCATGCCAACCAGACCATGGAAGATCACCTAGCATCCATGTCGGCTCCTGATAGACCACTTTGCCTACCTCTGGCCTCCTAGTTATAAAAATATACTTCAACCCAACGGGGTGTGAGATCCAGCCTCCCCATCCAGGCATGTGGTTATACGTATCATCGCACTAAGTAGATCATCTATGAACCGTTCCTTACGAGGCAAGTATCTATTCGTAGGAATCCCTCACAGTGATTCCCTATGTGGTATTTAGGCTCTACGAGACTACCACTGTCACGCCCCACTTTTAATGGGTTGTTAATTACACGTATTAGTGCCGGGATCAAGCGCTAATACGTTTTATAAGACAAGAGTGGACCGCATTTATTTATAAAAAGTGCCAAGCTTTTATTGATAGGATAAATAAGGTCTTACATGAGTGACTCGAGGGTCACTATCTTAGAGGTTACACAACGGTGGATAAACCTAATCCATGTTGTGGCTAATTATTTATTTATCGAGTGCGCTTTCAACAAGCATAGTGGCTCCTATCATGTCACACCCACAAGCAACTTGAGCGTAGTCGAAACCCTAGTGTCAACATCCCGGTCCTAGCAACTCCAAAGGCGTAAACGTCTAATCATCCCGCATTGCCTTATCGTAGCCGAAGTCCCCATCCGAGCCTAACTCGAAAATTAACAACGGGTGAGTACAAAAGTACTCGGCAAGTCCACACCGGGGGTTGGTGGTTATTAGGGGTTTGGGCCCCTAGCGAGACTCTAAAATCTGCTCTTGCTAGTTCCCGATTAACTTAGATAAGATTATCATCAACAACAAGCACAAACGGTTAGTCAACATTAGTGTGAAAATTTAATCATAGATGATATGGCCTAGCATTTGCCCATTCCAAGGGCGTGGCTATTCGAATAGATTTAAATATAACTCTGCGAGAGGTTGTACAATTTTCCCCACACGATGGATCAGCTCCTTCCATGATCGGTGGTCGAAAAAAAGATCCAACGAGACCTCGTACCGCCCTTCGGATGCCTCCTAGGTTTCGGTATATCTTCTACCAAAGGTTTCTCGGGGGTTGGAAATGGGAAGGTCACTTTCGGCATCCCATTAGCACACGGCATTTCGGATGATCACTTTCGGCATCCGTCAACTTAATAATTAGATATCACGATAATATCATTGCGCCAAAAAGTTTTACGTGGAGGATCACTTTCGGCATCCACGCCAACCGGGACCATGGGGCCACTCTCCCCATGTCGACTCCCGATAGCCCTTCGCCTACCACCGGCCACCTAGGCATACAATATACCTTGACCTAACGGGGTGTGAGATCAAGTCGCCCCATCCCGACGTGTGGTCATGCGTGGTATCTCACTAGGTAGATGGTCTATGAACCGGTTCTTAGGGGAGGCAAGTACCTCTCCGCGGGAACCCTCGGTTCCCGAGTTGTGTTAGCCCACCTCCATGTAGACTAACACCACCCACCTCTTTTGTTGGTCGCTCATTTATTATTATAATATCTTAACTTATAATTAAACATTATGAACACATCGGTGATAACCCCTCGCACATAGCATCATCATTATCTCAAGCACCGCGACTTATTACGCACTTAGCTTAGAATCGAGGTTATCATCGCATGTGTGAACATTCACTTAGATCAACACATCATGTATATAATTATTGTGAGGTTAAAGGTTAATTAATTAGGTCATGATTAAGGGGGTAAGGACTTGCCTTGGTTGTATCGTCGTCGGGGCTCAGCGATATAATCGGGGTTGCAATTCTCGATAAAAGGTCTTCCGTTGGCTACTTCCACGTTCGGCGAGATTAAACGAATAATTATTAGGGGCGAATGAATAGCGATAAAAGACACCACGTGATAATGAGAGAAATCATGATAAACGGATAGAGTACGATTTTTGAAAAATACTTGGAAGTGGTTTGACCTAAATCGGAGTTACGGATCGGAAGTTATGTTTTTTGAAGTTTTAATTCTAGATAATAAACCTCGTGGGATTTTTATGTCAATATTTTATTTAAGGAAAAATATAATAAAAATCATGACGATCATCTCCACGTAATCTAGTTTATTTACATATTTTTTTGGAATTTTTTAGACACTCGGAAAATATATTTACAACTTCCCCGTGTACAAAACGGGTGTACATAGCATTTTGCCTTCTTTATTCTGGTTTCGTCACCCCGTTTATTGACCGGTGGGCCCCGGGTTGGCCCACGTGGCTCCCAACGGTGGTAGACGGCGGGGGGACGAACGAGGACACGTGTCGGCGCCGGATTGGTCACCTATCAACGCCGTTCACGGCGGGTGACGTCATCACGCGTGTCGATCCCGCCCGCTACGCATCACGGCGGCGCTCCGCCGGCTTTGGCGGACTTGGCCGTAGTCCCTCCTTTGCTCGCCGCGTGGGGCGGCGGGGTCCCTATCGCCCTTCGGACCCGGGGTGGGTGGTCGTGCGGTCGGGCATGAAGCCTTCCACGACGGCGGCGCAGCGGACATCTCCCCGGCGGGCGGGCGCTCACGTCGCCGGCCACAAAGACAATAGGGGGCAAAATCATGGGAAATGAAAGAGGAGGGAGTAGGGAAGCGTACTAGTCCACCAATTTCTACCAACGACGACTAGAACGACGGCGGCACTCGACACCTTGCTCGGGGCGGCGGCATGATCCCGATTTGGGGGAAGGATGAACAGAGCGAGGAGGAGAGGGAGGGGGAGTGAGTAGGCGCGAGCACGGCGTGGTCCGGCCGCGGAGCTTCTTGTGCCCGGTGAGGTCGAATGGGGCATCGGGCGAGGCTATTTATAGCCGGGCGCCGCGGCGTGCCCCGGCGAGATATTTTTCTCGCGCACCGCACCCGCTGCGCTGGCCCGTGGACCTCGTGAGCATTCCTCCTCGTCGTTCTCGCCGCCCTCGATGCCGGTCGCCTAGCTGGCCGGAATCCCATCGTGGGGTCTTGTCATGGTGGCCGGCGGACAGTTTGCGGGGTCGCCGCCTCCACCGCTTTGGCTCGATGGCGCTGGGCCGTGGACGGCCCGCGACGCGGTGTTTCGCGGCGGCGCTACGGATCGTGACCCGGTCTTCTTCCTCCTTGGCGGCCTCGCCCCGACTTCGCCGTGGTGGCCGGCATCACGCGCACGAGGTCGCCGTCCTTCCTTGGCGGGCGCGTTGACGCCGCGCAAAGGCGCGCTCACGAAAAAAACGTGTCGGCTCGCTGGGCGGATGGGGCAGCGGGGAACTGCGGCTCCCACCGTATGCTCGCCAACCCGCCGGTGGCTGGGTACGGAGAGGGAGCAATGGGGTCCGGACGGGTCGCGGCCGTCGTCGCCTCCCTCCCGAGGGGATGGAACCGACGACCGGGTCCCGCGCTATGTGAAACAGGAAGAGAAGAGGTGGGCCGGGCCGTGGCTTGGTGGGCTTGTTTCCACTGGGCCGGCCGCAGCGGGAGAAGAAAAGAGAGAAGGAGAGGGAAGGGAATGGCTAGCCGGGCTGGGCACATTGCTCATTCTTCCTTTCTTCTATTTTTCTTCTCTTTTCTATTTCTTCTCCTTCCCTTTCCTTTCTAATTTCTTTCTCCTTTATTTCTTTCCCCTTTTATTATTTCCCAATTATTTGTCACTCCTTTCAGGTTTAAAATCTAAAATATTTTATGTGTTCAAAAATTCAAGGAGGTAGAATTTAATATTCTAGTCCTCAAGATTTTTGAATTAAGTCATAAAATATTGCTAAGGCGATAAATTAAATCGAGGTTTTTGAAAAGTTCGAATTTTTAGCGAATTTTAAAATAGCCAAAATTCGGGGTGTTACAACCACTACTCACCTCTTTTGATGGTTAGGTTCATGTTATTATTATTATTCCATAATCTCATATTAGTCATCATCATGGCCTTCATCATAATCACAACAATCTCATTCATAAATCTCATCAATCTCAATTATCATTCTCAAATAATCTTATCAATCCCATACATATCACATGTATGTATTATTCTCACATATAAATATTCCACATGAAATAACAAAGCCATGATCATAATTTCCGTAGATCATCAATGTTCCATTAGGTTAAGATTAGAGGGGTGGGGGTGAGGACATGCCTGGTTCATTGTTAACTATCGGCACGTTGACAGGTAGAGCTGGCTTACTCCTGGGAAAAAACTCCTTCGTCGGTCGGTGCAACTACTGTGCGCGCTTAAATTATAAATGCAAGGCACAAACATAACTAGAATTTAAATGGGCACCAAATATTGGGACAATGGTATGGGGATGTAGGGAATGATTTTAGAGGAATTATGGAAGTTGAACGGAGTGATTTGGAGTTAGGATGAGAAGATATGAATTTCCAAAGTTTTATAAAGGATTTATAAATGGGTTATACTTTGAAAATAAATCTGGAATTTTGGGTAATTGCAAATGATGTGAAAATACATGGGTATGTTCTGGGGTGTACCTATTTTATTTACAAATTTTTTGGGAATTCTTCTGTGACTGGAAAATGGACTTTTACATTTATGTGTACATCTCCTGGTGTGGCCATAGTGTTTCCTCCTCCTATTCCTGTGTGCATGCATGGGTATGACACATGGGGTCCATCTGTTGGCCTCCTAGGTCACTGACGTGTAGGCCTGTATTGTCAATCCGGTCCACTTGTCAATGAAATGGACGAGGGGAACATGGGACGGGACGGCGTCGACGTCTTCCAATCCAGGCGCACCTGGCAGTAATAGAATAGGAAGAGAGTAACAGACGACGTCGACGGCGCTGTCGATGCGCTGCTGGAACAGAGGACGCGGAGGTAGAGGCGTCGTTAGAATCTGGACCGGAATGGTGTGGACCTCGTCTGGGGCTCACCATACGGGGTCTTTGGGGTCCGCATCGTGGTCCGGCACCCATCAGTGAGCTCTAGAACGGCGGCGGGGTCGATCCCTACAACGTCAGCTCACCGGGCGGCTCGATGGACGTCTCTCGGCGGATGGGCTCAATTGCTGTGCCCGTTGGGTGGTCGTGTGGTGTTGGGGTGGGTTGGTGTGCTACGGGTTGGGTGTGTGAAGGCGTTGGGGCGATGTGGTGCTTTGCCGAGCCCTGTCGTGGGTCACGGGCGTTTGTGGCAGCTCGGCGGGGGCGACATACGGGGGCAGCGTGGTACAGAGGGCCGGAGGGAGCTAGGTAAATCAAGCCTCGGTGGAAGAAGTGAAATCAGTTCTTGCTTTGAGACTTCCAGATTGCACCGCAAGTAACGATGGAATGCAAGAAGGAAGACTCAGGAATGAAATCAATCAAACCTCATATCATACGAAGGTTATCAATTAGATGGGATTCCAGCTTGGAACTTGAAGATGTGTTTGGAGATATGGCGGTTGGTAAATTAAGGAGGAGATCAAGGATGAATATTTGGTGTATGATGGCAAGGGATAAATATTTGATGCCAAAATAAATTCTAGAGCACACACAAGCAAGCAAACAAGCAAGCAATCATACAAGCATTCCTAAATCTATACGGTGAATTTTAATACAGGGTTTTGGAAAATGGGTTTTGGTTGTGCAGAAAATAAACAAGTCAGGTTTTAGTTGTTAATTATAAAAATTCAATTTTTTAGTGGATTTTAACATGATGCAAAAATACACCTTCTCCGGTCGGGCCTTCATCAGAGCCTTCTCTAGCCAGGTCTTCGTCACCATCCTTCTCCAGTCGGGCCTTTGTCGAAGCCTTCATTGGCCAGGCCTTGGTCACCAGCCTTCTCCGGCAGGGCCTTCATAGGAGTCTTCTCCAGGCAAGCCTTCGTCGGCAGTGTCGGTGTTTTACAACCGATAGCCTGCCACGGGGTTACCTGAGACAATCGTTCGGGCTTCGAAGAACCTTGGAACCGGGCTAACAAGAGATTTATACTGGTTCGGGCCCTCGATCTCTGATCGAGTAAAGAACTTACGTCCAGTCAGCGTTAGCCATTGTTGGATTGATTGGTGTATGCTGTGTGTTTACAAGAGGTGCCCCTCGATAACCTTTTATATGGCAGAAGGGACTCAAGGGTTGTTTCTAGTTCTAGTCGGATACAAGGAGAGTTGTCCGAGTAAGACTCAAACGGCAACTTACTACAGCATGATACAGCTAAGTTCTATCGTAATTACAATCGAAATCATCATAGCTTTACTTCGATAAAGCCCACGGCCCTCTTGGTAGAGTACCCTATGGGTACCGTATCCACAGGCAGACCTTCTCCGAATAGAACATTCATCGCGGGACCTTCTATGCAGAGCCTCTGCCTTAGACCATTATTGTGCAGCCTTCTCCAAGAGCCTTCTCCCATCGGCCGTCTCCGGGAGCCTTCTCCCGTCGGTCTCCTCTCTGAGAGGCCTTTTTTCTGCCGGTCTTCTCCTGCCGGCCTTCACCAAGAAGCCTCATCCTCTCGACCCTATTCAAGACGCTTGTCCCAACAATTCTATATCGGTTGTGCGGGGAGATAGGTTGATAGAATAATGTATTTGTTTCACAGCTATTTACAATATGGGTTTGTAAATTTTCGCAAACCGAGAAATTAAGTATGTGGAACCGCGAGACCAAGACCCGTTCCGGTAATCACGTGAGTTAAGAGAAAGCGATAGACAGACCACCACCCAGATGGAATAAAGAGAAAGCAATGGACAGATCAAAGCGGGCGAATCGTTGCTTTGCTGCTTCTTTGGGCAACATCTGATTCGACTGACCGGATCGAGGTATATAAGATAGGTGGTCCATCTATTGCAATCACATATTCATGCATGAGCTGACTCTATATCAGTAGAATATAGAACAAGGCTACACACGAACTGTAGTAACCGATGGCTGATGCCGTCGGAGGAGGAGAGACGACCAGCGGCGGCAACAGATGCTGCTCGCCGAATCCGCGTCCTCCCGTGGCACCGCTGCCGCAAGAACTTGACGTACTTTTGAGCAAGTACGTGCTCTTCCATGTGTACCTGCTGAAGGCTGTGACGGGCTTAGGCTACCTGGCGCTTACGTGGTCAACCGTTGTCCTCCTGGGTGGCTTCATCACTGCGCTGACCAAGAAAGACTTCTGGTGCATCACCGTAATCAGCTTGATGCAAGCAGCAAGGTCAGTAATATATAACGCCATAGCTAGCTATTCTCGTTTCTAAAAAATAGTTATATTGTCTTAGTATTTATTTGCACTCTCTACCCCTGACTACATGTTTCCATAAAAAATAGTTATATTGTCTTAATATTACAAATTAGAGGCATCAACGTAGACTCTACCTCTACGTTAATTCTTACCCCAATACACAGTAGATTGATGCGAATCCAACTACATTTCTGAACGAATAATAAGGTGGTACTAGAGTTCCACCGCTCCTACGTATGCACACATGGGCCTTTGATATTTATTGCGCCACAATACTTGCATACTATTACTATTAGTATGTTTTTTTTTTTCGAATACGCAAAAGGCTTGAGTATCTTTTGTATTAAGTAGAGAAACAATAAAGGTTCCAGCAACGCGCCACGAATGTCGCACTAGGGGGAATATAGTTATACAATCAGTTTAGCCCACCCTAGCAGAAGGAGATCAAAATGCTATTACTTGCTAACCGAACTACCTAGTCTTAACCAATAATCAGACGCGGTGGCTGGCGTGGCGCCTCGACCCCTCTCCTATGAAGAGCTCTCGCAGCGCCTCATTATGAGAGGGGTTGGGATCCTCGCGGAAGTTGTCGTAGGCATCCTTTTCTGTCGTGGAGGGCTCCGTCCTTCCATCGATGAACCCCAGTCGTTGCATCACTCATATCTTCCCCCGATTCGCAACCGGAACACGCGAGAGCGACTAGGCTACGATCCTCCTACTGCAGTGCAGCAATGCTGGCTGCAGTGGTGACACCTGCACTAGCAGCGGCAACAGCGCCTTACACAGAACCTTACCGGCGAACCGCTTCAGCCTCCTGCCTAGGGAGTCGGCAGACCTTGGTGAGGCGGCCGCATCCACTCCGGTTGGGGTGGCTGCGCGATCGCCTTAGCATCCACAACGCCGTCCTGAACAGCCGCTGGCGGCGACAGAATTGGCTCCGACTCTGTCGGACCAAAGTCTGGTGGGCAGTCCCCATTGTCGACCGTGGCCACCTCGATGTCCGAGTAGTCATTGAACACCAACAACTTTGGCGTGATCGACTATCCCGCATCGAATTGCCATTGAGGGCAAGGCGGGCGCGAAGGTAGTGTCTGTAGTATCACACCATCCTGGGACGGTGCCGCGCAGCCCCCCCGTGATCCGTCTCGCACGGCCTCCTCCGGCCAAGGCGACCGGTGACCACGGATGACCCAGCCATCGGGTGAGCGAAGCTGCGAGCTCCAACATCGGGTCATTGGCAAGTTCATGATCAGCTACGGTGTCCATACGCGTAGACAGCGACAGCGGGTCGACCTCGACAAGGGTCCTCGTGCCGGTCATCTCGCCGGGCCAAGCCTAGGTGTCGTGATCGATAGGTGCAACAATGACCGCTTCTTGGGCGGCCTCGGCCGAAAGTGCCCATGGCTCCTCTGTCACCTAGGGTGGCGTCGTTGTCGATGTCGCCGCGGCCGTCCTTCGCCGCTGCTCCACCCGCGCCTGGCATGGCCTGGCCCAAGCCCGTCTGGCATGGCCTGGCCCAAGCCCGTCTGGCATGGCCTGGCCCAAGCCCGCCTTCGCCGCTGCCAGCGAGGCCTAGAGGCACCCGTCGTAGCATCCCGCGTGGCCCCAATGTGATATATTTAGTTTGTTTTATATTTATTTTGATTACCGAGGGATGATGAACCCAGCACTGATCAAGCAGCAGCCATGGTCGCCGCAGGATTTTCCACGATTTGGCGGACCACCTACTCCCCAATTTCTTCAAGCTAGTGACACACATTATCCGCCACAACTGTGTCGTTGTGCGTTATCGAATGTGGCTGGTGACTAAATCGTTTAGAAGTAAAGAAGATCCCTTGGTCAGGGTGGCTAAAAAAGTTGGCTACATTGCTTTCGTCGTGCTGGCGGTGCTGCCGTTCCTGGTCATGTGCTACGTCCCTGCCTTCCTCTACGTCTACGGCGGGTCCGTCGCCTGCATCGCGCTCGCCATCTGGCGCACGGTGCAGCGCGACTACGACGACGGAGGAGGCAGCAGCGGCACGGCGAACCTGGCGCCGGCGCTGGACATGTTCTACTCCCTGGTCCTCCTCCAAGGCGGGCTCCTCCTGGTCTGGCTCTACCATGAGTCCTGGTGGGTTGACCACCTCATCACGCTCCGTCAACACTGCAAGCTTCCCAACACGGAATGGTGCCGCCTGGCGCTCGTGGAGTTCCTCTGCGACACCAGGGCGAGATGCTGGCGGGACCTCTCGTCGATCCGTGGCAGGAGGCTCGTCGACTACGCCGTCGGCTTGCTGGACTCCGGGTCGTGGGACGACAACCTGTCGGGCGCGAGGCTGCTGGACGAGTTCATCAGGCAGAGGTGCGACGTGAGGTCGCTGCTTCTTCCTTCCAGGCCCAAGATCCAGAAGCTGATCGACTCGCTGGGATGGAGAACCGGCCGGCGACCAGAAGACACGGAGATGAGGAAGCTCGCGGCACGCATCGTGGCGCACCTCGCCGGCGACCTCCACCTAGCCCAGTTCCCCGGTGCCATCCAGTGCATATCCTACCTTCTCCACGACGACGCCACAGCCACACTGGTGTACAACGACCAACAAGGGCTCACCCATCCTACACAAAGGAGGCTTGCATCAGAGAAACATGCCATGATCCTTCGACTCGAAAGGAGAGAACGGGAACGGGAAGCGAGCCACCAGAAAAAACTCTTCAAGAGACTACAACGAGATGGTGTTCACCTGCAGCAGCAGCAGCGAGGAGGCGGTAGCGGTGCCTGCAACGAGCTGATCCTGCAAGGCCTGGCGATCCTGGAGAGGCTCGCGTCTGACCGCCACAACTGCAGCGAGATATGCAGCAGCCCCGGCCTCCTCGCCAAGATCACGGCACCGCTCTACTCCGGCACGTTCGTCCAAGATATCGGCGGCATTGCCGACTGGGTCCACGTTGCCAACGCCACTTTCAAGGTTGTGTACCAGCTCATCCATGCTCCCGGGGAGAACAGCGCAAGGCTGCGCACTGAGATCTCCGAAAACAAGCAAGCAATGAGCAACCTCGACACCATTGTTGGTCAAACCCAACAGGAGCTCATGATGCGAGGGATGGAGATCCTGACAGAACTGGCCTTGGATTCGTCTATCCACCTCCCCAGGGAAACAAAGGAAACTCTCATGAAGAAGCAGATGCACATCTTCCTGTACACCGCTGAAGGGGACCTCAGAGTCACAGCTGGGAGAACACTGGTGTTCACCAAATGTGGAGATGAGAGTAGCTTTGATGGTCTAGTTCAAATTCTTGATAATAAGGACATCAAGATCAAATACAGGATCATAGCAGCAGAGATCTTGGAGAATATGTGCGCACACTGTGACAAACAACGTGTCAAGGATATATTGCTGTTGCTGCCAAAGGTGCGTACGTGCCCATGTCTGTTCAGCAAATTCAAACATTTCTTAGCTCTAGCTAGCACCACAAATATGCCACACCTCCTAATAAAATCCTTCTGTTTTCGTTTCTTTTATTTATTTATTTATTCATATTTATTTACTTTGCTTGCCCTATACCATTAGGTAACTCATCACATAGGTTATGTTTCTATGCTAGTTTATTCCTAATGAAGCATTCATGCAAAGTCACATATCAAAGAATAAAATGTTGAATTGTTTCATTTGTGGCCATACAGAAACAACATTTGAAGCTTCCATTCCTCCAATTATTCCTTACAACAAAGTCACATTACTCGATCTGCAGGTTCTCTCAGTAATAATGTCCTCTGAAAGAGAAAACACACAAAGGAATAACAAGACCACTCCAGCACCACGACAAGATGAAGAAAACCAAATTCTAGCTCAGGGAGTTAACACAAACACACAGATTCAGGGGACTCCATCGAGGTACCAACATAAGTCATCTCATCAAGGAAATGATGAGTGGAAAACTGCTATAAAAGCATTGCAAGAAAAACTATTGTCGCTTACTCTGGTGATGTATGACAAACTAAAAAGTGAAGATTTCGGCAATGCACTTCCAATCAATGGCTCAGCATTTGTGGCCAAGCTCAAGACTATGGTAAAAGAGAACTGTGAGGCCACAGTTACCAGTCTCAATATCGTGAAGCTTTGTGGTCAGATAGCCGTATCAATGATGAATCGCAACTGCCAGTATACTGAATACTTCAAAAACCAGGAATTCGTGAACTCACTGTCTGAGGCTAGGCAAATCATGTCTAACCTTGAAAGTTGTGTACTGTTTGCTGGGAGGGATGATCATGGACTGAGGAAGATGGCCAGGCCTATCCTCTTGGATCTTGAGAAAGAAGCACAAAGATTGGTTGGTTAGAAAGCTCATTGTGATTGCTATCTTAACTAGTCCTACTCCATTTCCCCATCACAAATAAAATTCTACTTATATTCTCTAGTTTTTGGACAATGCTCCTTTTGTCTTGTTTTATTTCTCAATTCAGCTCAAAGCAATAATGTCCTCTTGCTAAACATATCGAACCTGTGCTGAATATGCTTGTAACAACATCTGTATTGAAAGTTTATATAACTTTGATTGCTGCTTTTACTAACCTGTGAGGTTCCAGCCTGGATAATGATCAAACGTTTGTACTGCTTCCCAACCATCAAATAGGCAGAAATTTCATCGTCATATATTCATATGGGCCTAAGAATAAGATGCTGATCTAAAATGTCAATCATGAAACTTTCTTTGAAAATCACATACTTACAACAAAAAAGAATTTTTGTGACAGTCCAAGTCGTACAAGTAGAGCTATAGAGAAATTAAAACCAATCATAGATTCCTCGCATGGTAGAGCTCCACGCGCTCTAGAGGCCTGGCACGCCGCAAACCAATGCTTGAAGATTCCTTTTGCTCTTAGCCTAACTAGAGCTAACTTAATTTTGAAGACACGTTTACACGTTTGCTGGGAAAATTTTTCAAAAGCTTTGCAAGTTGATGTAAATCAACCCACGGTCCTATTCGGTCTAAGAGTACGGTACATAGGTTCAACTATTTTAAGTATATCACCTTTAGATAAAATTCATTTTAATGTGAAGAAGAGAAAATTAGGATTCTTGTCTTTTTTTTTTTTCATAAACCGAATGCAGGCAATGTTGCGTGCGACCCCTCTTGTTGCCTGTCACACCTTGAAATTTTCAATTTTGGATTGTGAATAGAAAAACATAAATAAAATAAACATTTTAATGTTTTTCTAAATTTTCCAAGATTTTATTTAGTTTGTTGTCAATTTAAGAGAAGTAAAAATGTGGCTTATATAATTTTTACATGTAAATGAAGAATAGTTAATGCATTCCAGTTGGCTCCTTATTTAACTTGAGTGAAAAATGGATTTACAAAATATGATTAAGCCTCGAATAGGTTGTCCTCTTTTTTTAAAAAAAAAAATAGATCCTCCAATATGAGCTAAGCAAGATTTTCGAAAGTATTTGAAAATGTGATTCGAATGCATGGATGAAAAAATGATAATGTATTTAAAAAGTTCTGAAAATAAGCTGGTCTAAAAATATTTGCTTTGTCTTTCAATTGACAAGTTTATCTGTTCAAAAGGCTTTGCTTCGAATTTGTTTTGATGGCTTTGAAATAAAAAAAAAAAAAAATGGAAAATCTCTCTCA
Organism: Hyparrhenia diplandra; assembly: GCA_015847255.1. Lineage (NCBI taxonomy): Eukaryota > Viridiplantae > Streptophyta > Magnoliopsida > Poales > Poaceae > Hyparrhenia > Hyparrhenia diplandra. Next base: position 232,561 of record JADLZK010010770.1, on the reverse strand, counting down.
GTTTCTGGCCCAAAGCAGCCCTTCTGCCGCTCGCTCCCCAGGCCCTTCCTCCTGCCTGATTTGTCCTGCAAGGCCCATATCGGCCCAGCTCTACTACTTCCTATCAGTCGCAAGGCAAAAGCCTAGTTCGACAGCCCAGCACACCTTGGGCCTAGCAGGAACCTAGGCCCGCGTGGAGCACCCCTCTCTCTGGGTTTTCTCTCTAATGCCACACGCCAAATATCTCCTTGCCCCATGAAGGCTCGAGTGCAAATGCTAAATTTCAGAAACAATAGGCTTTCTGCTCAGCCTGCAAATTCTCCGTTTTTCCCAATCTTAAGGTTCTTGATTTGTCCTTCAATTTTTAAGTTCCCAACTAAGTTATTTACCAAGATTGAAGAGCTTGAACCTTAGATCCAGTGACTTGGAAGGCCCTACCCCTACAACCATGGCTCCCTCTTTTAGAGAAACTTGGTGTCCAACAATAGTTTCAGTGGTTACATTCCTATGGGTCTATTTGGGTAATGAAACCTTACCATGTTAGACCTCAGCCAGAACAATCTAGCAGGGGTATCCCAGATGCGTTCTGGAGCCTTCCAAGACTCAGCAGTTTGCTCCAGTCAGGTAAGAACTTCAGCAGGGAAATGCCACGGGGACTGCTGAACCTCGCCATGATGATGTTCAGATTTGCAGGGAATCAGAATAGATTTTGGGGCTCAAATGCTCAATTCCAAAAGGAATCACCAAGAACATCAGGATGTCAGATTTAAGCCACAGCAACCTCAGTGGGTAGCCGTCCAGTCTTCTCTCGCCTAATAATTTGGAGGCTGTTGATGGCTTGCCCGTTCCTGGGATGCTATCTAGGAGCCTTCATCATCTGAGGCTTGGAGGAAACTTTGCTTAGTGGATGCTATCTAGTACGCCTGATAATTTGTGTATATATATTATGCATGACTTATCTAGAGTTGGATGACAATCAGATTGTGGCTTCTATACCTTCACAGCTGGGAAAATGCAATACTTTAAATCTCCTAGACTTGTCTAATAAGCTGCAGGGTGCTCTACCTGCTGAGCTGGGAATCACTGACCGGCTGATCATGATGAAGCTCCAAATGAACAATCTTGATGGACATGTCCCAAATTCATTTTCCAATATGAACAAACTGGAAGTATTTTACCTGGGTCAGAACTCATTTACTGGAGATGTGCCTTCCATAGTTATTCAGTTACCAATTCTCTGCTATACAAATTTGTGTGGCAAACAAGCTCAAATTAAGGAACAATTCCATCTTCGATCACTTCACCGCAGTTTCTAATAACCTCCCAGGGACAATGAGCTAACAGGAACCATTCTCTTGATGCCAACCAAATCGAGTTTTATTGAACTAGGTCACAAACAAATCTGATTTTCCTTCAAGCTTTGGAAATTTGGAATGTTCGACAGTTATTCATCTTTCATTGAAACAAAAACCTATCAGGTCAAGTACCGTGTCCTCACTTAATGTTAACATATTTGTTCCTTTCTTACAACCAACTCTCAAGACCCTTGCCTGACTTGCCTAGAAGGCTACAAGGATGCAGCTTAATGTGACTGGAAATCCAGGCCTCAAAAAAGGTACAGAAGATGACTTCAGGTCAGCTATGTGGGTTGCAGCAGTATCTTTTGTAGTTGGGGGTACAATCTCCTTTATGTTGCTCCTGTCACAATGTAACAATCTCAAGATCAAAGGAGTCGTTGCAGTTGACAAACGCAGACACAAATCTGTTATTGTCACTCAGTCAACCAATGTGATTCACACACTAGCTGTCATCTGATTCAGTTCAACCCTCTGATGCATGTAGCTGTTCTTCATCATGATAATAGAAACAATTCATGTCCAAGGTGGCAACATTTATATTGTAATGGGATGAGCATCATAATAGCAATTCAAAACTTGGTCGAAAGTTCTTGTAAGTAGTTAACAGACATATTGTAAGTGGTCAAAGGTAAGATATAGCATTCTCTTCATGTGGAATAACTTTTTGAAAAGTCATATTTAAGATTAGTTCATTCTGGTAGGTAAGGAATGACACGTAACACGTGCCATTTGATAATTGAAACAAAAACATGATGACATCAAACCCTAGACAACAAAGCTGATGATCCTTAGAAATCAAAATGGAACTTTCACAAGAGAGAGAGAGAGAGAGAGAGAGAGAGAGAGATGAAGTCCCCATGATCAACTCATTCTAGGATTATGCTTGACGTAAATAATCATATCATATCACATTAGTTAAGTGACATTTAATCATGCACACAATGAGCATAGCACAGCTCAACATTAAAGTACCTGCATATGCACCACCAATCATACAGTCCTATTTAGATGTACCTGCAACATATTGGGTTTAAGCTTGGAAGTTGGAACAGTTTGCTTTTTTTTCCAATCATATACACCACAATACATTATCCACAATCCAAGTTGAGGAAATTTTTCACAAGAAACTGTTGCACTTAAGTTTTTCAAAACAAGTTCAGCAGATTTTCTAACCAAGAACTGTAGACAAAGGAATAATCATAAAAAGGCTGTAGCAAATAGTAGCAACAGCGAGCAACAAAAAAGAGACAAAAACAGTTCATACAAGAATGCTTTCTTTACCTCAAAATGATGACTAATTGGAAGAATATATATTTGAGGAGAAACTCTTTGGTCCTCCCTTACAAAATCGCTTTTCCTTCTGCATCAAGGTATCCTGCAAACTTACAAAGAATGGCAACTAATACAAATTTAAAGCGTTGCTGGATACTTGTAATAACTATCCAAGCAAACCTTCCTGCTTTAATCACGCTTATGGTCCCATAAAAAATGCATTTTTAACAGTAAAAGCGGTATTAAAAATGAAAAACAATGGTTATCAATGAGACAGATTCTCAGAAAAATATTAACAATGTGAGACATGAATTAGAATGATCAACAGTTTATCGAAAGGTGTCCCTTATCAGAAAGTCTGAATTGATATACTTACACAGACTAAGTATACACAATGACAACTGGGCAGCAATTTGAGGTAATTACAGGTAAAATTGAAGCCTGACGTTTCTATATGGCATCGTCCTAGTAGAAATCAGATAAAATCACATTGCAGCTACCACATGACGTCCTAAAATGAGGTGGAAAAATAGTATAGTTGGTGACACCACTGTATCTAAGTACACAATGCTTTTCCGGAACCAGTATTCCTGCATGACTCAGCACTTGATTGGCCAGAATGTGGCATCCTTCTGGCTTGCTCCTTTGCTAAACTCATCATCAAGATACAGGCAAACCACAGTTGACAACTTATAATCCGTAGTATCAATCTATCCAAGGCCAGGTTGATGTAAAACTGCCAATACCAGTTCTACATCAATCAATCATGTCTGAGAGCAAAATGATTCTCAACACCTTCCTGCCAAATGTTGGCAAAGCATTATCTATCAGACAATACTTGAGTCCTTGTATCTAAGAAGACGCTCTTCTTTTAGGTAACCATTTTCAACCTTGGGAAGTGACAACGTCAAGGTCTCATCATCTATAGAATCTTGACATTTTAGTGGCATGACCTCAATTGCAAACGCATTCTGACTAGCATGCTTTGGCCTTCGTGTGGACAAACATTGTCCAGGACCTGTTTAAAAAGAAAATTTCAAAAGACAAAACCAAGCATCCTCAAGGGGTGTGTACAAATTCATGAATCGTGACATACTATCAGTCATATCTTTTGTCTTGTGAAGAAGAAACGTCCCAGATAGGATAGTCATGAAGCCACACATCTCTGTAACAATTTGTGTTGGATTTTGATGATCCCAATCCTGCACATCAAGAAACAAAGCACGGATAAACTTAGAAGATATACATTTGATGCAGTAGGTAATTCACATAAAAGCCATGATCACCTTGCATATATACAGAGAGAAAAAAGAGAATTATGTCAACATATAGATAGAACTAGAAGAACTTCAACAAGTATATATATATATATATATATATATATATAAAGAATAGAAGACACTGATGTGTGAACTTCTGTTAGTTAATATGGCCTTATGATCCAGTTACAAAGGATCCTGGAGCCTGTATTTGGCAAAAGCACTAATGTGTGAACTTCTTTTAGTTAATACTGAAAGTGAAATGCCTATCATTGTGAGATCTAATTTCTTTTTTTTCGAGCAATGTGAGATCTAGTTTCTAGTAAACCACCCCATTTATAGGGACAATATATTGTTGTTGTTGTTGTTGTTGTATCAAGACAAGAATAAATCAAACAGCAAGCAAGTGAATTTCTTAACTTTTTTCAACAAAAATGTTCACTTAACAACAATAAATGATTACAGTTTCTCAAGAAAGCAATGTGGGTTACCTTGAACATTATCACACTTGCTATAATTGTTAGTGAAGTAAACATCACGTAATATATCGGTGAGACTACTGCTGTATTAAAGGTATCCAATGCCTGCAATTTAAAGAGGAAAGCATATTAACTTCGCTTGCATGTAATTCTTAACCATATTCTGTGAGAGAAAACAAGCAGAAACGAGAACAAGAGAACAGAGCCAAAGAAGACCAGCTTAATACAGTAAGAACTGAAAGCTACAGTTCAAAAACATAACACAGATTATAAAATAAGCTGTGTGCACTTCTTTTGTTTGCATAACAGCATAAGTAATAACATCCCCACTCCCTTATCAAAACCAAATATATATCCTTCAGAAGGCAGATAATGCAACCAGCAATGAATTAGACAAGCTGCTTAAAGAAACCATGGTAATCCAAAAGTCCAGATTCATATTTGGTATCAAAACTTGATCCTATATCAAGGAATCACTTCAAATGGTAATAGGTCGTTTGTGCACTCGCAGAATGAGGTCTGGAACAAAGTAACATGAAAGCTTACAAGGCTAAATTCTATACTGTTAGATGCATACTAGAAAGACATTATTATGATGACTAAAAATGCTGCTAAGCCACCCAGATATGTAACTTTTTTTAATGAATCTAGAAAGGACAAAAATAACTACGGTAATAATAGTGAATTTGGTGAGCCTTGCATATCATGGTGGTCAAACTTGCATGTTTCCAAAAAATACTTTCTATATCTAAATATGATCCATTAATGTAGTCTATAAAAGAATAAGTTACAAAACAGAACAATTACCTTATTTAGATAGTTAATCTGGGTGCTCACGCAGGTAGCTACAATTAGTGCAAAGGCCCAAGTCTGAGGATAGAATAATTGGTTTGTTCCTGAGAATGTTAGCTTCAAGGCAATTCCAAGAGCTCTTACACTCATAACCTGCAAAACTTCTTACTATCAGATAGAAAAATGGTATTTTGTGAAACTCCAGTTGACAAACATAACAAATATCACGCTTAATCCATATATGCTTGGGGAAAAACATACCGTGAGTGACCCCAGAAGAGAACACACTCCAATGTAAACCATTATGTTTGTTTGGCCATGATGAGGGACAACAAAATATATAAGCACTAAGGCTGCTGCAACTACTATAGCTGCATAGCAAAGGAAAGCTGCAAATACAAGGAACCAATAAATAATTAATAAATCTAGTTCATTGGAATTGCAACAGAGTCATAATGATGTTAACCAATCTTTGTAGTTTGTAGTACTCAGTATGGGTGTTTGGTTCTAGGGACTAGGGACTAGAGACTCCCAAGAGTCTATTGGACTAGGGAATAAATGAGACTAAAAATTAGTCCCTAGTCCTCTTGTTTGGTAATTTAGGGACTAAATGTGACTCAAATGTAGTCCCTAGTCCCAAAGAAACAAAACAGGGCCTAAATACCTGTTTCCAAAAAAAAAGGATAGCAAATACCTGGTTCAGTTGCAAGATCCCAAACTTCCTTTACAGAATCAATGTCACGCTCTTGTGGAGCATGAAGCACAATTGTGATGGATCCGACGACACAGAGAACACAACCGAGTATACCAAACGTGTGCAGTTTCTCCTGTAGAATGGCATGTGCAAGTGCAGCGCTGCAGAAATTACAAAAAAAATTATATTCAATTTAATAACTAGCTAGGTAAAGCACAATGCTATTAAGTTTGACATAAACATGTACCTGATGATTATACTGAGTGCACCAAGAGGAGTGACAAGAATAGCAGGAGCAAATGCATAAGCAGCAAAATTAGCAATTTCACCTACAATCACTGTGCACAAAAGACATGTAAGTGAACATATTTCAAGTTTCTCTCATTCAGAAAGCTTCAGTAACAGGTTCTCCTATAAAATACTGTAGCAGCAGTTTTGTGCATACAGAAAACAATTAGCAAACTTAGTGCGCAACATAATCTCATTCCGTCCACATCCTATTAAATTCAGCATAGATTTTGCAGAGAATGCCCTGGAAGATCAAACAGCCACAGGCATTCTTAACAATGAAGTGCACCATTCAGATGATAGGATCTCAATTGTATTAACATTTTTCATAAGCCAGTATTGGTTCAGTAACAATTATCTTACTAATATCTGCATCCACATATGGAATTATCAAAAGCTCATATGTATCTCAAATTCTCAGCATGGTTTTTTTTTTTTTTTTTTTTTTTTTTCTATAAGGAATATCAACATAGGCAGTGTTAGCATTGCAAGGTGAAAGTGAGAACCAACTAAACTCACTAGTGTTGGTAGGCCAGGAAAGAATAATAATAGGGAAAATATTCAAATGGAACATGATATGCGTTTAGATTCGAGGGAAAACACCAATAACTTCAATGTGGAAAAAGATTGCATACATATACTCCTTCCGTCCCAAAATGAATACAATTTTTGGTTTTGGATAAGTCAAACTTTTATAAGTTTTGACTAAGTTTATAGGAACTGTTAATAATTTTTCTTGTATAAATTTGCTAAAACTTTAAAAAAAAATACTACCCAGGAAGTGAGAATTGCATTCTATTTTGGGCGGAGGAAGCAACTAACAAAGGAACTGAAGAAATTTGGTTTAGCAATATAACAGGTCAATAAATATCATTCAATAAGAATGCAGAAGACTTACTAGAAATCATGCCTATCCACCAAAGAGGCTCCACTAAGTAAGAAAACCCTCCAGATCCTGGTTTATGTACATAAAAACATCTAATCAAGCTTTGCAATCAAAGGAAAGAAAAAGGGCATAGTTTATGAAATACAAATGAATAATATCGGTATATTTGCCAGGCTCATCATCATTCATGCAATGCATAACTGTTAACAAAAACAAAGATTCACTCAGCCTGTTTCTAATAAAGCCATGGCAAATTTAAAACAAAAGTGACAAACGAAGGTTTTCGTCTTTGACTAGTTGAGCCTCCTTTTGCAAGTTGCAACTGAAGAGCACAAACAGACACCCTTGACTCGATTTGACTACTTATACAAACAAAACTTTCTTGCATCAGCATAGTAGACCCTAAGCCTGGCCGTCAATGATTGCAACCTTTTTCTCCACCAAGCAAAGAGAATCAATCCATCCACCCAATGGCAATAGGAAGAATCAGGAAGCATCTTTGACTAAATCTACTGGGCTGGCTGACAGAATCGAACTTTGCTCTCATGGCGGTCAATTTCCGCGGCGACCAAATCTAGCCCAAAAGAAATTAGCCTTTTCTCCAGAGACAATTTGGCTCCACTGACAAACCAAATCAAGAAAAGAAAAGAAAAACTTCAGGAAACAAAACTCTGATCAGGATCCCCAAATTTCCCCCACGGAAGTAATTTCTTGGACTCGACTGACTGGACTTCCAGTATACCATCACGAAGAACAGCCCACCACATTTTTTTTTCCTAGTACAGCGGAAGATCCCTCCCTCACCAACCAAACCAACAACAGCCACCCGAAACCGCGTTGCAAGGGGGAACCCCAAAGAAAAAAATCAAGAAATCGATTTCAAAGCTTCAACCGGATTCACAGTAGCCAGCTAAGCAACCACATGGCTGGCACCTAGCCCAACAACTCGACCCGCCTCGCCGTCGTGCGAAACCAACCAACCAACCCACCCACCAGCGTGGGAGGAGGAGATCCAGACACCAGAGCGGGTGGCATCCACCGACGGACGGACGCGGCGAGCAGAGCCCTGACTCACCCGCGCGGACGCCGGAGTCGGCGGCCCTCCTGAGCCCCATCTTCTTGACGATGAAGCTGGCGCCGATGAAGGCGCTGGACGACACCGCGAGGATCAGGCCCTTGGCGTTGTCCGACGACATGCCCCCGCCGCGCCCGGCCGACGCGGAAGCCGGCGCCGCCATCCCCTTCCCCGCGTGTCCCCGGTTCCGGCGTCACTGAAAGAAGGCTGACTCAGGCTCCTACGACTCCGCCGGTGCCGCCGCCGCCGCCACCACCGTCGGCATGTGGAGTGTGAGCGGAGGAGAAGAGGGGCGGTCGGAAGCGGGAGGAAAAGAGGGAAGAGCAACAAGTGGGAATTTTAAGGGGCCCGGACTTTTATATGACGCGTAGCCCTTGGAGAATCTCTTATTTGCGTGTGCGTTTTATTAAAAAAAAAAAACTCTTTTGGAAATCTATCAATTTATAAAAGCTTATTAAATTAAATTATAAAAGTCCATGTCTATATCTATAACTAGATATATGCTTTATTTTAGTAGTAATAAAGAGGAAAAATAATTGATTCCTCCTTCGATTTTTAATGATAATTTGTCCTTGTGGCGAAATTGAATTGTATTTGACCTGGACTCGCATCCCTTACTCATATATAAGTTAGAAACACGCATATTTGTGCATCCAACAACAATTGAGCCTGTTAAATTTGGTTATGCAGGCTTCACTGATCTTTGTGAGAGAAAATATTGTTGACCGACCGTGATAAGCCAAGCGAACAGGCTAAATATATGGTGCTATTACAACTGTTACAAGTCATAAATCATTCATATGACCGTGGAGCAAGACGTACATTTCGTTATTACAGCACTGGACACATCTAGTAGTAAGGGTATATGGTATGACTCACCATTAGAAAGCCATTTGGCGAATCTATACTATAATTTCTAATAATTTATCATCTAATCTAATATATAGGTATTAGTGTATCCTAATATTGTTTTCTTATAAACATATTGACAAAGTTGTTTCACTAATATCTCGGGACATGTCCCCTAATATCTAGTTGGAAAGTGCCACCTAAAGTACTTTGGGGAAAGATGGCTGAGAAGTAACCGTTTAAGTGAGCTCATATGCTACTGGGTGACACATGCAATTCCCCTGAAACAAAGAAAACAGATAGAAGAAGATATATATTAAAGAATCACTAGATATACTCTAGTAGATAAAGGAATGGTCATATTGGCACCTCAACCTCATTCTTCCCCTTCCACCTCCCTTCGTGGTCACCCATGCTCTTTCTTCCTTATAGAGAGAATCGTCGCATGCTCTCCTTCCTCCACCACCACCTGCGTGATGCCACTATCACTAAAGTTGTAGGTCCTCTATCATGGTTAACCGCTAAAGCCGTAAACAAACGAACCTCCTTCGTTCCAATTGTAAGTCAATCTAGCTTTTTAAGATACACTATCTTTAATGCATGCCTAAATATACATTCGAGTCTAAATCATAATAAAAGCCTATATGTGTCTAGTAAAGACTGAACGTCTTCAGCTTTTGCAACTTAGAATGGAAGGAGTATATATATTAGCTATATTTACTTAGGTACATAATAGAAAGAAAAAGAAACAATATTTCATTTCTAAAAAAGACGCCGCAAGAAACATGTATGTCAATTGTGGGTGTGATTTTATTGTTAAAATTACATGCTTTTAATAAGATACTTAATTTGAACTAGATGACTTGAGGATTTTAGCCTAACCCATATTCATGGCATTAGGCGAAGACACAAGTGAGTACAAAAAAAAAGGCCTAGTAGACGACGACTATAACAATTTTTCTATAAAAGACATGCAACCACGCACAAAGTCAATGCCCAAATAGGATACACAATATTTAAAGCAGTTAGGTTTTCTATACAAGTCATGGACAACCTGACCTAACCAAGGCCCAAAGTCATTGTTGGCCAATAGGGTTAATTATTGAACAAGAGTACAAGACAAGGGCACCCATGCATTTTGAGGTCCGCTCGCCTTAACAAATGCTTAGTTGCTTTAAAGCAGTGTTGGCCTACAAAGTCGCGTGGAAAGATTGTACCATGCATGTGTACACGCTACTCGCTATTTGAAAGGGTAAACGTGCATGGTAAAAAGAAACTCGCATACACAACCTACACGGTGGATGTACGTGCGTGTCATGGCATTTAGGATGCATGGTAGAGAGTTTCTCAGCAGAAGATGAAAAAAAATCTAGGAGAACATGCTTTAGCAACCAAGAAACCGTGGCAACCAAAAGGGAAACATCAAAACGAAGAAATACTTGCCAAAATCTAGTATCAGATCTGGGTTACCCTAAATTCCAAGAATTTTAATTCAATCTATGTGTGAAACAAAATTAAGATGCTCTGGGATGGGAATCTTTCGCAAAAAAGATGCTAGGGGACTCGATCGTAAGAGCGTCCGCAGTGTGCAGGTTTGCCTCGGTGCTATCCTACGTGGAGTCGATTCCATACACTGTGACATCGGTACCATAGAGAACCCGATCCCATGCATAGCACCCAGTCCTTCAAAATAAAAAAGTATTCTCTCTCCCATCGCACACGGCTGCTCTCTCTCTCCTCTGCGTCTTCCTCGTCCGTTCCCCTCCGTTCCCATGCCTCTGCACTGCACAAGGCGTGGTCGGCCCTCCCACCGTGCGCTCTCTCCTTCCTCCATGCGTCTGCATGCATCCGCGTGCTCTCTCTCCTGCTTCCTCCTGCGTCCGCATGCATCCGCGCGCGCTCTCTCTCGCATGCATCCGCACATGGCGAGCTCGGCCTCTCACCGCGCTCTCTCTCTCTCTCTCTCCTCCGCGTTTCCCTCCATGCGTCCGCACAAGGCGAGCTCGGGCAGGACGCGAGAGGGCGGCGGCATGACGCCCCCAATGGCGCGGATCCGCTAGCCCAAGCATGCGGCCTTCCTACTGCAGCCTCGGAAGCCCGGTCGTCCCACCGCCGTTCCCATGTCCGGAGGAAGGAGCCGATGATTTTTTTAATTGTTTGCGGGCCCAGAGATAGAATCAAGGTTGGTTCTATACATTATAGCCATTTTAACAGGTGATGTCAAATCGATCTATAGCACCGGGGTTGGGTCTATACACTGCTGATGCTCTAATACACCAAACGCACAGGGATACACCTACAAAAACGTCGTGCTAACTCCAGTCTCCATGTCACCAGGTGGGTCGGCCTCGTCGACACCCCAGAAGGCAACACAACCGTCTCCTGGAAATTGTCCACGCGATCTGCCGTCGTCTACTGCCGCATCCGACGGCCCACGACCATCGCGTCGCATGGACCGTGTCCACGCGCGCAGGCGGCCAGTCCACGTGTGAAGGTGGAGGCGGGGTCCAGGAGCACATGGGACATGGCCGTCTAGAGTCTAGACGCCTGGAAGGGAAAGGAATCCGCTGCCACGGTGGCTGGCCGTCTCCTTCCAGTCTTCCTTCGGTTCCTCCAAGGCTGTTGTCTTTTTTGCTTATTATTACTCCCTCTGTTTCATAAAACATGTAATTCTCGCTTCTTGAAAAATGAACATTTTTCAAAATACCAACAATTATATATTAAAATATATAAATATTTATACTAAGTAATTAGTATCATCGAAAAGATCTTTAAATCTAGATTTTTAATAAATTTATTTAGATATAAATGTTATACGTATTTTCTAGGAACCTTGTTAAAGTTGAGAAAGTTTGATCGACACACTTTCCATAGTTGCAAACTTCTTGGAACCGAGGAAGTACTAGCTTGGTTTCGGCAGGCATGTTTATATTATATTCCCACGTGATCTAATGCATTTTTTTTTTTGGCACATGAAGGTGGTCGAACTCTTGTTATTTATTTGTGTTAAAATAGTAATACTGTATATATAATCACATTGATGCGGTCCCAATTGGTTACGATCCTCTGGCTATCCCTGAAAGAACGGATTTCTAGAATTGTCTTAGTCAAAGTTTGACTTGGATTTATAGGAAATCCCGTTGCAATTTATGTTATCAAATTAGTATCATTAGATTTCTCATAGATTTTTTTTTTAAGGAACTCATTTTATTATATTACAAATGGTGTTACTGTTCCTATAAAGTTAATCAAACTTAAAAAAATTGACCGACAAGGATTTTAAGAACTGTTTTATTGAGGACACAGGGGAGTATGTTTTTTACTCACTTATTATCGACCATATATTATAAAAAAAGATAAAAGGGCCTTAAGAGGAAGTTCCATCCAATTCCAAAAGTTTGTGCCAGCGCAATTGGTAACACAAAAAAAATACTACTGTTTCTTTTCGGGGCTCTGTTTGGATACTCTAGGGGGCTAGAGCTAGAGTTAGTTTCTAGCTCTAGCTCTAGCACCCGACTAGCTCTAACCCTAGAGCTGTTTGGATCCATGGGCTAGTTTAATAATGAATACATACTTTTAATCATTTGGCACATTTTCAACAACTTTTTGGCTGAATTTGGTGTGGCTATTCCTGTGTGGCGGCCGCCACGGCGCGTGGGAATTTGGAACTGGTGACGGGCGTGGGCGTGCACGGTGGTGAGGAAGACGGCGGGTAGAATCCGGATGTCGGCCGCTCCATCCACCGATTGCCGGGCGGCAAAAAGCTGTTGTCGTCGGGCCGGGGGCTTCCTTCGCAATCGGGACTAGTGCCGGGCGACGGAATCGAGGCCGGGTACCGGTGGCGTGGTCGGGGTTGGGGTGGATGGGGTCCGCCCGGCGGGCGCTCCCATCCCGGTGGCGAAGACGACTAGTAGCGGCACGCATGGGGCCGATCGAGGCTAGGGCGGCAGGCGGTTGGGGATGAGGGGCGGCGGATGGGGCCGACCCACACGATAGCAGCGGCACTAGGGGGTACGGAGGGGGCGGGATGCCTGGCGCGCGTCGAACGAGGAAGCGGAGAAGTCGGGTCGGGATCCAGTGTGCATGGGGATGGGGAGAGAAAACGTTTTCCACAGCAGGCCCCAACGGACTAGCCCAAATAAGCACCTCTTGGAGGGGCTAGTGATTTTCGGGGGCTAATTGTATCTAGCCCAAACTAGCCCTCCCCTGTTTGGATTCTTTTAGGGCTAGTTGAGCAAAAACTAGCTCTAGCCCTAGGATCCAAAAACAGGGGCCAAAGCTATTGTAATGTATGTTTGGAATGGGGAGTGTGGGGTGGACATCCACTCCCATTTGCATCCATTTAATAAAAGGGTTGGAGCGTGGGCGAGTGCTGTTGAACTTAGTTTTGAGCATAAAGTTCTGGTGGTAATTTATCTTATACTCCCTCCATCCCAATTTATAAGTCGTTTGACTTTTTTGTCCGTAAGTTTGACCCTCGTCTTATTCAAAAAATTTATGCAAATTTTTATTTCTTTTTAAATTGGGTTGTTTTGTTAATATAAAATCTTTAGAAATAGCTTAAATTTGATGATATTTGCATAAATTTTTTTGAATAAGGCAGTGGTTAAACTTAAAGTTTAAAAAGCCAAACGACTTATAATTTAAAATGGAGGGAGTATATAAAAAAGGTTCTGGTGGGCCATTAATCCAACTGTTAGAGGTTCCACCAGCCATGGGTTAGGAGGATAGATCTCATTTGTGCTTGTTCATTCCGAGGTCCCTTTGAAGTGGACTTGTTCACCTTCTCCTATGTTCACGTTAGACAGCCACTTCTGATGACTCTACCAATCAATCATGCACACGAGTATATAATATTTTTCTAGACAAATTAAGAAACGAAAATGTTATAACATGCATGTTTGATGATTTGTTACGAGAGAAAAATAATGTACCGTGGCTCGTAACCGCTGGCTAATAAGTTGAAGCGAACATCCATTAGAAAATTGTATCAACATTGTATATAAATAATATTTCTTATTCATGAGCAAATACAGGTAATAATAGCTGTGTGTGTTTTTTACAAGAGGTTTGAAAGAACGAAAGAGGAGGTTACAAAAGACTAGTAGGTACATGTTCTGTTGTGCAGTCGACTGCTTGTCACGGTGTTGTCCTGCTCCTGCAAGGCTCCATGATGCAAGCTACAGAAAGGTCCCAAAACGAGGGTAGGTGTGGTTGAGCGTGAAGACAGCCAAGTACACCTGCAATGCCCATCCAACGCTCTACAGTATCAGCCAGCCAAGCACGGCAACAAAAGCTAGATGTTACTGTCGCTACTGGGTGCCCTGTTCGTTCGGCAACAGCTTACTTTGTCCCCTTGTCACCGAGACATGCATTTTCAGAGTTTTTATTACTGCTCATGAGTAACAGTAATGTTAACTTTTGGGACTCCCTGCTCGGCGACGGCGACGTGTCAATATATATTTGGTAATGGAAGGTGAGTGCTTTGGCTTCGAAATCCCTACAATTGGTAACTGATTGAAGCACAGTGTATAGTTTTGTAACACTAAAATTGCTTCTACTACTACTAGGGAAGAGGACGACTTACTAAAACTGAAATTTACGCCCGGTTAGCTTGAACTTATCGGCTCGGTTTATCAGTCATGATAAAGTATTTTTTTCCCACAATAAAACAGCATAGTCGGGTTATCAGCCGCAAAAACCATCAGCCGAACATCCTATGATTTAGTGAGCCATGTTTCACGGTACATTTTTAAACCAAAGTACTCGACTATCATTAATGTGTTGCCTTAGTCCAGTAAATCGGTAAACTTCTGTTTTAGAATCTTATGTCTTTTTGCTATGAAGCTGAACTGATATTTGTAAGGACATCTTTTGAAATGCATGAAATTTTTTTGAATCCTATATTGCTAAAGATCCCTAAAATATCTATGTTCCATATAGTCCTGGACTTTTTTATGCTGTTAATATAATAAACTATTATCAACTAAGGCGTGGAATAATTTTGGTTATTCATTGACTTGCATTTCAGCTGAGTAATATAAATATATTTGCAATTACCAAGTGCTACCACAACCAATCTAAGGTATTGGCAACAAACCATTCATGTTATATTAGCAGGTGCTGAACACCTCCATTGCTCTGCTTATTAGCTTTAGCTGGTCCAACCTGAAAAACAGTTTAAAACTAGTCCAGCCAAAAGCACATCATGCAAATTTTTTTGGAGGGTGATGCATCAGCATACTGGGCAGCAGAGTGTGTGAGGAGGGGGTTTTTACCGACCGGTTGAACCAAACCGCCGTCGGTTTCGATTTCGGACCGGTTACCGATAAACCGGCGATTACCGGTCGGTTTTGGTTTTTGAATTCAAATGAATTCAAATTTTCCATTCATCGGTAAAAATCCGGTTTACCGGCGGTATTTAATTTATACCGCCGGTTTTGAGCGGTATACCGCCGGTTTTGAGCGGGCCTTGGCCGACGCCGGCCAGCGCTTTTTTTTTTTCAACTTCAATTCAAATTGTTTTATACCAAGCGAACTCAAATTTGAAAAAGTATTGCACCGTTGGCTTCTATAAATCGCAAACTATTTTTCGCGATTTTTTTTCCACGATTTTTTTCAATTTTTAGATTTTGAATTTCAAATCTTTTTATACCGGCGGTCCGGATACGGGGCGGACGGTAGAATCCGGCTAACCGCGGTTTACCGCGAAACCGCCGCCGATATAAAAAACCCGGTGAGGAGCCTTCTAACAATCATTACGCAATCATTGTGGTGATCAAAGACGTCCTTGTTACCGGAAAAGTAACTACTGTATATACTAAGTTTATTTTCCTCAAACTTTAGGGACCACACTGTAAAGTATACTCCGTATGCATATTCTAGGTTTTTGGAACATGCAGAACATGCAGAATGGTCCTCGATAGAAAAGACGACCGTGCACAGCCACTACTACAAATAAGGGAATACTGATGCGCCAACTTGTGTTACTATAGGTTGGAAAAAGTGTTACTAGCTCGGTAGTAACACATTCTATTTTGTGTTCCAATTGCCTATGTTACTATAGACTAAGTTTATTGTAACACATTATACTTGTCTCTGAGGAACACTTCTTTAGTGTTACAATGATTTTTGTTGTAACACTTTTTCATTTCTATAGGAACACTTGTTTAGTGTTACAATGATTTTTGTTGTAACACTTTTCTTTCTACAAGAACACTTGTTTAGTGTTACAATGATTTTTGTTGTAACACTTTTTTCTTTCTCTAGTAACACTTCACGATATGATAAAGTACATAGTTTGCAACACATTTATTTATCTATTGGAACATTAAGCCTTGTGTTTCTGGGGATGTCGGTTGTAACACTTTTTTTAGTTCTAGTAACACATGTATGTTATGTAGAGCACAATATGGTTTGCAACATATTCGGATTGTAACATCTTTTTTATATCTATTGTAACACTTTTTTATTTCCATCGTAACATATTCGGATTATGGAACAAATATTTGTTTAAGCCTATACA
The DNA here is from genome assembly GCA_015847255.1 of Hyparrhenia diplandra. NCBI lineage: Eukaryota > Viridiplantae > Streptophyta > Magnoliopsida > Poales > Poaceae > Hyparrhenia > Hyparrhenia diplandra. Next base: position 216,105 of record JADLZK010010770.1, on the reverse strand, counting down.
TGTAGCACACGTATTATTATATAATCACACAAATATGACACATTGTGAAGTCACATAAACCACACATTTCCATAATCATACATGATCCATGTATTATAGAAATGATTTCAATCATATAGTTCTTGTTCAAAACAAATCATAGTATATGTACATAACGATGTGGTTCTAGAGAGGAAACACACATAGTTCATACTAGAAAGAAAATTCAAGAACTAGCTAGGATCCCTAAAGTCCATTTCTTCTTCTTGTACACATTGATGTAGGAATTCAACCATTAATCATTTCAACCTCGCAAATAAAATATAAGTTGTAACACCGCAAATTAAGCCACAAATATACATGGATGCAAAGTTAGGAAAGGTAGTTTTGAACATACAAACATCAAAGGCCAAGCAATTGGAACTCCTTTAGCTTGAGCATCACCAATATTGTTGCACCGGGCATAGGCCTCACTAATGGCTCATCTTTTGATACTGACATGATTGATACGCACTTTATAGAATTGAGTTCCTATCTTGACTCCACCAACAATGTCTTACGGATTAGTGCTCAAGAGAGTTGCATAGGCCACATTTGCCTTATTAGGATATTTTGAAGTCATTAGTAGCACCGTGGACCCAACCTACATTAATTTGACATAATCTCTTAGTGACCAACAACCCTCGGCTGTACATCATGATCATGCAATTAGAACAAGTGAGATTATGTTCATCTACCTTCATTAGAGAAAGTTGTTTAGGGGTTTGACTCCACGTAGCTTGTAGCCTTGTCATTAGCTACCTCCCGGTGTGCAATGGTTCTAGTCTCTCTAGGACATCGGTGATGACCCTTAAATTACACATTAAATAAAGTATGAAATAACAAGACAAAAATTCTAATATTTTACAAGAAAAGTGTGGTTCATAGATACCTTTTGTTTATTTGATATTATTCTACTTGTGGTGGAACTCCTTTGACAAGCATCAAACTGGACCAAAGAGAATTTCAATTGTATTTATACATTGTTACAATATTAGACATCTTGAATAAGTAGCATTACAAGTCTAATATATGTCATTCAAATGTACATTGATAGCGTGTACCTCTATTGGTCTAGAATCATTATTGAGGCGTCGTTCCAATATTGCACATTATACCTTGTTCTATTTCCTTATCATTATTGTCACTTTGGCCCCGATTCCAATTCAAATTCAAATTCATTCAAATGATAATTACTAGGTAAAGTTATTAACATGTAATAAACTAAGAGTATATTGTTGTTCTTAAATACAAGAAATTGTCATCATCACTAAATTCAGATTCATATGTTTCTTTATTCTAGTAGACAGAAAAAGAAATAGCATTAGTTGATACAAAAATCCTTTATGGATGAATAAGTATCAAATAAACAAGCTAGTGACTTTACCAATCCATCCATGTGTTCGAGGAATCGCCCATTACGGTTGGTTGCAAACCTTCGAACTCTCTAAAATTTTGAAACAATATTAAAGCCAAAAGACAAGATTAGGTGAAAACATAGAAAATAGAGCAAATACCTTTCTTTTAGAATTCACTATTTGATTCTGTGACTTGTTATGGTCACTCCTAGCACAATTTTCCTAGAAAAGATATAAAGTTTGAGTGATACATTTCAATATGGAGTTCCAAATTAAAATGTACATTCTTACCATTGTTGCTTCTTGATTCTCATTGTGCCTCTGATTGTTTTTTATTCCTTCAATAACTTTGTCTTGCATACTACAATGCTCTTTGAGTTGCCTTATTTCTTCCAACATGTGAGTCTCTACATCAACAGATGAGCCACCTCTTTGAAACTATATCAATGTCCTTAAAATGCTTTGTTTTTTCGACCATAAACTTCTTTAGGAACTGGAAGCAACCCCATGACATGCACTTGTCCAACTTTTTTTCGCTCCCAACACCGATGTAATGCGTCACCTTCCCATGCAACTCTTCCCTCACTATTTTGTGCTAACTCGGTTGTGTGTCTAGGAGATTTTCCAATTGTACCTAAAACCAAGAAATCCACACATTATAAAGCGAGAAATAATTGCATATTGCATAAAAATTTCCTATGTGCATGTAGCATACCGGCCGGCTCATTTATCCCTTTTCCCCTTTTCTTGTGAGTGGCTAGGTAAACCTTTCCTCTATGTGGTCGCTTTTTTTTTTTCAGGATCAGCTTGCCTCTGTAGAAATAACAGTAAGTTAAATGTAAGAAGAATCATATATACCTTTTTAAAAATAGATGACTCACCATATCCTCGGACCAACGAGCGTAACTCTTTGTACCCATTGTATGTGTTGTTTTCCTCATTTCACGACTTAATTTGTTCTTTTCACTAAGGGTCTACAAGAAAAGTAAATTAATGAATAATGAACCATTGTACTTGTAGAAATCAACAATAGTATAGATAATGGTAGTAAAAAGTATCAAAAAGTGTAAATAGTGGTGCCTTACTTTTCCTTCTTTAGACTTCCAATAGCTTACTAGGGCCTTCCATTCATCTTCAACAATATCATCTGGACAACGCTTGTTCAATCTGAGACCTTTTCTTCTTTGGATTAAATAGTGTCTTTTTTAACGTTGCCGTGTACTTTCTCCAATCTCTTCCAATTGATTTGAATATCCATTTCTCACATGAACGAGGATATAGGAACTTTGTCTAAAATAATTAGGAAGTCACCAATTAATGAATCTAACTTCATGACATGATAACAAGTACTTAAATTCACCATGTTATATCCTGGAAGGCTAACCTTGTACAAATTGAATGATGGTGTTCCCATTGTCTTTCTTAACTTTTCTCCAATCTTTGGTACCAACTGGACAGTAGCCACCATTTCTTGCTATTGTGCCCAAAAATTGGCCTAAAAGTCCACCTTCTTTTCCTATGGGCTGTCCAAGCTTATTACATTTTACTACTATTTTATCTCCATCAGGTAGATCCCAAATATGTGTTAAAACAGTCCCCTTTCGCCTATTCGGTACTTCATCACCATCACCTATTAAAAATAGAATGATAGTGATGTACAGTAACTAAAGATACAGTCCATATGAATGAAATTGATCTAACTACATCTGTACCTGATGTGTTCTGGTTCTCATCATCGCATTGCTCAACCTCGTTAGCATATGGTGCTTCAGTATGCATTAAGTTTAATCCTTCCTTTTTCTTCTTTCCTCCTCTTCCTGCTAAACGAATGTTGAATATAATAAAGCACATATGTAATCTTTATATTAAACAAAATATCGGTATCATATTGTCAAGGCAGTATTAATTAAGTCACTTACCGGGTGGGGGCGAACAGAATAATACTAGATGAAAATAAAGCATTGATGACTACCATGACTTGGAATAGTTAAGTTGTACTTGAATAATGTGACATAGATATAGAAGAGTAAATTATATGTTCATTCTAATACCTTTAGGTTTTTTTGGTTCAGATTTGGATGGTTCTTTGTTGGACCTGGTAGGCGCTAAAGTGGCCAGCCTCTCCTTTGTCACAAACAAGCTAATCATCTTTTTGCTCTCACACTCGTTAAGTATCTTCATCAGTTCATGATCTTGTTCTATTACAACCATGCTATCTTTTCTCTTGCAGTATATATAGTCAAGTGATGAGTACCCATACTGCTCGATCAAACCAATCAAGTCGAAGTAGCAAATCTTATCTCTATCCATTTCCATTTGTACATGTTTCTCTCTTTCAGCTGCTCCATGAAATTCAAGATTTATGGTCCAATTATCCACCGCCATGGTTGCTCAATCTAAATAAATATAGCAGTAGTAGAAAATTAGAATAAAGATAACAGAATACCAACAATTAGACTAAAGTGTAGATCTGAAATGTTAGAGAATCAAGTGTGTACAAATGATTTCACTGATAGAGATAGCTAACAGCATCCAAGTGTTAAAACTTAATATGGCGGATAACGGTAATAAGAAGTTGGTAATAACTGAAGAACACTTCCAGAGAGTTACTCAAGCTTTGGTTATGAGACTAAGGCAGCATGAAGAGTCAGTCAAGAAAGATGGTACTTCTTTTTGGATTACTTTGTCTTCTAGCCTTTTTGACTGAACCATACACATGGATGTTTATCCTAGCAACAGTCCAGCAAACCTATACGTGCTTTACTTAACGACAGGACTGTGATAGATAGCTAAACTTGTTAATGAACTAATCTCTTTTTGGCTTTTGTGAGGCATGCTTTCTTACTTGGATTGCAGTTGCACTAAGTGGAAAAGTAATCTGAGCAAACTTATAGTCTCTGTTGACTTCAAAAAAAAACTTATAGTCTCTGTTGACTTCAAAAAAAAAACTTCTATGTTGTTGTTCTTATTGGACGCACCCTGTGGTGATGCAGGAGATGGTTTGGCTGGCATGAAACAAGGGGATCTTATCATTTGGTATGTTGAGCAGCAGAATGCCAAAGGGGCATATAGTTCTACTACAGAGGTGAAGGAAGAAGTGAAGTGTATCAAGGCCATTATAGATGTGAGTCCTGCAGTGCACCTAAATGAACACGACACATAATAGTCATTGACGAAGGCACAGCAGCTGCAGCCTATGATGGCAGTGGCGCAAGAAGAACATCAGAGAGCAGAATATTGGCTGTTAACCCGAACTATGTTATTGATTAGCAACAATCGTAACATGCTGTTAAGTCAGTTGTGCAGTTAACATAGCTTTTCTGAACCAGAGTTCCCCGATGGACTGCGCACGAACGAGATCATGGAAGAAGCATTTTACAGGAGGAAATGCTGGAGGTACCGCAGCCCCTCGGCGCACACGTACCGGCACTCGCACATGACTCCGAGCCTCACCTTCTCCACCACCATCTCCCCAGCCAGTGCCAGCTCCACGAACACCTCAGCATCCAGCTTCGCGCCGCCGCAGCCGGGCGCCGGCAGCCTCGCCGAGACCCGGCCCGCCTCACCTCTTCCGCCGAAGGCGGCGGCGCCCGCCGCCCTTTGCCGCCGGCTCCTTGGCGTACGCGTCCATCATCAGGATCGCCGCCGCGGGTTCGTCTTCCTCCTCCTCCCCGTGGCGTGCCGTCGTCCCCACCGCCGTCCACCTGATGCGCCACTCCCCGGTCCCAACGCCGCTTCTGGTCGCTCGGTCGACCCCGAATAGGAACAGCCCCGCGGAGTTGTTGACACGGGCGGCCGCCCTGTCCGCAGGTTTGGGAATTCGACGGGATTCTGTTTTGGCACAGGACGAGGAGTCGAAGACAAGTGATTCACGTACCTAGCGATCCTGGCTGGCCGGATGAACTGATCCCGCCGCCAAGACCATGGATCAGCTGCCGGCGGCCGGTCCTCTCGGTATGGATCAGCAACTCACCGAGCTCGCTCGGCCGGCAATTGGCTGCTTCACCAGTTCACCTCCGTTTCGTTCGCCGCCGTGCCGCCGACCTTGGAGCCTGAGTCAGTTACCCAGTTCGTGGGAATGAGGAGGGGTGTTGCCGGTTTTTCAGCTAGATCCGATATTTGGAGAAGACCGAGTCACGAGCGGCAAGCGTTTGGCGGGCAGATGTATGTTAGGATGGAAAATTTTGGTGGGAAATATTTTCCATCAATTTTTTTTCAGGGAAACTAATGAATTCTTTATTGGAATCAATTTACGATTATATTAGTAGTTAAAAAGATTGATGACATCCGATGCGGTTCTTATGTCTAAAAAAATAATATACTAATAGATTTGGCTATGTACAAATTACATTATGAGTAGTGACACGTATATTGCTTATGTGATATTAACATTAACACACAAATGTGAAATTTATTTTTATATAAATAATAATAACGTCAATTTAATCAATTTAATGTGGCAAATTATTATTATTATTATTATTATTATTATTATTATTATTATTATTATTATTATTATTATTATTATTATCAATTTAATGCGGTGGAGCTCGCAGAGGTCGACGCGACGAGTCCAGGGCTCAGGGTGACGACAACTGGCGCGTGAAGGAGGGCGCGCCGTCGGTCGGTCGCCGTTCGACACCTAAGAGCAGGTCGAACCGCCCGGCCTGCGGTGCAGCCACGCCGACGCATCGTTCGCGATGGCGACAGCGAAGCCCTTGCCGGCCTCGATCGTCCTGTGCAAATAGAAACGTGCACGCGGCGGTGATCATGGCGCTTGGCGGCGCCGGCCCGGCTTACTAGCGGCGTCTGCGACGTCGATTCCATTGACTGCGCCGCTGGCCGGCTCCACATCGGACGCCGTTGCCCGTGGGTCCAGCGTGGCAATATGAGGCCGAAGCGAGTGGCTTCCTGGTCTCTGGCGAAAGGCCATACGTGTACGAAGCTTCAAGCGGCTAGCGAGTGGCCATACGTGTACGAAGCTTCAGGGCGGTCATTTGGGGCTGTAACACTTGGATTGTAACATTATTTTTTGTTACTACATGGCGTATATTTGTAACATACTTTATATGTTCCATTTATGTGTTACAACGTAGTGCTCTATTGTAACATTTTACTTGAAACACTAATTTTGTGTTTCTAAAGTTATTGTCAGTAACATATGTTTATGAAAAAAGTGTTTTGTGTTACAACCAAAGTCTGTAACACTCTATTTTATGTTACTATGAGATTTCATTGTAACACATTGATGAATATGTTACAAGAAAGTGTTACAATATCCTTGTTGTGTAGTAGTGAGCCTGTAGTACATTCGACTAGTACACGTACCACATCTCCATACGGTCACCTTGTGTACTCCGTAGACATCCATCCAGATCAACAACTCGGGTGTAGTATATACTGTACAATTGTACATAATACTACTACCTGTCCATATACAAATCCCATCGTATTTGACAACCGGTTTTGTCTAGAAATGGAGCTTAGGAATCTCAGCTCAACTTAAAAATGTCATGTACGTACAAAGTAGACTCCATTTGACGGGTAGTATAGTATTCTAAGGGTCGGTTAGCTGGTTTAAGGTGAGCCGTGGAAAAGATTAACCAAGTTCTGAGCTATGAAAAAGTTACTGTGACTACATGTTGTCAAAAGTTGTTTAGTTGCAACAAGTTTAATTCTCTCTGTTTCTTCTTAAAAATATAGCTTCATAGTACACCTACTAGAAATGGTCGCGTTGCCGCTTTGTGGCCATTAGGGCTGTGATATTTTGTACTACAAATAATTTTTTTTTGTGAATTGAATTCAAAAACTATTAATATTGTATTCACATAGGCTTTGTTTTTTGTTTTTACAGCTAAAATGTTTATAATCTACATAGATAATGTTAGTTTTTTTTTTAGTGTCATGGTTTGTAGCATGTTGTTGTAGTCGTTATATATTTTGGAGGGTTCATCATGATGATGGCATTATTTTAGTTTTTTTAATGGAACTATCATATCGTTTTTTATTATATGATGATGAGTAATGGGTAGTGTGTTCGGTTAGGGTGATTGGATAAGTATTAAGGTTAGCTATGTGTCGTTGTAACTATCTGAATCTGAATGTAGTAAGTAACATTTTGCTTTTGTTGTTGAAATGGAACTTTCACTTTTTTTTTGGAGAAAAAAAGGCTAAAAGTATTTATGAAGGAGAGAGAAGCAAAAGTAGCCGGAAGCTTAAAATGATGTTATTTCTCATGAGGAGTGCTTAACAATTTTTTATTTTAAGTTTCTTATTTGATTTTCATATTTACCCCTAAGAAACAAAGGTGAAAATGTTCGAGTTAAAACTATTTACTTAAACATGTTCTATTATGGATCCACTTTGCATAGATTTATTTTTGAGGATTCGAAATGACTTGATTTTTATTTTATAATTTTCCTGTGATTAACTATGTAATTTCAAAGTTTCACAAAATTTGTTCATAAAAGAAAAAGATTCGTAGGAAAGGAAACCAGCTTTGGACCGTATTCGGTCCATTAAGGCCCATGTGGCGGGAAAGTCGGCCCAAGTAAGAAGGCAGTCCGCTTTGGACTGCGGGCTGATTTCAGAAAAAGTAGAGGGCTTTTTCTAAAAAAAAACTGGAAGAGGGAGATGGACTGAGGGTTACATTTTATCGAGTTGAAGGGGTTTTTTGCAAAATGGTCGGGGATTCGCCCGATCTAGGCCGTCCGTAGGCCGATCGATGGCCAAGGCCAGCCCGGCACGTAACCACGCTGGATGGCCTTCTTTTTGGTGCACAAATCGTTTAGAGAAGATTTGGTGACTTTCTATATATTTTTTACAACAAAATATTTTTTAAATATTACACTAAGGAGCAACTAATATTTACTACCATAAGTGTCTATTTGAATCTCATACAGCTAATAGTTAGCTACCAAAAATTAGCGAGGTCCTCATCAAATAAACTAGCTATTTTTTTTTTGACCTACCACCCAGCTAATAACAATTAGCTAGCTATTAGCTAGTTTCTTCGAGCTAAACCAACTAATAGTTACTCCTAAGACACTAAGATTATCTGTAGCAATTAATTAAGCTAATAAGGAGCAATTAATATTTACTACAGTAAGGGCCTATTTGAATCTCATATATATATATAGCTAATAGTTAAGTGTTTAAAGTTACCCAACAAGGTCCTCAGGTAATTAAACTTCGCTAATATCTTACCTACCACCCAGCTAATAATTAGCTCTACTACTAGCTGGTTTCTTCAAGCTAACCCAGCTAATAGTTACTCCTAAGACACTAAGATTATCTATAGCAATTATTTGAGCTAATAAGGAGCAATTAATATTTACTATAGTAAGGGCCTATTTGTATCTCATATAAATATATATATAGCTAATAGTTAAGTGTTAAAAGTTACCCAACTACGTCCTCAGGTAATTAAACTAGCTAATATTTTACCTACCATCCAGCTAATAATTAGCTCTACTAGCTGGTTTCTTCAAGCTAACCCAGCTATACTCCTAAGACACTAAGATTATCTATAGCAATTATTTGAGCTAACAAGGAGCAATTAATATTTACTACAGTAAGGGCCTATTTGAATCTCATATATATAGCTAATAGGTAACTGTTAAAATTACCTAACAAGGTCCTCAGCTAATTAAACTCGCTAATATCTTACCTACCACCCACTAATAATTAGCTCTACTAGCTAGTTTCTTCAAGCTAAGACAGCTAATAGTTACTCCTAAGACATTAAGATTATGTGTAGCAATTAATTGAGCTAATAAGGAGCAATTAATATTTACTATAGTAAGGGCCTATTTGAATCTCATATACATAGCTAATAGTTAACTATTAAAAGTTACCTAACAAGGTCCTCAACTAATTAAACTCGCTAATATTTTACCTACCACCCAGCTAATAATTAGCTCTACTAGCTGGTTTCTTCAAATCTAACACAGCTAAATATATAGTTGCTACTCATACACCTAGATTATATGTAGCAATTAATTGACTACCAATCCTAATCCTTGGCTGTGAGTTTATTATTATTTTTATTTATTTTTCACATAGGTTTTAAGTACATGGACCCAACCGGCAAGTCAAAATGGTCCTTTTCGTTTGCTTCAATAATGGACGGTCACCTTATGTGCTTTGCAAGATAAAGACTCGTTGTAGCCAACTAGCCATGCATGTGGCTTCGCGCAGGGGCCGCGTCGATCTCATCGACACCACTCACTCACTCACATGATTGCGCTATATAAACAAATTCGTTTAATTTCCAGGGTATTATTTTCTGGTGATTTTGATACCACGACGTTTCTAAATAAAAGTGCATATGAGGTTCGGGTCTGGTTCCATCTATCTGTTGATGCTCTATTAGAATTATTTGGGTATTATTTGTTTTTTTAGATAAATAATGAGCATGATACAAGCAATAATAAAGCAAATACAAACAAAAATAAACCAATTCCAAGTAACTATATGTATAAATCATAAATAGGAGGATAATATTAATAGGAAAATGATACTGGTTTATTTTTTCTGATTTAAATATATTAATTTTGAATTTTTAAATATCAAACTATATTTTTATTATCTTTAAACATATAAAACCATCTATGAACGAAACCAACAGAAGGATCAAATTTCTCCGGTTATGCCAGTTGGATGGCGTTCATTACCTGGTTTTATAGTTCAGTGTCGAAAATCAAACTGATGTACAATTTGGAGGTTCAAAAAATGCACTTTACCTTAAATCAAAGGAAGAACTAAATATATATAGCTTATATGAACATAATGCCCACCTGCATATATGGGGATCAGTTATGGCCAAGGAGCTAGTAGTTGTTGAACTGGGCCACAGTTCAGTTATGGCCGAACAGTATGTGCTCCTAACCAAACTGAAATAAAAGTGTACGTACGTCTACTTCAAACTTTTATTTTCGTATAGGACCATGTACTGCACGCCAAATATCCGACTTCGCACTAATTGATGTTGTCTTTGTACGCTGACATTACAAATAACCCCTGCTGTACCTGTAATCACACTTTGGACTGCGTACTCGTCAACAGTGCCGTCTCTCAGTAGATTTTGCAGAGATATATCCAACCACTGGAGCAGTGCTGGTTCTGGGCCTGCCACACACTTGGAGGCTTTGCCAAGAGCCCCCATCGTCCACTGAATGAGTGGCCCACGGTTTCGTGCTTCGAGCCAAGACACAACTACTGCCATATGCGGCTGATCCATCAAGTGTGGTCTTCTTCTATATGAAAAACAACAAGTGTAGCTATGTATGCAAAACCCTTTTTTCCCTTTAAGTGGTACTTGGACAATGAAAAATAGTAGGTGGGAATGATGGAATATTAGTTCTTTGGGAAATCTATGTTTGGATTCTTGGGAAAGGGATAAGAAAGGAAGGTAAGGGAAAGAGAAATGCAACTCATGTCTAGTCCATTGACCCCAAGCTTTATAAAAGGTGTCGAAGATAAATGATGAAATAAATTGGTCCAGTTAAATTATACACAAACAAGCTCTAAAAAACCATAGGAGGGTGGGGATAGAGATGAGAAACATGAAAAATTACATATTCGCCCTTCAATGTGAAGCTGCTGCCTCTTTATTCTGAAAGGTCATTTTGGTTATTTTAAACATAACCCTGTTTTATCCAACAACATTACTTCCGTTTCCTTTTACACATTACATACATAGCATCCATTGCTACCATTGTCTAGACAATTATTGAATTTATTTTGCACACACATCTAAATTATTGAACCAAATCTTTTTCTCCGCTTTTTTTCTTCCTTTGCTCTTCACCTCCAATATGTTCTTCAAGTTCCAACCCTAAACCACTACAACATTCCCTTCGGTCCACCCTTCTACCCATGTCTAGTACCTCTAGCTACTAGATTCGTCACCACTAGCAAACCCATATCGCCATATATCATCAATGAGCGATTGATTAATTGTCCATGCTCCAACCCTACCTAACAAGCAAACCCATATATCTTCGACGCCGACTGCCTCGCCCCTCCCCCATCCGCCAATCGCCGCCGCCTCCTTTGAGCACCCATATCTTCACGGGCACCATAATCTGTCTACTATCCTCTATTGAATCCCCATGTCGCAAACCAATCCAAAATCCTAACCCCTAACCTTGCTAAAGCCAAAAACCACCAGAGATGGAGAATAGGGGTCCAAGCTCATTTGGAGATGGGGAAAATGACATTGGATCTCACCGGAGATAGGGAATTACGAGTTGGAGAAGGGAGGAAAGAATACGGGTGCCGAGTTCACTTCAAAATACCAAGGTATCTTATCTCACTTCACTTCTTTATCCGTAGAAGTAGTCAAATGGGATGAATTGTTGTGCGACTACCTAGCTTTGAAGTTACACCTCTACTTAGGTTTGGATTGGGGAAATCGTCTAGGTGTTATGTATAACGATGATGCGGGATTCTAGTAGTTCAAACACTTTCTCTATTTCCAAAAAAAGAAATGTGCTTCTCCTACTTAAGAAAATCATTCCTATGTACTAAATTTGGCACAGTGAACATTCCATGCATGACTTTATGAAATACTATCCCTTTCGTTTTAGACATACCATAGAGTGGTAATAAGATGTAAGCCATCTAATCATCAGGGTAGGCCCTGATATTTCATTTGCTTTTGTTCTCTTGAGTGCATCCTTCTATTTGGTTCACATCATGAGAGGGCGTTTCATTGCACAGTACCCAAGGAATCTTAAACATGCTAGTTCAAAGCAAAAGGCCTAAGCTTGCCCAAACATTCTGGTCCTTGAGTGCCCAAAGATTCAGGGGAACATAGCCACTTTTTTTTTTACTAAAACAAATATCTCTAGTGATTCGATTCTCCCTCCTCCCCTTGGCTTCTTTGAGCCAATCCATTATTCGATTCCAGCTCTAGCTCCAAATAAATGGCCGACATATTTTTCTTGGACAGTTTTGGTAGCATGATCGACGCGTCCACTTGTCAAGTTCTTGATATTTTTTCTCACTATACATCAGTGGAGTGGGCTGCGGAATTCGCCAAGTTGCAGTCAAGCACATGCTATCCTTACTCTATTGTGAAAATAAACAGTAACCACATAACCTTTTGAGTTGAAACTTTGCATGATTATAGATACCCTACATGGCTTGCTATTTGCTTCCAAAAAAATTTCTCATCTAGGCAGTTGGCAACAGTACATATTCAGAATCTTATCTCGCCAAGAAGACAACACCAGGGTGAAAACAATGCAGAGCCAACCAGAACAATGCCCCAAGTCCATTTCACTCACATTTTTTCCTCCAAATGGGAGACACTGCTGCACAGCTCATCCAGTCATCTTTACTCTTTTCCAAGAAGGCTAGAGGAGCATAGGACATACTCTCTCCTTTTCACAATTAGAGTCACTCTAAGAACATACTGCCTCCGTTCTAAAGTAACTGCACATCTTACTTTTCAAAGTCATGTTTAAATCCTGACTATATTTATAACAAATATTATCAATACTTATATCTCTTAATTGTTTATTTATTATAAAAATATATTCTACTATTGATCTAGTGGTACTTATTACATATAACAAATATTATTATATTTATATATATATGTTCAAATTTAAAAATTTGACTAAATAAATCGAGATGTCTAATTATTTTGGAACAAAGGGTGTGGGATATAGATATAGTCTCTCTATTCCACAAAGAGAGGCACTCTAAGAACGTATTCCCTCCATCCCAAAATAACTACATGCTTCACTTTTTCATGAAATTATTTTTTTAAGTTTGTTACAAAAACATATTCTACTAGTAATCTAATGATACTCATTCATGATAATAAATGTTAGTATATTTTCATATATATTTGGTCAAATTTTAAAATTTTGTCTTAGAGGAAAAAAAAAGCATAATTATTTCGGGAACAAAGGGAGTATGACACAGACACACTCTGTCCCACAAAGAGAGTCATTTTCAGAAGTTAGCATACCGATCTTGTCTCCTCCGTTCCATCCTTCTCCCCCATCCATCCTCCGCCCGGATCTGCATCCACCATTTCCACATCCGCCGCCGCTTTCCCATTCGCTCACCGTCCCCGCACTTCGCCTCCGTCCTTCCAGCAGCCGCCTTCATCCCTACATGTTCATCGGGAAGAACCAACGCCATTATGCAGGTAGTGAGCCTCCCACCGCTCCGACGACGATGACCTTTTACCCGCCGACGCCGCTTTCTCCTACACCTTTGGGCGTCGGCGATACTTACCGTCGTGGCGTTGCCGTCGACCACCGCAAGCTTCCCACTGCGTGAAGCCCCTCCGCCCCACTTGCAACTATCGTCCCTGGGATGCTTCTTTGCAGCTTCGCCCGGGCGAGCTACCCGACATGGCGGTTTCTAGATCTAGGGTTTCTTTACGTAATTTGCTCCTTTTCTAGGGGCCAATGTGTAAGACTTGCTGCTTTATATTAATATATGAGTTGTTTGTTGTCAAAAAAAAATGCTATTGGCAAATGCTTAGTATATATTTGTCTTCCCTTGTCGGTTGAGCTAGAGAGTAACTATGTGGAACCCACATGTTTATCTCTATCTTTTTTTGTGGAATAAAATTGAATTCTAGACTGAATTTATGTGTGAGAGGGTGATTATTCTCACTTTTCTACAAGTGAATTATTCTTGAAGTTTGATTAAATATATACAAAAAGTACTAACCTTTATGGTGCATAATAATAAATATCATTAGTGGAATCATGGAATATATTTTCATGACAAACATATTTAGAGGTACAATTATTGATAGCATTTACTAAAGATTTAGTCAAACTTAAGCAAATTTGACATCCCAACACATTCTTTTGGGGACATATATAGACAGGGAGTAGGCAAATCAGATTCCTTGTTTCCAAGCAACATCACATCTTCAACAGAAAGCCATCAGAATAGGCATGCCCTCTCCAAAAGACCAGAACCACTCAAATACTGCTGATCTACATGTTCATGGATTCCATCCAGGCAGCCACCCCTTTGCTTTCCAATCACCCCAGCCATGCAGCACCAATCCCCCTTTTCCTCAAAATGTACTGGCTGTTTGGTCCAACCAGCAGCATCCTTTATTCACAGCTAGCTTCTGTTAGGCAGGCCAGACCCATGAACATTCTTTAAGGTGCACTCCACAACATGCACAGCCTTTTGCCTGTCCCTGGACTTCTGAGTGCATATATAGATGCTGCATAACAGGTGATCTATCATTTGAATGAAACATCAGTGCCTGTCATTTGGCTCAACAGTGTACATTAATCACTGAACAATTATTGCTTTGTCATCCATGTCTCCAAAGTTGAATCTCCATGCCTGAAGCTATTACACCTTCAATTCACCAGACAAGACAATTTCAATTAGGGTAGATGTGGACGTTGCAACGTCCATGCCTTGCCTAACTCTAGTACTATATAACTGCCAGTAGTACACACCAAGTGTTCTACATATATATATATATAGAGAGAGAGTTACAGATACTGAGATTGTAGTAGTACACATAGATCAACACCACACATATACTCTCCTACACACCTTAAAGATTTGCAGGTTGGTATCAAGCATGGATGACTTCACTTTCCCCACTTTCCATGCAGGAGGGCAGCTTCTCCCATCAGCATTCCGGGTCGGCGGCGGCTCGCCGTTGCCGTGGTTCCTCGCCGGGGAGGAGGAAGAGGAGGAGGAGAAGATGGACATGCTGTGGGAGGACTTCAACGAGGAGCTGGCCAGCGTGCCGCCACTTTGCCCACTGAGCCCTGTGATCAACAAGGGAGCTCTGGCGATGAAGGAGGCAGCCGGCGGCTGGGCTCGGCGACTGCGGCGGCGACATGATCGTCGTCGATCTGGAGAAGCACGGCAAGGGCAAGCATCCCCGTCTACAGCCTCAGGATGGCAGGGTGGTCCGGCGCCGGAAATGGAGCCTGAGGCTGATGCTCAGGCTCCTCAAGAAGCTCTTCCTCGTCAACAAGTCCAGGAACCCGAGAACCGCACCTGCTCCCATCTGATCTGATCTGAAACTCCGAGAAATCAATGGCGGATGAGATGAGTGATACAAAACAGAGTAGTGTGTGTGAGCGTATAATGCTCTATACAAGTTTCAAGGTTTTTTTATTTTTATTTTTTTTATCTGACGTTTCTCTCTCACCTGCACCTTTTGCCTCAAAGTCGATGTGTTTTTTCACATTTTCTTGCTATGGATAGTACTATCCTAACTACCTATGTTTTGACTCTGGATTCGATGCATTGTTACTTTGTTGTTAAATTGCCTCATATGTTTGCTGTTTAAATGATCCAAATGCAGAAGAATTTTGATGTTCATCAACCAGAGTACGCTGAATCAAATTCTGTATTGAAGAGATCTGAAATGTTTTGTCGGTTTGAACTACCGGCATTATTTGATATGTACTGTCGACTTAAATTACGGTCAGGAATTAGATGCCTAAATGTACTGGATACACTGTTTCTGAGTTGAACTGGCCGTGGCCGTGTGAAATGAAATGCATGGCTCGCAGCGACCTCGTACAGATATAGTATGTGCCTTCGCCATCAAGAACCTACCGAAATCAAGGGGCTATTAACTGCAGATGAGCCAAAGTTTTCTGGTGGGTGCACCAACATCTCCGTGGATCGATCAGAATCCGATGCCGTCCATGTTCCCGACCTCAAAAACAGTGCACTAAAAACATTGCAACCAGCAAGAACCCACAATCAGAGTACCATTAGTGATCTAAGTGCCCTACATTATCCATCACTAGTCTTAATCCGGCTCTCCTAATCACCCCATGATTAATGAACAGTTGCAGACCTCCCTTAATATTTATCCAGGGACCGTAAAAATGGTTGATCACCAACAACAATCACAGGATGACGGCTCTAACTAACTGCGACATGAAAAAGCTATTCTGCTTTCACCTGATTGTCATTCTCATGTCCGTCCTTAACCTGCAGACTGAATCATTGAGCAAATGATTGGATTACATCCCAGCTAACCTACTTCAGATGCCACATGTTGAGCTAATCAGATCAGCTTAGCTGTTGCTCGTGCCTCAGTGATCACCAGTACTGCAAAAAGGGCCTGCTGCTGAGGAGTGAGCTTTCTCCATTTGCTGAAACACTGAATTGAGTAGAAAGGAATTCTATATTCCTCAGCACGTGGTCTTGTACCCATCTGCAGCAAGCCATCACCCACCAGAGAACAGAGTGAAGCAAGCCATCACAACACAGAGAACAGAGTGAAGCAACAAGGAAGGAGGTGGTGGAGGGCCAAGAACACAGCTATGAAATGGATGCTGCAACCAACATGCAGGTTGGTCTCCAACAGCAGGAACTGGTTGTCACAGTTTTGTGCTTGCCAGGTCCGCTGTCGTAACAGTTCCCATTTCACATGAAAAATATCAAGCAAAAATCAAATGAAAACAGAAAGACTACATTGCAGCTGATCTTACAAATACAAACAGAAAGACAATGAAAAGACAGAATGCCTGAGCTGCTACCTCACAAATAACAACACAAGAAAACATCAGCGGTTGAGAAAGCATGGTGGCACGGAAGAACAGTTCAGCAACAGTTTCCAGAAAGGAGCCAAGCGATGGCTGCGATGGCTAGACTATTTCATAAAGCAACCAGTTTTTGGTCAAGGCTTCTGTTTCACCCAAGAGCCACATGTTGCAACTACCACTTCCACCAGCCAAGCCAAAGCCAAAACTGATCAGATAAATTGCGACAGCTCTCCTGTTTTTCTACTACTGATGGGTATGTTTCTGCTATAAACTGCAACAAAAATAAGAATAATGGGGAAACAGCAATACTATTCATATAGCGAATCACTCCGATGGCTGCAAGTTCACAGCGATATCAGTTAACCAATACACCAGGGTTCCAACGACAACATGAGCACATAACAACTCTGTTTACAGTCACTTATTTGTTTCGGGAAATTATTATTGTGCTCTCTCTTGAATGAGCACATAAGCACTTTCCAGAATATGAATGACCAATCAGCCTTCTTATTCTCGACCAGCTGCAGATCAATAGGACCGCACCCTCGAATGTGCAAAAGAAAGCCTAGTCTCTGTTGTTGGCACGGAGGAGCGGAGTTATCTCCGGGACAACCCTGTATATGTGCACTCTTATGTTGTCTTCCTTGAAAAGCTCAAAGACGCAGACATCAAACTTCTCCAGATTGTTTCCTAGAGCAAATTTACCCCAGCCACCACTGAAAGAGCCAACGGAGCGGTCGCTGTAGTAAACATAGTTAACTTCCCAAGCCTTCCCTAGGGGATCCCAGAGCGTCATCATCTTGGTTGTGTGGGGAGTGACTTTCTGACAAAGTCACAAGCAATGTTCTGAAATACAAAGGGGATTAAGTTAGAGAAGCAATGACAATATAACCAATACAATGGCAAATACATGGGTATATAGCAAATGCTATCCATAGCTCAGTTTTTGCTAAATTTTTATGCACTTCTGGTGCTTTCAACATTAAATCAGACAGCACCGAGCTAACTTACATGACAAACAAATGTTTCCTAATCTAATGAGATTGGAAAAGTAGGGAAGCAAAAAGTAGTTACATTAACCAAACTAAGCTAGCTGTGCAAGTTAATGGGAAAATGCTTTGAAAATTGTCACTGCTACAAAAAGAGTGTTCTGCAAAGGGCCAGGAAGCACAAATCGGCGACTAAGGAAGTATGTTCATGCAGGGGACTACAAGGAATAGTTTTGAAAACCATATAAGTTTGAAATAGCATATGGAAAATAAATGACATTACCATGAAAAATCCCACATAGACATAAGATTCCATCATTATTTGCACGGTGAAAGGATGATTTGACTTAAATTGATTTGCCTTTCTAAGAGCAAGCTCCTTCTCCTCTTCAGTTACTGGGCGCCTTTGAGATATTACAAACGGTGCCCTGCTGGTCTTCAAAAGGACTGAAAGGCACGATAACATCAATTTATTCAGGTATCACACAGTCAAAAAGAAATGAATCTCTTATTAACAATAATGATGGCAATTTCACTGCACTAGAATTGTTTGAGGAAGAAAAACTTACATTTACCAATCCTAGGCACATTCTTATCTCTGATCTGAGTCTTATTGAAAGTCTTAGATTCGTCCAACAAACTGAAGGGGGCACCTGTGATATGCAAAAGTTAACTTGAATGGAAAGTACATGGATGGTAATGAATTTGAATGAATCCTAGCTAGAAAAATAATGGTTGCTCAAGAGAGTTCAACTGGGATTGGAACCCTGTTTTGACCTAATAGAGCACTTTTTTTTATTTTTATTAATACTCAGAAGTGAGAGTAATCAGCGATAATCTTAGACAATATCCACCACCAATAAAGAGCCTAAACATGGGGTATTAACGCAACTATCCTACAATAACACAGCACATGGCCTCCTAAGTTCTGGCCATGCAGTTAAAGTAATCAACAGTATGGTTTAGTCAACTTCATGTTGTCAATGAAAACACACTACAGAATAATTTTCACTATTAACAGTCAGTAACGGCACCTTTGCCAGAATAATTTTCACTATTAACAGTCAGTAACGGCACCTTTGCGTTGATCTCAACAATGACACATCAAAACAATTATTCAGGTCACACCCCATAAGGAAAAAAACAGTCAGTTTAGGTTTCATTATTAAAAGAAAAAAACAAGGTTCTTTTATCTTTCTTACTGTGAACAATTGATGACACATTCTTTGAAGTTCCAGCTGGCTGCCTCCTCTTGTAACAAGCATTCTTGGTGACGGTAGAGTGCCTCTTTGCTGCATTGACATCTGCTGTGGAATCATTCACTGCTCTTGTTCTCTTTCCTGTTACCCCATGGCCCTCTTCTGTGGGGAGGGTGGTATCTCAGGGGCACCACCACTCATTGCTCTTGTTCTCCTTCCCGTTGTTACTGATACTGCATTTCCTTCCTCTGTGGGGAGAACTGATACCTCAGAGGCGCCACCATCTGCATCCATGTCCCCTTGGACGCCTTCATCCTCTTCAATCTTAACGTCTACTTCATTCGTAGGCTTTGCATCAAAGGCTGCTGGGTCCATGATGCCAGACGTAGTGAACACCGCCACGGAGAACTGAGAGGGCCCATCGTATGTGAAAACCAAGAAGTAACCTTTCTTGATGGAGTGATCCGCGATGAATTCCTTCCATCCCTGCTCAAAGGACCACACTTCAGACTCTGAAGCAAGTGTCATCTGCCATTTCTTGCCACTAGGACCTTTCAGAGAAACTGGTCCAGTAGGCTGCTCCTTGAGGTGCTGGTGGAACATGGGTGGAATTTTCTGCACAGGATCAAGACATTTAAGAAGCTGTTAGTTTTTTTACCTCCTGAATGCACATATGAACATCTGCTACTTGTATGATGAAACCTGAGATAAAAAATGAAGACAGCAAACCAACAGCATATATATGGAATATATGTAACCATTAACCATGAGATGAAACAGTTGTGAATGCTACACACCAGTGTCCGATTCCAAGTTGTATTGGTGTTTCCATATAAAAATAAAAATAAAATACCAAATCAAGCACGCGCACATGACAAGCAATCAGCTAACGGATAGAATCATAGAACATTGGGAAAAAAAAAGTAATTTAGGAGGGAATGAAATCCCATTTTCTTAGTTGACCACTGCAAGAAACACTGAAACAGGATTCCATTTTCTTAGTTGACCATTGCAAGAAACAGGATTCAATCATCCAGATTTCTAATCGGAACAGATCATCGCAGCATCCAACAACAACCAGAAGCAATGATTTTTTCTCCAGGAAAAGAAATTACATACTACCTACCGAAAGTAATAGAACAGTCGACGCATTGATTCATCATGGATTAATTAAATTAAACAAAACAGGGGATGGAAATGGATGGGGTTGAAGACTGAAGAAGCTCACCAACCGCTGCCCCGACTGCTCGGGGAAGAAGACCTTGAAGAACTGCGGGCGGACGACGTTCTCGGCGGCGGTGTCGTCGTTCTGCTCGCCGACTTCCACCACCTCCTTCTCCTTCTCCTTCTCCTTCCCCTTCCCCTTCCCCTGGGTGGGCTTCTTCTGCTTCTCTGTCGCCTGCTGCTCCTTTCCCTCTCCACCCATCTCCTTGCCCCTACGCCTCAGCCTCTCCATCGCCGGCGGTTCCCTGCCGGATTTCCTCTCCTTGCTGGCTTCCTTCTCCTTCTCCTTGTCCTTGCCGCTCTCCCTCTTATTCACAGCAGCGGCGGCCGAGCTCGTGGTCCCCGCTGCTTCTTGAAACGGCCCCTCCCCTTCATCGTCGGCTTTTCTGCAAGGAGGGAGGAGCACCGGTGGAATGAACAAGATTCAATGGTTTCACGCGGCCGTGGCAGCAGCAGCTGTAAATGGACTGACTGTAGACAGTTATCACTGGCCGGCTGCCTTTCTCGGGGGTTTGGAACACCGGCAGCGTCCTCCTCCTCTCTCCTCTCTCGGTCTCTGAAGCATGGACCCTCTCTGGGTTTAAGGATTCTGGTGGACAAAAGGTTCAGGCTTTTTTTCACGGAAACAGGGGAGACGGGATGGAAAGGCGATGGCCGGAACCCACGCTTTGGGGTTGGTGGTTGGCAGGAGACTACTGGAGTTATGTAGTAGGATGGATGATGGACCAGCAGGAGCAGCCTTCAGCTAGATTTTGGGTTTTTTTCTTTGTAGGGAAGGACAGCCATGATGGCTAATGAGCACCTGAGGATAAGATAGTCACCATCTGGCAGGAGGGCTGGCTGGATTCCCTCTCTATATTATTGGGTGTTTTTGAGTGTGTTCTTGCTCTAAAAATTTTAAATGCGCCGAAAAATATACACGTAATTCCTTTCTGAGATGGTAAAAACTAGCTGTCAAATCCCGTCGTATGAGACCAGAGGAAATTCTTTCCATCGCAAAAAATCAAAATCTTACCGTTGCGTAATATGAATCCCCGAGAATTTGGAGAGCGGCCAGGCACATGAAATTTGGAGTGGCGGCTAGGGCGGCGCTGGTGTGACAGGCTGGAGTTGGACACCTTTTCCTCTTTCCACCTGCGGAGGACGACGATTGCGACTCCATCTAGACGTGCCTTGCACCTCAGATCTGTACCTATATTAGGAAAAAAATAATTGGACACAAAACTTTCCACCAAATCGACTAGATCCCCATGAATGGGACTCTGAACTCAAAAATTGCAAAGAGAAGCTTGGTCGAACCTCTCTCCGAGGAGTGGTCGTGCGAGGCGAAGGAAAAGCAGTCGCGGGGACGAAGGAAGAGTAGGTCACGCGGGCCGTTGAGGTGGGCGGCGTCGGCGAGAAATGAACACCGATGCCTAGGATGGAGGAGAAGTCGCAAACGGTACGACACACGTCCCGTTGGGAGAAGCCGGGCACGAGAGGCCGTGGTCGGCGACCGACCACGGCGACGGAGGGGCTGCGTGGGACGAAGGAGGCCAAATCCGGCCGGGGCGGAGGAAAAGCGGTCGAAAGAAAGAGCAAAATCGCACGGGCCGGGGAGGAGGCGGCGTCGGTGAGGAACGAATGATGATGGGACGGAGAAGTCGCGGCGGCCACGACACACACCCGTCGGAGAATCCGCGAGAGAGGCCGTGAGCGTCGACGACACCACGACCGCGGGGCCGCGTGGGATGACGGAGGCCGATCCGCGGCGGTGGAGGAAAGTCACCCGGGCTTTGGCGAGGAGGGCGCAGGCGGTGAGGAACGAACGACGATGCCCGGGACGGAGAAGTTGCAACTACTATGGCACACATGTCGGGAGAAGCCGGCGGAGAGGCCGTGTGAGTGTCGGCCGGTAGCCACCTAACGGGGAGGGGTCTGCGTGGGGACGGCGACGGCGATCCGCGTCGTGGGGGAAAGTCGGCGCGGGCCGGCGAGGGAGGCGCGATAGCGGTGAGGAACGAATGACGATGCTCGGGCGGCTACGGCACACACCGTCGGGAGAAGCCGACGAGAGGCGCCGTGAGCTGCCGACGGCGCGACCACGGCATGGGGGCTGCGTGGGACCGGGAGGCCGATCCGGGCCAGAAGGGGGAAAGTCGCGCGGGATTCAGCCGAGGAGGCGGCAGGCGGTGAGGAACGAACGCCGATGCCCGGACGGAAGTCGCGGCGGCTACGGCACACGCCTCTCACGGAGAAGCCTCGGCGGCCGTGTGAGCGTCGACGGCGACCACGACCGGGGGCTGCGTGGGACGAAGGAGGCCGTGATCTCGCAACAATGGGGAAAGAGTGTGCCGGTGCTTTCGGGAAGAACCGTCCGTCTCTTTTGCTTTTTGATCCTTTTTAGAAAAATTTTCTCAAATATGCCCCCTGTTCTGTTTTGCTTTTGAAATGTGGACCCCTAGCTCGGCGAAATCCATGATAGTGTCGAGCTATAACGTGTCAACTTTTGTATAAAATAAAAATGGAAATAAAAAACTTCATACCTAGGGTTCGAACCCAAACTACTAGGGTAAGACTTGTGAGCCTTATCCAGCTGAGGTACAATGCAATTGTTACATAGACCTCGGAAGAACTATACTTCTTTGAAGCTCCGCGCCATGCAATACGGTGTCGAGTATGCTACAACGTCGTTGGCCATGGACCGGGTTTGTGACTACCGTCGTCTCCTCCTTCCACCAGACCAGCCGTCATGCAAGCTCAGTTCCATATGCATGTTTGAAGGCGGTTTTGTCCTATACCTTTTTATTAATTTCGGTTAAGTCTTCAAAAAAAGCATAGTAAATAAAAAAAAAAAAAAAAATTCTATTTTCTTGAACTCCACGTGAGTAGATCTACTAAGTGAAAATATAATATGATGCACTTTAATACTAAACTTTTGTTGTACATTTAGATCTACATTTTTATTTAATTAATGAGAATAATTCAACTACAGTTTCTATGGTCCAATTGTGATGAAATTTTTGTGGTGACCTAATTATTATCTGCCTAAATTGTAATAAAAATTAATGCTCATTGAATCATATATAAATTAGCTATAGATTTATTTTGATTTAACAAGCATAAAGATTAAATAAATATTTAGCTAAGCTATGCATGATCCAATGAGTATATAAATTTTTTTCACTACAATTGGAACATATTAACTATTTGTTATAAATTATTGTAATTACTTACATAAAAACATGTATCTAAATCTAATCTACTCATGTGGAGTCCAATAGAATTGGATTTTTTTATTCTATGGTTTTTGTGATTGACTATGATTTTCAAAGATTCAATCAAAATAAATAATAAATAAAAAGATAAGACTAGCTTCTAACTCACTCCAAGAGGTAGAACGTGTGGTTTGGAAAGTTATGGGAGGTCGTTTGGCTGGTTTTTGTAGAAGGAAAAACAAACTTTCACAAAAATTGAGATAGGAAAAGTTGACTTTTTCCTATTAATTAACGCTCATCAATATGGCCCAATCCAGTTAGAGCACAACTTGAAATTCAATCGAAAAGCCCAACCGGCACGAGATGCCATGGAAAAGAAAACTTCCGACTACCGTCGTCTCCTCCTTCCACCAGTCTGCCATTGTCAAAGCTCAGCCAGCCGTCACGCAAGCTCAGTTCCATATGCATGTTTGAAGGCGGTTTTGTCTTATACTTTTTTTATTTATTTCGATTGAATCTTCAAAAAAAAACCATAGTAAATAAAAAAAATGAAAAATTCAATTTTTCTTGAACTCCACGTGAGTAGATCTATTGAGTGAAAATATAATATGATGGGCTTTAATACTACACTTTTGTTGTAGATTTAGATCTACATTTTTATTTAATTAATAGGAATAATTCAACTACAGTTTCTATGGTCCAATTGTGACGAAATTTATGTGGTGACCTAATTATTATCTGCCTAAATTGTAATAAAAATTTAATGCTCATTGAATCGTATATAAATTAGCTATAGATTCATTTTGATTTAACAAGCATAAAGATTAAACAAATATTTAGCTAAGGTATGCATGATCCAATGAGTATATAAATTTTTTTTCACTACAATTGGAACATATTAGCTATTTGTTATAAATTATTGTAATTAATTACATAAAAACATGTATCTAAATCTAATCTACTCATGTGGAGTCCAATAGAATTGGATTTTTTTTATTCTATGGTTTTTTGTGATTGACTATGATTTTCAAAGATTAACCAAAATAAATAATAAATAAAAAAGATAAAACTAGATTCTAACTCACTCCAAGAGGTAGAACGTGTGGTTTGGAAAGTTAAGGGAGGTCGTTTGACTGGTTTTGCTGAAGGAAAAATAAACTTTCACAAAAATTGAGATAGGAAAAGTTGACTTTTTCCTATTAATTAACGTTCATCAATATGGCCCAATCCAGTTAGAGCACAGCTTGAAATTCAGTCCAAAACCCAACCGGCACGTGATGCCATGGAAAAAAAAAAAAAACTTCTGACTATCGTCGTCTCCTCCTTCCACCAGACCAGCCGTCATGCAAGCTCAGTTCCATATGCATGTTTGAAGGCGGTTTTGTCCTATACCTTTTTTATTAACTAGTGATTTTATGCGCGCCCATGCGCGAGACAATGGCAATAACGCGATTATAGAGGGAAATAAAACGATAATACTGACAATTGGCTGGCTCTATCTACGATCACTGAAACAAAACAGACCTAAAAACATATGCTATTTCCCCCCCTTTTTCCACGTATGAGAATGATAGTTATTTGTTCATCACCTAAAAGGCAATATCTGAATATTTTCCCATCACAGCATTAAGAGGTTTGACTCATCTCGATCTATGTGATAGACCAGCAATTTTTCTGAAATAAATGCAACAGGACAAATAGGTTGCACATACATTACATAAGCCATTGGACTGTGCATATAGAAATGGAAGACAATTGCAACAGAACAGATACAAATAGCGTCGAGGCTAAGAAGAAAAAAAAAAAGATAAACTTGCATTTTGCCTCCAACCTAGCAACCAAGATAGCACCAAAACACTGTTTTGCATGACATAAACTCACTGGTTCGCATGACATAAGCACTCAATAGCTACATTGATCTAACGAGGAAGACTACATAAACACACGGCAGAAGGTCTATGAGCTGAATGGTCACATGGTGGTCGGCCAAACGCCGGGTGAGAGCTTCACCGTGACGAAGATGATCCTGAGGCACCTCCATTGCCACGGCCATGGTAGGAGTCAGCAGAGAAGAAGCTCGCCGCGTGCTTTGACAGGAAATCGTATAGTCAGTAGCGAAAACTTGATGCACGGACATATACGTCAGTCTGTCATTCAAACTGAAGTGCTGGATCGTGAGTTAAAGTTTGGAAAGAACAATTGATTCAAATGAGCATGTTCAGTTGTGCATGAACATAGAAAAACCGAACATGGAAAATTAAGCAACGACCGTAAAACTAAAGTTTTGGCTTCTTTCCACAGTTTTGCACATAGTAGCGAAGGCCAGTTTATGTTAGACAGTCTAGCAAAGGGCAGCTTATATCATGGAATGCGACAAAAAACATACCTAAGGCAACAATGACAGCAGCTGAGCAGAAGCTCACCCCTTGCAAAAGCCCCTAAGGAAACAGAAGCGCAGGAAACCAAGAAGACAATTAGAAATGGAAACCTGAGCAACAATACAGCTACACATACTTTTCAAGCATTCTTTACCTAAAACAATCTAAAATCTTCAGAAGTAATTTCCAAGTAATTTTAGAACCAGCATGTAAATGCACCTAATGTAGAGGACACAACTCTCATCTGACAGATTTTCACTTTTCTGATGGGAAACCCTCCATCACCATTTGTTTGATTCTGCTTTAGGCCAAGAATAGAAAAGGTAGAGACACAACAGCAATTGTTTTCCTTCATCTAGAATTAGAGGTTTTTAGTAACCAAAAAAGGAAGTCTATACGAAGCATCAGAACTGATCAAAGGAAATATCAACGAACAAAGATGAGTTTTAAACTTATCCAAAGGAAAAAAAAAAAATCATGGTCTATAACCAGCGATGCTAAATCTAAACATAAGGTTCAGCAGATCAAGCAGGTGGACCAATCACCACGCCTGTGGTTGAGCACAATGCAGGTACGTATAGCAATATGTTTTGTAAGGGGGCATCCTGGTGAAAATATCTACAGATATGTTGACAGGTTCGTATATCTACATGTCCAACTCAGGAACATGTATTTTCCTGTCGCCTCTAATGGTCTGTAGGTAAACTAAAAAACATTTTTTTCCCTCTGTAAACAACTTTTGGAGGGTCACTGAACCACAGTGCAGAACTAACAAAGCTCATGTTTCTGTAATCATAGCCATTTGTAAAATTCTCCTTATGGCCTATAGATCCATACCTTCAGTTAATACAACTGAGATAGAACTGAAATGGCCTGCACCACGACGCCAATTCTAACAACGCCTGCACCACGATGCCAATTCTAACATTTATAATGTTGGAGTGTGGCCTGTAGAATACATGACAGATCTAAACATTTATAATGTTGGAGTGTATGGACCAAATCACAGCACTGAAGGAAAATAAGTATGCGGTGTCCTCTAAAAAATCCAAAAGCATTACCTGATAATTTTTTTGGACACCATTCAGATGGGAGTCGTGGAGGGATTGACAGGCTCATCTTCTCTAGCCTTGCCTCCAAGCTGCTAACACGCTACTTCCTGTTGTCTGCTTCAACTTTGAAGAGGAGTATGGTCTCCTATAGTAAAACAAAAGGCGTGTTCAGATAGTGACAAATTATAGGAAAATGATAATTCATAATAGATATGCCTTCCTATGTACCCATTTGAGCAAGGTCATTGGTAACATCCATGGCAAAAATGAGGACACACGTACCAGCAAGGCTGGCTTCAGCCTCCATCCGTCCCCAGCGCCAGCGACAGACTGACTGCTGCTGCTCTAATTACCTGAGACAGGAGATTGACAAGCACCTGCTCCACTGCTGCAAACCTGCGGCAAATGAAACAAGCCAGCTGAGATGCCAAGTAAAAATGGAATTAGCAAACGCCCATTGATTGATCACTGCTGGACACAAGCTGCCTGCTGTAGTCGATAATTTGAACGCCCAGGTCATGCACGAGCTGCTGAACTTGCTGCACGCAACCAATTCAAGCACATTAAGCAAATACAGAGAAACGTATGCAGAGAGAAGCATGACTGCAATGGAGAGAACAGAGTCAAGCGAGCTGCAGCTGCTGGAAATTAACATGAACTGCTGCACCTTCTCTTGGTGCTGTGTGTGCACGGGTTCCTGGATGAACACCGATTGGTGCAGAGCAACAACGAGGCTGGGGCAAGCGCTGGACCAGGCAGTGGGAAACCGGCCTGCTGCTCCTGGAGTCCAAAACCGCTCACGCTCAAGAACGCCAAAAAAACTTTTCTAAAAAAAGAACGCCAAAAACCGAGCGCTGACAACAAGGATCAGAGGAGAGCGATAAGAGAAAGAAAATCGCTTGAAAACTGACCCAAATCAAAAGGATTCGAAACCAAATCTTGCACAGGTGATCACAACTGAGTTGAGAAGCTACTCCTAGGAAATCATTGCCCCAAATAAACTCAAGCCCCGGCAAATCCAGATCGAGTGCAAGAATGAAATCCTATCTCCTAAAACGAAAATCGTCGATTTCTCCGTGCTCGTGTTGAATTGATTTGTTTCACTTGGTACATAAGCACAACACATGTCCTTGCACGAACTAAAGCAAAAAGAGCGAACTAAATCGATCTCAAATCGACGAATCAAAAAGTTCCCAAAAATAGCTTCGAAAATCAGAGACAGATGAATCCGGGTTGCGGCCGCTGCGATGGGTGGCGGCCTGGGCTGGGAGCCGCCGCCGCCTCGAGAAAGGATGGAGAGCCGTCTCCCCACACTTCGTCCATATCACCAGCGATTCTCCCCTTCGAAACCCTAACACAACAAAAAAATATCATCCATACGCAGAGCAGAGGAGAAGATGGGGACGGAGAGAAGAGGAGGAAGGAGAGGTTGGGATGTGGATGGGAGACGGCTCACCTGCGCTGCCTGGCCGCGCCGCCTGGCCACGCCGGCTCCGCCTCGGCGCCGCCGCGCGCGGCCGCGCCGCCTGGCCGTGCCCGCGCCGCGCCACCTGGCCGCGCCGGCCGCGCCCGCGCCACCGCCGCGCCGGGCGTGGCGCTGTCCCGCGCCCGTCGCCCGCGCAGGAGAGATGAGGGAGAGGAAGAGGCGAGGCCGGTTCTGTTTTTTTTTTTTTTTTGCAGAGAAGAGAGGGAGAGACTGTATATATTTGGTAGGGCCGGCGGGGATGTTTTTTGCAAAAGCCAGATAGTACAGGGGTCTGTATGAAAGAAATCCAAGCATAGTTACTGTAGAGGAGGGGCCTGAGCGGGCTGGAACATGATTTCATACAAACAGAGGGACTCTTTTTGAAAAAAAAAACCAATCCCGTCATTTCGGGACGACGGACGCCCCTACGCTGAGATTCTCCACACACAATATTACTTTTTAAATTTGGGTTAAGTCTTCAAAAAAAAAGCATAGTAAATAAAAAAATGAAAAATTCTATTTTCTTGAACTCCACATGAGTAGATCTACCGAGTGAAAATATAATATCATGGACTTTAATACTTAACTTTTTGTTGTACATTTAGACCTACATTTTTATTTAATTAATGGGAATAATTCAACTACGCTTTCTATGGTCCAATTGTGATGAAATTTTTGTGGTGACCTAATTATTATCTGCCTAAATTGTAATAAAAAATTAATGCTCATTGAATCATATATAAATTAGCTATAGATTTATTTTGATTTAACAAGCATAAAGACTAGAGCTTAGAGCTCTTTTCCTATACTTGGAATTTC
The DNA here is from genome assembly GCA_015847255.1 of Hyparrhenia diplandra. Lineage (NCBI taxonomy): Eukaryota > Viridiplantae > Streptophyta > Magnoliopsida > Poales > Poaceae > Hyparrhenia > Hyparrhenia diplandra. Next base: position 186,882 of record JADLZK010010770.1, on the reverse strand, counting down.
CTCCCATTTCCTCTCATTTCCTCCCCGATTTTCTATTTTTTTGTCAAAAGGATACGATGGTCATTTTGCAACTTCCCTCCCCGCATCGCAGCCCCGACCCCGACCCCGCGTGGTACCTCCCGTCTCCCCTCGCAGCCCTCGTAAGGAGCCGCCACGCCCGATCCCGCCGGAGTCGCCCGCCCCCCCCCCCCGGTCACGGTCGCCGCCGCTTGGTGAGCCGCCCCCGCACCCCTTCCCCGGCACGCCCTCACACCGCCGACGCCGCGCCCTCGCTCATCGCCATCGCCCGTCCGCCGAGACGACGACGCCGTCCAACCCCACGACGCCCTCATTCCCTACAGCAACGGCAATCTCCGCCGCTGCTCGGCATCAACGGCACGCCGGCGTCCCCGCTGCGCCGCCCGCGAGGGCCCCGTGGTCGCCCCCATCACCGCTTCCTCGAGTTTGCCGGATCCCCGCACCCTCACCGCCCTCCCGTCCGAGGCCAACCTCGAGGTACCTACTCGGTTTGCCGGATTCCCGCACAGCCTCGCCGCCCTCAAGTCCGAGGCCAACCTCTCTCGAGGTACCAACTCACCCCCTGTACCTAGTGCCACTGTATTGATGCGTCCTGTACAGAGCAAAATGTGCTTGTTCAAAAATCGCTGATGTTTGTAGCATAAGCATGGTTTCTGTATGTAGGAGAATATTTTATTCCTTTGAAAATCTTGACCCAAACATGTTCTGTGAACTCTAGAATACAGAGAACCTATTATATGCATTCACAAACTATATGTGCATACCTGTTTGGTTGTCATTATGTAATATCATTTGTACATTGGTTAATTGCACATAGTGTTGCTTGATAACATATAATGCTGGGCTTTGCAGGACTACTGGAGCCCCTTTTTTTTAGATGATTGATTAAGCACTAGTAGGCAAGAAAAATCTGTTAACTGGACATACAGTACGCATCAATTTGGTTGTGAGTTCATTTGCTCTGTCTGATAATCACAAGAGAGACTAGACTGACTGTGCTCCTGATGGTTTGGCTACCAAAATTTGTTCCTAATAGTTTCCTTGCACTTTGTCTACAGTGATTGATTTGAGATAGAAATGGGGATACACAACATGCTATTCTGTACTTATTCTATTTCACAAAATGCTGCTTGATCATATTATATGAGCTTCTTTGCCTTCACTGATTTTTCAGACTGAATCACATTTCTTACCCTGGTTGTTAAGTCTGAGAACCAATCACTTCTGCATCAATATATCTACTGTCAAAATTCTGTCTTTTGAAGATCATGGCATTTTTGCTTAGTGAATTGCAAGTCTTATAATCAGTATCAGCAACCTGTCCCTGGTTCAGGTACCCAACTGAGTTTGCAGACTGTGGCTGTCCTCCTTGCTACCGGCGGCGCTGTTCTGTCGTTGATGAACTTCGAAAACTCTTTCAGTAACAGTCACCAAAGAGTGGGGCTGGCACTATATGGAGTCATGTGGCTTCAGCCAATTATCGGTTTCTTCAGGCCAGAAAGGTAGAAGGAAATAACTTTCCATTTTGTACCAAAGCTGCCTTTTATATTTCCAACAGAGCTTATACCTAGGTAGAAGGAAATAACTTTCCATTTTGTACCAGAGCTGCCTTTTATATTTCCAACAAAGCTTATACCTACACCTTGAGAAGACCACCAAGAGCGTGAGGCTTTGCACCACTGTTGAGCAGCTAAGGCCAACTGATAATCGAAGAACCTATCCGACCACTCTTCGGAAGGAGCTGGCTCTGGTGCAGGAGTGAATCTCCAAATAGAAGATGGTAAATGCTGCTGATGGTTTGGTGACTTGCTGATGGTTTGGTGACTTGTTTGCTTTGAGAGGTGCATTCCAGAATACTGGTGTTTAGTTTACACCTGACAGTTTGTCTAGCATACAGGCGCAGCATGATACTACAATGTTTTCAGGATGAAATGATTAAATTTGTTTTTTTGCTTTCGCGCTCGTCGGCGCTCATCCGCTATTAATAGTGCTGCTATACAGAGTGTTCTTTTCGCAAACCAGCCGTGCGCCAAAACGTCGTTCTTTGAAGATATGGAGGGAATACCCTATCAAATACAGTGCTCTCGAAGAGCAAAAATCCCCAAGCAAAAACAAGAAGAGCAAAAATTCAAAACGTCGTTCTTTGAAGATATGGAGGGAATACCCTATCAAATACAGTGCTCTCGAAGAGCAAAAATCCCCAAGCAAAAACAAGAAGAGCAAAAATTCAAAACGTCGTTCTTTGAAGATATGGAGGGAATACCCTATCAAATACAGTGCTCTCGAAGAGCAAAAATCCCCAAGCAAAAACAAGAAGAGCAAAAATTCTGTGCGGGTGAGGATTTGAACCAGCAACCTCCTACATCGTGTACCTCAAAACACAATGATGAAACCAGTAGGCCCAAGTAACGTTGGTTGTTAAAAATGCACCTGTCTCCGTATTTAATAGGACAAACATGGAAAAATTAGCTCTACTCAATGACTCCTTGGTATGTATAATCATGTCCTAAACTACCTCTAATCCCAAACTATAATATTGCGTGCATTTGTACAATTTTCTGGCCAAGTTTACAAATTATTTTGATTATTTGATGGTAAATTAAATGATAAACGTAAAAATATCCTAATCTAGGTAGAAAAAATCTGAAACCTTGCATGGACAACTCATTTTGGTGTATGATCATGACATAAAAAATTCAAATGATTTAGAGAATGTGGTGATACACATCCTTCACAACCATGACCATGTCTCACATATACTCACGTGACTTAGTGAGAGAGGTTCATGGTTGTGATGGATACGCTTCGTCACTTTGTCTAAATCATTTGAAAAATTAATGGCGTTGTAATGGAGACAAACTATGATGCTTTGTGTGCATTTGTACAATTTTTCGACCAAGTTTACCAATTCTTGTGATTATTTAATGGTAAATTGAAAGATAAATGTAAAAATACCTAAGCAAGGTAGAAAAATCTAAAAAAACTTGCATGGACAACTCATTTTAGTGTATGATCATGACATAAAAATTTCAAATGATTTAGAGAATGCGGTGATACACATCATTCACAACCATGAACATGTCATGTCACATATACTCATGTGAGTAAGTGAGAGATGATCATTGTTGTGATGGATAATATAGATGCACATGGTTCAAATCATTTAAAATTGTAATGATATGGTCGTACCCATATTATTAAATTAAAACAAAGGTAAAATGGCAAAAAAAAAAATAAATACAGAAGAAAAATAGGAACAAATAACTAAAAATGTTGTAAAAACAAAAAAAAAGGTACAACATGGGCATCGAACATAGAAGTTGATGTTTAAACCTAGGGGCCTAACCATTGTGTTACTCAAGTGTGTTTGTTAGAAGCCCATTAGTGTTTTCTTTTAACTAATAGACAAGGATCGGGAGCCGGCACGTCACCAGATTGTTGTTGGAACGTGACTGATGCTGCCACACCTTTTGAGCTGGTGGCGCTAGCTAATGAGAGTTTGTGAAAATTAAACCTAGCGTTAACTTGCATGCACGTCGTCGTGATGATTGGGCATGTTCCGTTGGTGCCTAGTACGTTCTCGTAGGTGCACCTGGCCCGTCCGTGTGAAATCAGCGGCCGGGTGGTACGTGCAGGCGGTATCGATTGGTCACGAGTTCACCGGGTGGTACCATTTTACCCTTAATAAAAAAAAAAAAGAACTACGAGAATACACATTACCGCCCGGTTTTAATCCCACATTTGCGGAGGAAATGAGAGGAAATTTTTCCCCATGGCCCACCGACCATAGACACATCATTTTCTCCCGCTTCCTCCACCCCATTTCCTCCTGTTTCCTCATGCCTTCGTTATCGTCTGATCGATCGCCTCCTGGACGATGTGAGCCATCGAATTTTTCCCTCAATTATTGTAAAAATTTCTAAAGATTAAATAAATATTTAGCTAAGCTATGCATGATCCAATGAGTATATAAATTTTTGAGCTCTTTTCCTATACTTGGAATTCCTCTCATTTCCTCCCTAATTTTTTATTTTTTTGTCAGAAAGGATACGTTAGTCATTTTGCAACTTCCCACAAGTCTCCCGCACCGCAGCCCCGACCCACCCCGCGTGGTACCTCCCGTCTCCCTGCAGCTCTCGCAAGGAGCCCTCGTAAGGAGCCGCCGGCCCTGATCCTGCCGGAGTCGCCGCCCTGATCCCGCCGGAATCGCCGCCCCGCACCCCCTCCCCGGTGCACGCCCTCACAATCGCCGACGCCGCCACCCTCGCCATCGCCATCGGCCCGTCCGCCGCACCGCCGGAGACGACGACGTCGTCAACCCCCACGCCGCCCTCGTTCCCTACAGCAGCGGCAATCTCCGAGCCGTGCTCGGCATCAGCGAAGCACGCCGGCGTCCCTGCTGTGCCGCCCCCGCGCGAGGGCCCCGGTGGTCGCCCCACCTTCCTCGAGTTTGCCGGATCCCCGCGCACCCTCGCGGCCCTCCAGTCCGAGGCCAACCTCGAGGTACCTATAGAGCGAAATGTGCTTGTTGAAAAATCGCTGATGTTTATAGCATAAGCATGGTTTCTGTATGTAGGAGAATATTTTATTCCTTTGAAAATCTTGACCCAAACATGTTCTGTGTACTCTAGAATACAGAGAACCTATTATATCCATTCACAAACTGTATGTGCATACTTGTTTGGTTGTCATTATGGCGAACCAAGGCAGCTACCAAACTGAAACAAGGGAAATCTCCATTTTAGCAGTGATGTAATATCATTTGTACATTGGTTAATTGCACATAGTGTTGCTTGATAACATATAATGCTAGGCTTTGCAGGACTACTGGAGCCCCTTTTTTTAGATGATTGATTAAGCACTAGTAGTCAAGAAAAATCTATTAACTGGACGTACAGTGCTTGCTTACATTATATTTTTTGCATTTGAAAAGGCAGCATATAGTATGAAACAAGTGCACCCCAAATACTATGCTATTGTGTGTTGTCGTGAGGTATGACTGTTTGGGATTATGATGGGATCCTGTGAGGCAGTGGAATTAGAATTGGTAAATTTTGTAAACTATAGAGATAACTGTTGGGCTTTTCTCGTTAAACTATAGATAGATTTTGTTTTGATTTTCCAAAGACTGGGCTGTATTGGTACATTCCATTATCAGAACTATGATAACTGTTTGGGTTTTCTAATTACAGTAATCCCATTTGGTACAGGATCAAGATCAGATTTTCCAAAGACTCGCCGCCCTCCAGTCCGAGCTCAGCCGGGTACGTCAGGGCCGCCGGCTGGGACCCCAGGGAGGTGCGCACAGTGATCAACATCTTCGACGCCGACGGCCGGCGGCACACAGGGCCACGGTGGTTCAGGGTCAAGGAAGCTGTCAGAGGTAATGTGCTACTCTCTTTTTTTTCCAATTCCATTGACCTGCAAAGACAGGTTCGATTACATCTGCTCAAATTCAATTATGAATTCATCTCATTCAGTTTAGTAACAATATCCAAATAAATAAGAGTAGTTTCTTTGTCAGACTGGTGAGCAATTTTGTTTGATGTTACTTCTTTATTATATGTGGAACAATGTACTCTTGTCAGATTGGTGAGCAATTATCAGATGTCTGAATGAGCTTGTCCACTGCAATTGTATAGTTGCATATATATATATCTATTCTTGTTGATATCTGAACGAGCTTGTCCAGAGCAAAATTTGGTTGCTACATTTCACTGTAACTAGTTGATGGCTGTAGTCCCTTTGCTTATACTGTTGCCGTGTCTTGCTTAACTGCAAAATGTAGTTAACTGAACAAACATGAACCCATTTTTGTACCTGTATTTAGCCATGAATTGGAGCTGTTACAGGTACCTCAGTGAACCCATAGACTATTGGATATAATTTAAACAATGCTTAGAACAGGGAATTCGGTTCCAGTGACCATTATGATTACTTTGAACATTATTTCCCCCATTTGGATAGGCTCCTGGTCTGTTTCTTAGAATATCCTAGGTGACAATTTCTTGATTTTCTCGTAAGCTCTAAATTCTAGTGTTGCTACGATTCAGGTAGATAAAAATGTCGGGTGATGATTCTTTGTGGGAGTACAGTGAAATTGTTATGAAGATGTTTGGCAGTGAGAACGAAGGATTTGAGTTTTACAACGAGTACGCTTATGAGAAAGGATTTAGTATGAGGAAGGAATACTGCGAGTGGAATAGTGTATGTTGTTTTGCACTAATAATGATATCGTGATTCATTACAATGCAGGGACAGCTACCAAGTTCGGATTTGCTGAGGGACATACTTGATGATATTGTTGGGAGCCTGCTTCAGAACTTGAAAGCTGTAGTTTAAATTGTGAACCCGTAGCATGTAAAGGGAAATGAGTAGCCTAACAATGTTTTATCGAACGATGACCCACATGTTTGATGACCCACATGGACAGGATTTGAATTTCCTTGTATTTGTCGTCCTGTCCACTATCATATTGTTGCAACTGGGGTACATGCCAGCAGGTAGTTGGGTGGCACGAAAAATCTCGCGGATTAGCAGTCGAGGCAACGAACGAAAAAAAACCCGCGGCCAACCAGTGAAAAACAACGCAAAAATCCCCAAAAAACAACGAATACCAAAAACTCATTGTGTGAGTGAGGAATTGAACCAACAACCTCCCGCATGGTTGCCTCAAGAAGTGCTGTTGTAACCACTAGGGCTAGACAACTTTTATTGTTAAAGAGCACCCTCTCCATATTTAATAGGGAAAACCTCGACCAAACACCTCTCTACCTTTGCAAGATTATACAGTTCCATCACTTTGTCCAAATCATTTGAAAAATTTATTGCATAGTAATGGAGGAGAAACTATGATGTTGCATGCATTTTTACAATTTTTTTGACCAAGTTTATCAATTATTGTGATTATTTGATGGTAAATTGAAGGAAAATGTAAAAATACCCTAAGCTTGGTAGAAAAATCTAAAAACTTGCATGGACAACTCATTTTAGTGTATGATCATGACATAAAAATTTCAAACAATTTAGAGAACGTGGTGATACACATCGTTCACAACCATTGCCATATCTCACATAGAGTCATGTCACTTAGCGAGGGAGGTTAATGGTTGTGATGGATATGTAATGTCACTTTGTCCAAATCATTTGAAAAATTTATTGCATGGTAATGGAGACAAACTATGATGTTTCGTGGCTTTTTACAATTTTTTTTGACCAAGTTTATCAATTATTGTGATTATTTGATGGTAAATTGAAGAAAAATGTAAAAAAATCCTAAGCTTGGTAGAAAAATCTAAAACTTGCATGGACAACTCATTTTTAGTGTATGATCATGACATAAAAATTACAAATGATTTAGAGAACGTGGTGATACACATCGTTCACAACCATGGCCATGTCTCACATAGAGTCATATCATTTAGTGAGAGAGGTTCATGGTTGTGATGGATGGATCAGTAGTGTCACTTTGTCCAAATCATTTGAAAAATTAATGACAAGCTAAAGACAACAAACTATGATGTTGTGTGCATTTATACAATTTTTCTGCACATTTTTACCTATTATTGTGATTATTTTTCGTAAATTGAAGGAAAATGAAAAAAACCTATTCTAGGTCGAAAAATCTAAAAACTTGTATGGACCACTCATTTTGGTGTACGATCATGACATAAAATTTTCAAATGATTTAGAGAACATGGTGATACACATCATTCACAACCATAAACATGTCGACATAGAGCCATGTGAGTCGGCGAGAGAGTTCAAATCCTTAATTTTAATGATATGGTTGTACCCATATATTTAAATTAAGAGCAAACAAAGGTTAAAATTGCAAAAAAAAATAGAGAAAGGGAAATATAAACAAATAGCCAAAAATGTTGTAAAAACAAAAACTGATCCCCATTTAAAAGTAATTTAAAAGTAATATTCCTTGTGGAGCAGCTCGGCGTTCGGCTGCGTCCACGATATCAAAAAAATTTTCACCGTCCGATCTCGAGTTGGATGTCCGGATCGGCTTCTTTCTATCATTACCTTCCTTGTGGAGCAACGGCTCGGCGTTAGGCCCACGATATCAAAAAAATTTTCACCGTCCGATCTCGAGTTGGATGTCCGGATCGGCTTCTTTCTACTTTATTCGGCCTAAATATATACCGTCCCCCTCCTCTCGAAAAAAAAAAAAAAAAAAAAAAAAAAAAAACGGCTTCTCATGCCTCTCGCCTCTCCCGACCGGGGCGGCACGCCACGGGAGGCCGCTGCCCGCGCCGGCGCCGCTCCCGCCCCCCTGCCCCCATCCCCGTCCCCCGCCCCCCGCCTCCGCCTCCTCTTCCCTTCTCCACCTCCTCTCTCTCATCTCCCTTCCCGACGCGGGCGGTGCGACGGAGGCGGGGCGGCGCATCCTTTGTATGGCGCCCAACCCTAGGTCGGCCCTCGATGTTCGCGTCCCGGCCATGGCGCGGCGGGCAGGCGGCCGCCGCATGCACCTCCCCGCCCGCGCGCGCGACCGCCGCAGCCCCGTTGTTCTTCGCATCGTCCCCGCCCTCCGGTTTGATCTCTTCCCCCTCTCTCTCTCCCTTCTTATTTCTCCCCCGTGAGATCTCTCCTAGCGCTTGTGGAGGTTCGCTCCCTTCCCTTGTGGACGCGATCTATATGCAGTCAATTGTTCGCCTATGCTTGAGGAAACGAAACCCTACCCGCATGTCCCATCTTTTTCCACATGGTTCGGGACGATCGAGGATCGATTCCCTTGCTCACATGTTTTAAGTTTTAGCTATATACGATGCACATAGCTTTCAATTTTTCACATAGTTCTTGAGCTATTAAAAAATTGTGGGTCGCAAGTCAATTTTGTTCCCTCTCCTCTTTACTCTATGCGGTGAATCGCCATGTGCCGTGGTAAGCTTAGTGAATCGCCATGTGCGGTGGTAAGCTTTGTTCTTCCTCCTCTTCTTTGCATTGCTTGTGTTTTCCTGATTTTGGCTCTTGCTTTTTTCGGAACTTTATGGGCGCTTATGCTCATGTATGGATGTGGCAGATTATTGAGTCATGCAATACATACATGCCTAAGCAACTCCTTGCTTGACTGGGTTGATGGCTTGGGCTGCATGTGTCACATGATGCTATCGCTATTGTGGATTTAGAATCTTCCGAAGGTATGTTTGGTTGTGATTATCGGGCTTTTGCGTAATCTGCTGAGCTTGAGTGCATGGTCGATGATGACTTCGGTTTGAGAGGAGGGGCACCGGAGTTGGTTCTCGCTATTGGTGTTTTCTTGGGAGTGTCATAAAAACATGTGAAACATCCACCTCTAAGCAACTCCTTTAGCCTAGCTGAGTTGATGGCTTAGGGTGGATGGCTTGCATGCTTCCATGGATTCTTTGGTCTTGGTTTTGTCGTTGTTTTGAGCTTTAGAAAGTCAGTGCCACCGATGACTCTTATCTAGGGAAGGAATAACAAAGGAGCATCGGTCCGAGGCCAAGTGATGATTCCATCTTAGGAATTGAAAACACAAGAGGAATTGAAAACACAATAGAAATCCTCTCGCATCAATGTGAGATCATGTTAAATAAAGAAAGGAATTGAAAACACAAAGAGAGCACAATTTGTGATTCACTAAAACTATTACATGAAAATTTTGGTTCTACTTATACGTAAATTTCTCACACATGTGCATACAAAATTGTATGGTGATAAAAAGTCCTTCCAATTATGCTCCTTTGTTTTGACGAAAAAAAGGTACGAGCTACCTATTCTAAATATTTGATTAGTATCCTATCGATTCGGTGACTATATTCAGTTCTTGAGGTACCATTTATGTTCTCTCTTCCTATCTAATTGCCACGGATACATACCAAGTATTCTATGGCTGTTTTCTACTTGATTTTCAAAGGAAAAAAACAATATTCTTTCTAGGCATGTTGTCGATTGGTGATAGCTTTCATATTCGGATGTTCAAGATTTGGGGGGTTAATTAGTTTTGTAAGCATTCTCTCGGGAACATCTAGGAATGCATGGTTAGTTCTCGTTTGGTAGTTCAACATATTTGTCCATCTATAATACTTATGATCATCAGTTGCTCGAGTTCCGTAGATCGGCACAACAATTTTTGAAACTGATTGAATCCATCTATAATACTTATGATAGTGTTCATTCGCTTGAATCCATAGTCTTTATCTGTTCATATCCCATATGGTTAACCCCTGTCATGAATTTGAATGCCATGCTTTAGTTGGTTCGTAATGTGCAGATTACCTTGTCAACCACATTAAGTAATACTTCAAGTATTTTTAATTATTGCCTTCCTGCTCCAAAGTGAGTACACCGATTGTTATTGCTATGGTTATTAGGAAATCAGGATCCTTGAATATTGCTCGAGTTCCCCTCGAATACCCGCCTCATAAAGTAAATATTGTTTCTCAAAATATCTTTCCATCCTTTGTTTACGCATACATGGTTACCTCACACTTTCTTATAGGCTTATGCTATTGGATCTTATAGAAAAATAGTTTATACGGTGGCCTCACTATGCTCTACTTTCCTGCAAGTTCATAGGAGATGCTCTTTAATTCCGAAGAACTCGGTATGCACCGCTTTAGCTTTATCCGCCATAACCTATCTCGTCTCAATGGTCTAATTTTTTCCCCGCAGGGAATGCTTTTTTTGTGACTTGATCCAGAATGCTCGAACAATGGACCCATAAGGGACTCATGCATGGCCTGGAAATTAGCGCACAACTCAAACCGCTCATCGCAATGGGAGATAGCCTAAAAGGTAAAACCAATCATTCTCGCATCATCTGCTCTTAAGATTGTCCTTTCATCTTTGGCAAAGAATATTACTGAAGTAAAGGCATTGTCTGAGAATTCAAATGTTTCGTGACATTTAAATATTGTTATTTATTGTTTCGTGACACTTAAAATTAGCTTAATAGATAGCTAATTACCTTATTCAGTTTAAAGGATGCCAGATAGCACTCTCGTATTTTAAGTGGTTGGCACAGGAATTTATCCCATCTCGTATTTATTAGGCATTAATGGTGGGATGGAGTTTGTTGGCTTAAATTATTTGGTGCTTGCGCACGCCTCTCATCTACTGATTATTTGACTCGACGCCTCGACGTAGGGCCGCAGGACTGAACCGTGGCTCCAAAACTTAGGTTTGTGAATTGAGGTCTTGCATTGCCGCAAAGCTAAAAACGCCGAAGCCATTGGAAAGGGATCATGGATGTCAACTTCAAAGAAATCTCAACGCTCCAGGGGATAATAAAGAGTTCCGGATCACTTGGAGGTTATATCTCTTACTCAAAAAAGAGAGGTCATTGCAACATACATCTTACTTATGCTTACCACATCTATCGGGAGATCAGTTTTGTTCAGTTCAGTAGCTTTCACGTGCAGATGTTGTAATTGTATATAGCAGTTTTATTCTAGGGGTAGCATAATTCCTCAGATACACTGGAGTCCAAGTATTAGTTCTAACAGTACTATAATATAAAAGTCATGTACTTAACGCTACAGCTACACGGTGATGCAGTTTTAGTTGGACTTATGCTTTATCTGATTTTTGTTGCAGTTTTTTTTTTTCATTGAGGATGGTGACATTCCCTTTGGTCCTTTGAAGGTACCGAAGTTCCTGTATGTTTCTTAATTTAACTCATACAAATACTATGCAAATTTGATATTGACTATACCCTTTCATGCTTTTACCAAATGGTTGGCCAAGATGAGTATCGTTGATCGCTCCAAGGATGATAGGCATCTGCATCCCTTGATGGCTCCTGATGCGGTTGCAACCAATGGAGCGAACCCCTGTAATTGAGAGACACCTCTACTAATGGTACTAATCTCGACATGCCACAAGTTAAATTAGTACCTGTGAAAAAAGTGACCTCAAACTTTTGATAAATTGCCATAGTTTGAATTGTTAATATCTCACCGTGTGGTATATATGAACTAAATTTAGTTTAACTCCCTGCTCTATTAAACAGTAAGGAAACCAAGTGTTTTCAGCCTCATCCACTTTGAACAGACCTTGGTTCAGATCTTATTGTCTTAGTTTTACCTATGATCTTCGTTTTTATGGCTCTTACCAGGTGTCAGCACCTGTAACTTTCTGTATAATAATTGTGCATTCAAACTTTTACATCTAAGCTGATAAATGAACTACTTAGAGAAATAAGCACCTACATGTATTTTAAATTATGCTAAACGGAATTCAACAGCCATTTGCAAAACATGTAACTTTGTTGCAAATATTATTTTATTTATTTGTCATTTTTATTGGAAATCTGCATAAATACATGCAGGTGGAAATAACCGTAACAGTTTTGGTGGGAGTCATTTTGGTAAAGTGAGGCGATCAAGGAACTCATCCAATTAGCATTTTGGAATAAGACCAAGGCGTGCTTGCTGGCTTAAAGATGAAAAGAGGTTAATGATGCTACCTGTAGACTCTCTTCTTAGCCACATAATCAAATTGTTTTCTCTACGGATAACTAAATATGTATATACAGAGTAGTGATGTTGTTATTGTTGATGGATGTTTTTTTTTTTCCTATTTTAACTGTTCTTGTAACACGATAAGTCTGGGATACAATAATTATTGTCAGATGAACTTTATTGATTTTTTATAAATACAGTGTAAAAGTTGTGGTTCATTCATATTGCGCCAGAACTTATTTTTCTATGTGCACGAAACATTACTTTCAAAAAAATGTGCACGAAACATGTGTTCCTACGCACATGACCAACACTCAAACCAACCAGCGCTACAAGATAATTTTCACATGTTTACGCCAATAAACCTGTTGAGATTTTCTGAATGACTTATTTATTTTGTTATCAGCAAGATCCTGCTATTCACATTGAGATAGGGCGCATAATTTTGCCATCTTGAGGAGACTGCTGCCTACTTTTGTTGGCCTCCTTCGCTGTGTTGGCCTCCTTCGGCTGTGTGGCAGAAGTCCATTTGGTGTGTTGTTCCCGTGGTAATCTAGATAGGCGCCCGTGCTGTGTCATGGAGCGTGTCGGGGCCATTTGCTCTCAATATGATGGCTCTAGACTATTTTATGTATCATCATGTACAATTTGGAGAACTATCCCCGAAGGAGTTCAGATCCTATTGTCCGTATAATGCTGCCACGCATATGGAGAACAAAGTGCTCGTCATTTCTACATTGTCTTTTCCTCCATTAATCTAAAACAGACGCTGCCAATACCCAGCCGCATGGGCGCCTCGCAAAAACACTAGTAGGATTTATTACAGGTGTTAAGGATCAAACTGTAGGAGGCTAGCCACTGCGCTATTCAATTGCTATTGTTAGTGGGTTAATTCTGTTTTATTTAAGCGCAATAGACAAGGAAAATTACGGGGGAACCTACGATCCTAAAATTATGGCGCGATCGCGGCCGGTTTCCTCCTCCCGACTTCGCCCCGTTATTTCTCTGGCGAATTTTTTTGCCGACTATAGGGATCACGAAGTTTTTGCCGCCCACACTTGTCCCGAGTGGCGGCTAAAAATTTCGTGATCCTCTAGTCCGCGTGGCGGCTAAAAATTTTGTGGAGACAAGCGCATGCGGCAAAACTTTTGTGATCCTATAGTCACGGCAAAAAAAGTTCGCCAGAGAAACGACGGGAGCGAAGTCGGCGGAGGAGCGTTTCTATCTCGCCGCTTTTTTGGCGATCAAGACCGCCCTATCCCTACCACCATGGACTCCGATCAAGAAATTGGAGGAAGTTTTCCCATCCAGGCGATCCAAGGCGGCAAAAGGCGGCTGATCCTCGCGCTGCTTCACGGCGATGGGACGACGCTTCTAGCGCGGAACCGCGACGCCCTCGCTGGTGTACTCGCCTCGGCTCGGCGGCTTCACGCCGAACGCAATGGACCCGTCAAGGTGAGGCGAACGAACACGCCCCCGCAGGTCCATGGCGACGCCGACGCCGCAAGGACGACGAGGAACCGCGCTGGCCCGACAGCAACCCGCCCGCCTCGCGCCTCTAGAACGCCCACGAAATGCGGCGCGGGCGTCTGGAACGCCCACAACTCAAGACCAACTATGGCTTGCTCCTTGATTACCCAAGCTTCCGGGAACGGTACTTGCAACGCCCACAACTCAAGAGGAAGAGGAAGATGAAGACCCCAGATAGCCCAAGCGAGAGTGTTGGATCTAACAATGCCTAGTTACATAATTGCATGAACTATTCGATTAAGTTTCTATATAAACTCTATGTAATTTCATTTTTTTCTTGCATTATCCATGAAGTAGAACGTTTGAAAATCAGACGAAGCAGCTCGGCTTCAAAAGCATCTAGAAAGTTTGCATACCTTTGTTTGTTGGGTCTAACAATTTCTCAGCAATAGTTTAGCTGTAATGAGCGTTTAACTGTGGCGAAACATAGTGTTGGATCTAATAATCTCTCATAAGTGGCGGACCAACAAAAGCATTTTGATTCCTGACATCAAATCAATGATAGCTTAACGTTGTGTACATAGAGATAACACAAGTACACGACAACTAATAGTAGCGAACCAGCTTGGTCTTTAGGCATCAAACCAATAGAGAATTCAGATTCATACATCAAGGAACAATTGGATTACAACCATCAACTCAAATGGGAAGCATCCAGTTGATCATGATACATGGTTGATATTCAGAAGCAAATAAAAAAAACCAGTCCCATCTTCCAGATACACAGGATCGCCTCACTACAAGCCTCATGTTTTCTTCATTCTTCCGCTGATTGCAGCCACACCCTCAGTTTTCTGCAGCCACAGTGGAATCAGAATCAATCAAGTAACATAAGTCAACAAGTCGATTCCCACACCAACCGATCATTTCAAGCCTCATTTCAAGTTTTCAACACAACACAACCCTTCCCTGTCATTGAATGGAAATGCAGTTTACAGCAATACTTGCCTCCAATACAAGTAGTACTGGCACTATGCCACTATATTAGCAGTCAACTAATGATGATTGGGGCAATGGACACTCACAGTTTTTAAGTACAATTACAGGCAAGAGATGCAGATTAAAGAACGTCAGTTGTGGTAATCGGCACTGTCAGAGTGTCAGTCAGGCAAGGCATGAGATTTTTAACATACTGTAAAACATAAAACTGATTCTAGGCTGTAACTCTAGTTCTAACAAGATAATTGGATGTTTCCAACTATTCCAGTCACTACACAGAACATTAGTAAATGCAGGTTCACTTCATGAACAGTGAATGATACAAGCCCCTGTGACAGAGAGGAACAAAAATTCATAAGTGGACGATGACTATTAATCACTACTGCTAGTAAACTAGCTGTAAATTTGAAGAATCTTTTGGAACGATGACAGGAAAAGAAGCAATTCCATAGAAGTAGGTGCTTCCAACCAATTGCAGTCTTAGTCAAATCAAAGATAAAGATGAAAAATAGCTGAGTGTAAATGCATTGCCTTTGTTACCCATGATCAAAGATTGGTTTAACATGACACTCATATCCAAAGGGTAGCAAAAATCTTCACATAGTCGTTAGCTCAAGAATGTTGTATAGTCAAATAACAAATCCTACCAATATAAAAATTAAATTGTATTAGGTCTCTCTTTATTTGTTTCTTTTGCACATACGAAGCCATTACAGACTGGTTCACAGTTGATATATGTGCTCGAAACTGCAACAATTTTCCGTTTGATCTGCAGGCAGAAGGCATCCCCTACTTGTGTTCATATGGACACCCAAACTATACTGCAGTTGACCAAAAAAAAAATCCATAATTACAGAAAGAATCTAAAACCAGCGAGATGATTACCTGGGAGCGAATCAGCCTGTCATATACGTTGTACCTTGCAACGGCGGCCTGGCACACATGGCGCTGAGCTCTCCCTCTATCTCCACACCGCGCCCGTAGCATCTCCAAGAGCCTCCCATTCTCCTCAACCGCCGCATGGATCCGCGCGGCGTCCTCGACCCTACCGCCGGCCTCGCGCGCCGCCTCCGCCTGGGCGCGCTCCACGGCCTCCTTCGCCGCCGCGAGGCGCTCCAGCAGCGCGGCACGCTCCTCCTCCGCGGCCTGCAGCGGGCCCAGGACCGCCGCCAGCAGCACCGCTTGCTCCCCGTCCGCGAGCGCCTCGGCGTCGGAGAGGTCGCGGCCTCCAGCGCCGTCGTCGGAGGAACGAGGGCGATTGGGCGGCTGTGGGGAAAAGAGGAACCCTAAAGGAATTTTTGAAAAAAAAGTTATCATCAAGAACTATAGAAAACGAATCATGATCTCAAAACTATACTACTCAAAACATAAATTTGAAGTTACCATTTTACCCTTCATCAAAATAAAAAGAACTCCGAAAAACAATTACCGTCCCTGGTCTTAATCCCCACATTTGCGAAAGTAAATGAGAGAAATTTTTTCCCCTACCACGTGCACACATACACACATCATTTTCCTCCCGCTTCTCCATCCCGTTTCCTCCCGCTTTCCCATGCCTTCGTTGTTGCCGGATTGATTGATCGCTCTCGGCCGATGTGAGCCATCAAATTTTTCTCCAATTATTGTAAAAAATTTCTAAATTTTTTTCACTACAATTGGAACATATTAACTATTTGTTATAAATTATTGTAATTAATTACATAAAAACATGTATCTAAATCTATTCTACTCATGTGGAGTCCAATAGAATTGGATTTTTTTATTCTATGGTTTTTGTGATTGACTATGATTTTCAAAGATTCAACCAAAATAAATAATAAATAAAAAGATAAGACTAGCTTCTAACTCACTCCAAGAGGTAGAACGTGTGGTTTGGAAAGTTATGGGAGGTCGTTTTGCTGGTTTTGTAGAAGGAAAAACAAACTTTCACAAAAATTGAGATAGGAAAAGTTGACTTTTTCCTATTAATTAACGCTCATCAATATGGCCCAATCCAGTTAGAGCACAACTTGAAATTCAGTCCAAAAGCCCAACCGGCACGAGATGCCATGGAAAAGAAAACTTCCGACTACCGTCGTCTCCTCCTTCCACCAGTCTGCCATTATCAAAGCTCAGCCAGCCGTCACGCAAGCTCAGTTCCATATGCATGTTTGAAGGCGGTTTTGTCTTATACTTTTTATTTATTTCGGTTGAATCTTCAAAAAAACCATAGTAAATAAAAAAAAATGAAAAATTCAATTTTCTTTGAACTCTACGTGAGTAGATCTATTGAGTGAAAATATAATATGATGCGCTTTAATACTACACTTTTGTTGTAGATTTAGATCTACATTTTTATTTAATTAATAGGAATAATTCAACTACAGTTTCTATGGTCCAATTGACGAAATTTATGCGGTGACCTAATTATTATCTCGCCTAAATTGTAATAAAAATTTAATGCTCATTGAATCGTATATAAATTAGTTATAGATTCATTTTGATTTAACAAGCATAAAGATTAAACAAATATTTAGCTAAGGTATGCATGATCCAATGAGTATATAAATTTTTTTCACTACAAGTGGAACATATTAGCTATTTGTTATAAATTATTGTAATTAATTACATAAAAACATGTATCTAAATCTAATCTAGTCATGTGGAGTCCAATAGAATTGGATTTTTTTTATTCTATGGTTTTTTGTGATTGACTATGATTTTCAAAGATTAACCAAAATAAATAATAAATAAAAAGATAAAACTAGATTCTAACTCACTCCAAGAGGTAGAACGTGTGGTTTGGAAAGTTAAGGGAGGTCGTTTGGCTGGTTTTTGCTGAAGGAAAAATAAACTTTCACAAAAATTGAGATAGGAAAAGTTGACTTTTTTCCTATTAATTAACGCTCATCAATATGGCCCAATCCAGTTAGAGCACAGCTTGAAATTCAGTCCAAAACCCAACCGGCACATGATGCCATGGAAAAAAACTTCTGACTACCGTCGTCTCCTCCTTCCACCAGACCAGCCGTCATGCAAGCTCAGTTCCATATGCATGTTTGAAGGCGGTTTTGTCCTATACCTTTTTTATTAATTTCGGTTAAGTCTTAGAAAAAGCATAGTAAATAAAAATGAAAATTCTATTTTCTTGAACTCCACGTGAGTAGATCTACTGAGTGAAAATATAATATCATGGACTTTAATACTTAACTTTTGTTGTACATTTAGACCTACATTTTTATTTAATTAATGGGAATAATTCAACTACAGTTTCTATGGTCCAATTGTGATGAAATTTTTGTGGTGACCTAATTATTATCTCGCCTAAATTGTAATAAAAATTAATGCTCATTGAATCATATATAAATTAGCTATAGATTTATTTTGATTTAACAAGCATAAAGATTAAATAAATATTTAGCTAAGCTATGCATGATCCAATGAGTATATAAATTTTTTTCACTACAATTGGAACATATTAACTATTTGTTATAAATTATTGTAATTAATTACATAAAAACATGTATCTAAATCTAATCTACTCATGTGGAGTCCAATAGAATTGGATTTTTTTATTCTATGGTTTTTTTGTGATTGACTATGATTTTCAAAGATTCAACCAAAATAAATAATAAATAAAAAGATAAGACTAGCTTCTAACTCACTCCAAGAGGTAGAACGTGTGGTTTGGAAAGTTATGGGAGGTCGTTTTTTGCTGGTTTTGTAGAAGGAAAAACAAACTTTCACAAAAATTGAGATAGGAAAAGTTGACTTTTTCCTATTAATTAACGCTCATCAATATGGCCCAATCCAGTTAGAGCACAACTTGAAATTCAGTCCAAAAGCCCAACCGGCACGAGATGCCATGGAAAAAAAAACTTTCGACTACCGTCGTCTCCTTCTTCCACCAGTCGGCCATTGTCAAAGCTCAGCCAGCCGTCACGCAAGCTCAGTTCCATATGCATGTTTGAAGGCGGTTTTGTCTTATACTTTTTTATTTATTTCGGTTGAATCTTCAAAAAAACCATAGTAAATAAAAAAAAATGAAAAATTCAATTTTCTTGAACTCCACGTGAGTAGATCTATTGAGTGAAAATATAATATGATGCGCTTTTAATACTAAACTTTTTTGTTGTAGATTTAGATCTACATTTTTATTTAATTAGTAGGAATAATTCAACTACAGTTTCTATGGTCCAATAGTGATGAAATTTTTGTGGTGACCTGATTATTATCTGCCTAAATTGTAATAAAAATTTAATGCTCATTGAATCGTATGTAAATTAGCTATAGATTTCATCCACTTCCACAAAAAAATATTGCTTCAAATCTTGATACATCTTAGTCTCACTTAGACATGCCATATATTGGGGCAATGGGCTTCCTTCAAAATATCCAGATTCACATAGCTTTCTATGGACCACGTAGACGACCTCTAAAATAAATAGTGCCATCAACCTCCTTACTAAACTCACGGGGTTTACCAACCTCAATGCACTTGTGAGTGTCGTAGAGTAAGTTCTTACAACCAAGCCATCTCACCTTCTCATGCCATGGTGACTGAATAAAAATTGTATCCTCACGTGCAAACTCCAACATAGCAAAGAGAAATACTCTATGGTCATCAATCAATACCATGACGATTAGGAAGATAGGTACTACAAAGGGTAGGGGTAAGAATGGGATGGATTTTTCCTAATATCCGCTTGTCTCAAAAAAAAAAAAAAGTCAAAACCTTGCATGTATTGTCACTATCTAAATCCAAACATTTAGTATCGCTTAGTATATGGATCCGAATATTCAACATTAGATTTCTAATATGTATCTAAGGTAGATATCAACATCCGAAAGTGATCCAAGTGTGGGTGTAAGATCGAGAGAAAATAAGGGACAAAATATGAGGACATAACTCAAGATCACTAGTATTCATCTAAATCTGATACGGTTTCATTCCTAAATAAGAGCATATGCAGTAACATTTGTGTTCATTGGATTATACTAAATATTCAAATCATAATCCTTAATAAACTCAAGCTCTCAAGTTTAGATCCTACTAAGTAAATATATACTTGATCCTCTAATGGTCTATAAGGATATCGAAAAAACTTGCCACAAGGATAATGCATCCAAAACTTCAATGCAAATACCACTATTTCCAACTCAAAGATCATGTGTAGATAAATAACCTCATATGTTTCCTCAACTACCTAGTTGCATAAGAGATCACCTTACCTTCTTACATGAGCACATACTCTGTACTAATACGCGAGTATTCTATCTATATTGTAAACAAAACTTTCCATTCTCTGCAAACCCAAAATAGGATTACTCACCAATTTGTTCTTCAAAGTTCAAAAGCTTGCCTCAAACTCAGTAATTTATATCTCACATAAAGCAAAACTCCACTAGCACATGTCATTATATCTTCATTCAAGCTATATACATTAATAAACCACATCATTTACTAATATATTTAGTTGTCTACATTAGAATCCTTAAAATCATCCACTGGCATATATTATATTACCAACACCATACCTATACATCTCCTAATTCTTATTAGTTAACATTCTAAGCTACTTATATTTCTCCTCCATTACCACAAGTAATGAGCGGGGAATCCACCTAGAAAACAAAAGAAGAACCCCTTCATAGATAACTTGGTGATATGTTCTTAGAAACTAGATTAATTCTAAACAAACTAATGATAGTATTCAGCAAGTGCAAGAAATCTTCCAACATCCATGACAATAGTTAGTCTCTGCCACTTCACCAAACAAGCATCTCATTCTTGGGATCAACAATGTTTCCATCCCAACTAATAACATGCCAAACAAATTGACCATGAAAATCTAGAAAGTGCACTTGTTAGGTTTGCCATAGAATGCATTCTCTTTTTCTATAACCTCTCAACCTAGAGAAGAATGGATGACCTTTCACACTAGGACAAAATTACACGATAACCACACATTCATGCCTACACGACCCACGTAATAACTCTAATTGCTAAAACTACGCTTAGAGCATCACTTCTCCCAAAACTTTCCTTCCGAATTTAGGAAGGAAATGGCAAAAACACAAGTTCACCACTAGCAAGCATAAATTGACTAGGGATTCACTATGGATCCATTGGGATAGTACTAGACAAACATGCTTTCTTTTCCTACAGCTCCAATAACACATCAAAGCTTAGATCCAATTGGTCTACTTACTAGGAATACTGGTTTAACCTTCTCATCAAAGATCCAACTACAACTACTTGTACCTCCATGACAACCAAAAACATTGGGCTAAGAGCTAGCTTCACTACTTTCTTAGATCCCCTCGATCTATCGGACCAAATAGGAGGAAAAGGCACTTCAGTCTCATGAAGATATGTCAAAGTGATGCCGCAACACTTTCTCCAATATCAAAGCCAGAATATCTTAGATCTTCCCCTTACATGTGCATCATTCAAATAGTATGAACCATTAGGCCAGCTACCACTATGTTTGTAGACTTTGTCCAACATACCATTATATCTTCATTCCGTTGGTATATGACTCAAATGACGTCCATGCCACAACAACCACTAAAAATTATGCATTGTAGTAGCATATTTCCGAATAAAGCAACATTGCGCCAATCATGATAGTTTCACCAAAGAATGTGAAAATTACCATGAAACAACCTCCAAAACTGACTTTTATTTATAAGCACTAGCCTAAAAAATTGTAAGACATGATCCTCACTAATGGGTTACTTGCACCATATTGTATAATATATCATCCAACTTGTGTGCTCAAAGGAGCATCTGGTACATATATACTGACAGATGGGGGCGGTGGATGATGACTGCAGCAAACCCTAAGTCCTCTCTTCCTCTCCCTTCTCCCTCTTCCCTCCTCCTTTCTTCTTCTCCTCCCTTCTCCCTTCTTTTCTCTTTCTTCTATGTGTGGCTCAAAGAGGCGGCGGTTGTTGGTCACGGTGGGGAGAAGGAAAACAAAAGGAAACGCATGCGCCACCCATGCAAAGGGCCGGCTAATATGGGGTGGTCAGGTTGTGGTTGGGAGAAAAAAAACCATGCACACTATTTCAGGCCACACACGTCATTTCCATATAGTTTTTTTTATTTGTTTTTCTTAAATCTAGCATTTTCCTAACTTATCATTCAAGGTCTGATTAAAACGAATCAATAGTCCATTGGCAAGTATTAGATGAGCGTTTGGTGCTCTTCATTCATCCATCCGAGAGCAACGGATCAAAGGTCAAATCTTTGGGTCTCTCTTTAAGTGTAGTAATTATCTATTGCTAAAAGACACTTGATCCATCTAAAAAAAAATCCATATCACTATCATGCATTTTTGGGGTATTACACCTTCACATCTATCAAAGGCATGTGTCACACACACACACTCACACACACAAGAAACACATAGAAATGGTAACCGTAGTTAGCAGGAATAGACTTGAGGAAAAAAAAGTCAAATGACACAATAAGACAATTTGTCTCAAGGTTGGACCAAAATTTATTTTTAGACTATAGGTCATCACCGTTTAATTGAATATGTTACACAATAAATGTATTAGTATTATATATTCACAAACGGATATGCTGTTATGTATTTTAAAGTAACCATAAAAATTATTGGGTTTGTAAAAAACCACAAAAACTAATGGTTGTGGTGTTCTGAAGTGTCAGAAAATTTCAGATGAAGTGTTACCAATTTCTAATAAAAAAATGAGCCAATAATTGTTGGCACAAAAATTAGCTACCTAAGCAAAGAAAATCAACTCCATCGTCCTCCATAGGAAGTACAATGACACAAAAAGCGATAATAACACCGGAAAATGACACTCTGGACAAAGGAATTGAAGATTATATAACAAACATTGGAAGGATGATAATAACATATAAGAGAATACTTCCACACAATTCCAAAATGTGTGGAGTACTTCTCAAAACAAATTGTAACAAGCCCAAATAGAAGTAGAGGAGCATAGCCCAAATAAATGTGTGGAGAGGCTGCTAGAGGTATGTGGCATTAGCAGTGTCTTTTATATAAAAAATCTTCCTAGGGAACCATCATGTATGATCACTACCGTACCAGAGATGAGATATAGGATTGGATCCATCTCAAAATGGTGAGAGTGTAATTGAATGTGTTCCTGCTCATTTCTATTGGGATGGAACTTAAATGTCATGCTAAAACTAAATGTCGAATGCCTTTACGTGAAATCTACAAAAAATTCCTTCAGTTCTACAAAATCGTGTCGTTATCTAGTGTGCGAGTATGTGGAATTTAGGGATAACTAAGTGGAACGCACACATGACCATGACAGTTTTGCCACTTTCTATATGGAGAGGACAATGTCGTCACCTTCGTCTCATCTTTGGCCGCTCGTCATATCTATAACAACTTTAAAACGAAATTAGGATAAAAAAAGTTTAAATTCATAATTTACTAATATAGTAATTCTGCAACAAAAAGTTGGAAGCCTTTTATATTACAAAAATGTTTTCAACTCAAAATCTTTTTCTGTGACGAATTTCTTCCATCCCTGAGCGCTTCGGACTCCGAAGCAAGTGCTGCCTGCCATTTGTTGCCTTAGATAACAAAAACAAAGTCAGTAATCTATAGAGTATATACAAATCATAATGTACCATTAACCATACGAATCAAACAGTACTGAATGCTACATACTGTTAGAAGCACGTGAATGCTACATACTGTCAGGATGAACCGTCGAGTCAAGGAGGCATAAGAATTGGGAAATGGCACGTGAATGGATCCATAGAGACACGTGAGAGAAACCGTAGAAACTGTTAGAAGTCTTTTATATTTCAAAAAATGTTTTCAACTCAAATCTACGGAGTATGTACAAATAATAATGTACCATGCATTAACCATGCGAATGAAACACTACTGAATTCTACATACACACCATTGTTCAGAAAAATAGGCTTGAAATGGCATAGTACTGAATGGTACATACACACCATTGTTCAAAAAATAGGCTTGAAATTCCTTTTCGAGACGATAAAACTAGCGATCAAATCCGTCCCTATGAGATCAGAGGAAAATCTTTCCATCCAAGATCTTATTGTTATCAAAATCTTATCATTGTGTAATTTGAATCCATGGAATTTGGAGAGGCCGCCAGCGCCCAGCACGGAAATTTGGAGTGTCGGCTAGCGGCGTGGGCGTGCCGGCAAGAGTTGGGCGCCTTTCCCTTTTCCATCTTTGGAGCGTGACGATTGTGACTTCATCTAGACGCTCCTCGCTCCTCAAATCTGCACCAAGATTAGGAAAAAAAAGAATTGGATACAAAATTAGTCACCAAATCCCGTCGTATGAGACCAGAGGAAATTCTTTCCATCGCAAGATCAAAATATTACTGTTGCGTAATATGAATCCGCAAATTTGGAGAGGCGGCCAGGCACATGAAATTTGGAGTGGCGGCTCGGAATGCCGGGCGTGACAGCTAGAGTTGGACGCCTTTCCTCTTTCCACCCGTGGAGGACGATGATTGCAATTCCATCAAGACAGCTCCTCAGCTCCTCAAATCATTACCTAGAATAGGGGAAAAAATTGGACACAAACGCGTTTCCCGATTTGACCAGATCCCTATGAGTTGGACTCCGAACTCAAAAACTGCAAAGCGAAACTTGGTCGAACCTCACTCAGAGGAGTGTCCGTGCAGGACGGAGGAAGATCAGACCGGCGGGATGAAGGAAAAGCAAGTTGCGTAGGGCGTCGGCGGAAACGAACTTCTCGATGTCGTGGACGAGGAGAAGCCGCATCGGGGTAGGACGGATGTCCGTCGGAGAAGCCTCGGTGGAGGAGCGTCGACGGCAGCCACGATGGGAAGGGGCTGCGTGGGATGAAAGACGCCGGATCTGGCAAAGAATGGGGGAGGTCCGCCCGTGATCGGAGGAAGAGCGCATGCGGGGATGAAGGAAAGCAAGTCGCGTAGGCGTCGGGCGAGGAGGCGGCGCCGGCAGAAACAAACTCGATGTCGGGGATAGAGGAGAAGCCGATCGGGTAGGACAGCGTCCGTCGGGAGAAGCCTCCGAGGAGGAGCGTGCCGACGGGCAGCCACGATGGGAGGGGGTCGTGGGATGAAGGACGCCGATCCGCAAAGAAGTGGGGGAGTGTCCGGCCCGGACGGAGGAACAGCAGACCGGCGGGATGAAGGAAAAAGCAAGTCGCGAGGCGCCGGGCGAGGAGGCGGCGTCGGGCGAAACAAACTCCGATGTCGTGACGGAGGAGAAGCCGCGATCGGGTAGGACAGACGTCCCGCCGGGAGAAGCCTCGCTTAACGGCGCCGACGGCGGCCACGATGGGAGGGGCTACGTGGGATGAAGGACGCCCGATCCGGCAGCGGTGGGGAGTGTCCGTGCAGACGGAGGAACAAAGAAACCGGGCGGGATGAAGGAAAAGCAAGTCGCGTGAGGGCGTCGGGTGTGCCGAGGGAGCCGGACGCATTTCCTTTCCACCGCGAGGACGATGACCGTGATTCCATCAAGACGCCCTCGCTTCTCAAATCAGACGTAGAATAGGAAAAAAAATTGGACACAAAACTTTCCCCCAAATCGACCGCATCCCCATGAATGGGACTCCGAACTCAAAAATTGCAAAGCGAAGCTTGTTCGAACCTCTCTCCGAGGAGTGGCCGCGGCGGGGCGAGGAAAAGCGTGTCGTGCGGGACGAAGGAAGAGTAGGTCACGCGAGCTTCGTTGAGGAGGCGACGTCGGCGAGAAACAAACACCGATGCCCGGGATGGAGGAGAAGTCGCAACGGGTACGATCAAGTTGGTATTTCTAACGTCACTAACTAGAAACGAGATATAAACCTATCACTAGCAATGGCGTCAAAAATGAATATCGATGTTGCTTCGTGATAAAACTAAAAAGAAATAATTCATTGTAGTTCATAGCATATCCAAAAAGGTTGTCATCCCTATAGTTAAACTACTAATATGCAAAGAATACAATATTCGCATACTATGCCTTGATAACTTCTTAATAAGTAAATAAACAATTATAATCGGGTATCCGCAGTTTACGTATATGAATATACCATTGTAGCATTTTAACCGGGAGTAAGAACCGTGTATTGAATTTATATTCTACCACAGGGAAAGAAGTCTACTATCATGAATTAACTATGCATGTGTGTATCTAAACATTAATCATCTCTCGTATGCAAAGCTTAAGTATTAAGTTTATCAATTACTTAAAAACAGGGATCAAGGTTCATAATAAAGATAATGATAAAAGTTCTAATAAATAGATTCAACCAAGTCATATCCGTGTGTGCATCTTGGAAAGTGTCAAACAATGGACGATAGCAATTCATAGGCTAGCTAGCATTAGAAACTCCAATATGTAACTCTAAACTATAAGTTAGATCTACCCGATTAGTGCAATACATCTAACAATCATCGAAGAAAGACTAATTAAATCCACACATGAGGACGTAATCCGTGAAGACTAAGGCCGAAACTTAGAACAACTCGAATAATATCATCCGCTAGGCCTACATACGGGGGATGGATTGCAAAGGACTCAATGGTGCTTTGTCACCACCACGATCTACCACACGACCCGGCACATAGGGTGCAAACGCAGTAAATAAGATCTAATCACCATGATTACATCGTCTCTACCACTCACCCATAATATTGATGGATGAGCGCTATACCTAATCCATGCATGAACATAAAAGTAATTCAACTATGCTAAACATGTAATCAAAGTAAATACTAGAACAAATAATCTCGAATATAAACATGATCAAGATATTCATATTAAGAACGTAATCCGGAACTTGAAGACTACTTACAATGAAGAACTTACAAGAACGAGGCCCGATCTTGAGCCGGCCTCCGACGATCGAGAGCGGATTTCTCCCTTCCTACTAGATCTAATCTTGATTGCTACTCTTCCTAAAGCGGTGTTTCTAGAGCGTGGGATTGATGACTTGGATCTTGAAGCGCCATTGATGAACTTGATTATGAACTAGATGATCCGAAAGGGAGGTCTCTAGGGGTCCGCTTATATAGCCCCTGAGGAGGTGCCGGGTTTGACCTAGATACAACTCGTGATCATACCGACACCCTCGGATCAAACCGACATTAAACGGGTGGATTAGATTGAGTCTTGAAGTCGGTTGAGGAAGCTTCCGCAGGCAGGGCGACGTGGCACGGGGGAGGCCGATCGGCCCCATTATTGGGCCGATCGGCCCGAGGCTGGCCCATCCCGGTGCCCGTAATCCGTCGTGTCTTCCGGAGTCTTCTAGATGATGGTTTCTTGGGTGTTAAGTCTCGCTTTACGTCGGGATTAGTCCAAAGCCTTCTAGGTCTTCTCTCGGAGTTGGATTTCATTACGCTTGCGTAGTCGCACGGCTCACGACTCGGTGTTTTCCTGTTTAGTCCCTGCAATTCACAACTTTACCAAAACTGATGGAAATATGTTAGTGACCCCCTATTCTAGGTTGTTATTATGATTTATACCCCTTTCTCATGTTTATTTGATTAATAAATTTATATGATAACAAGTGTTAACAATCGACACACGTCCGTCGGGTTAAAGCTGGCACGAGGCCGTGTGGCGCCGACAGGGCAGCCACGACCGCGGGGGGGTGGGGGCGCTGCGTGGGACAACGGAGGCCGAATCGGCCATGTAGGGTGGAGGAAAAGTAGATCGAAGGAAGAACAGTCGTGTGGGCTTCGACGAGGAGGCGGCGTCGGTTAGGAACGAACGACGATGCTGTGGACGGAGAAGTCGCGATGCTACGACACACGCTGTCGAGAGAAGCCTTGGCGGAGAGGCCGTGTCGGCGTCGGCGGCGACCAGGGGGGGGGCGTGGGACGAAGGAGGCCGAATCCGGCAAAGAAGTGGGGAAAAGAGTGTGCCGGTGCTTTCATGAAGAACCGTCCGTCTTTTGTCTTTTTTGATCCTTTTTTCTGGAAAGATTTTCTCAAATATGCCCCTTTGCTCGGTTGCTTTTGAAATATGGACCCCTAGCTCGGCGCCATCCATGACAAGCCCGTCTTAGCTATAACGTGTCGACTTTTGTATAAAATAAAAATGGATTCGAACCCAAACTACTAGGGTTAGACTTGTGAGCCTTATCCAAATGAGGTACAATGCAATTGTTACATAGACCTCGGAAGAATTATACTTCTTTGAGGCTTGGTGCCATGCAAAAACGGTGCCGAGTCTGCTAGAACGTCGTTGGCCATGGGCCGGGTTTGGCGACGTTGTTCCCGGCGCCGAGACGTTATAGCTCAAGACCGTCATGGATGGCGCCGAGCTAGGATTCCAGATTTTAAAAGCAACCAAACAAGGGCGTATTTGAGAATTTTTTGGAAAAGGACAAAAAGCAAAAAAAAAAAAAGACAAGAACCGTCGGGTCTAGGAGACATAGGCATTGAGAAGTGGCACGTGAATGGATCCATAACAACATGTGAGAGAAACCATAGAAACAGTTGAGCAGAGACTACCTCTAGAGCCCTAGGATTGAGAGCTAGAAGGGGGATTTGAGGGGCCCTCAAATTTGAATTTCTAGTACAGGACTCCTCGACTTTTTTTTATCCTCAAGCACTCAAATTTAGTTATAAGCACTCAAGTTGGGGCCTGCTAGAGTTGTTGTCATGAGTCCACTCAGACGCTTAGAGCCACCTACACTGAAATAATCGACACTCATATCGCTTACACACACCTTTTTATGTTGGGCATTTGTAGTAATGACTTGTGCATAGATTTGAAGTTACCTCATTTTTTTGGAAATGAAGATATAGGACATAACTGTCATTTTGATTAAATCGTCTCGTGACCTACTTGATGACTAAGCGTTTTGTTCACAACATCATAATAGAGATTTTCACTCTCTATCTTGTGTAGAGAGAAACTATTATGAATACTGTGTTGTGAGAGAGGAATGGATCGTGAAGTGTTCGAGACTATCTTTTGAGTCCACCCTTAATCATACATGTAATTCTAATTCTGAAAAAAACACATGAGCTAGACCTTTGGAGACACCCTAACGGATAGAACATTAGGGAGATTTAGCATCTTTTGTGGTGATTACATATGGACCGGGCGATCATCCTAGAATGTAGCATCTTTTTTTTGCCTTTTAAGGTTTGAACTTTTTTTTCCAAGTGGCCAAAATTTAACATCTCCTTTAGATGCGACAGGAACGTATTGGGTCAAAAAAGACACTTTATCTGCAGTATAAAAAACAGATGAAGTTATACAAATCATAATGTACCATGCATTAACCATGCCAATGAAACAGTACTGAATGCTACATACACACCATTGTCAAATTCCAAGTGGTATTTGGTGTGCCACGGTACTGAATGCTACATACACACTATTGTGTGCAAAACAGACACACAATTCTTTTCCGAGACGATAAAATTAGCTGTCAAATCCCGTCCAATGAGATCAGAGAAAATTCTTTCCATCCTATCTTACGGTTATCAAAATCTTACCGTTGTGTATGTGAATCTCCACATAATTTGAAGAGGCGACCAGGCACACAAAATTTAGAGTGGCGGCTAAGAGGCACGGGCGTGCCAGTAGGAGTTGGATTCCTTTCACTCTTTCCATCTTCAGAGGATGACGATTACGACTTCATCAAGACCCTCCTCGCTCCTCAAATCTGTACCTGGCTAGATTAGGAAAAAAGAATTGGACACAAAAGCTTCCCCAATTCGCCCAAATCCCCGTGAGTGGGAATTCGAAGTCTTACAAAGTGAAGGGAATTCGAAGTCTTACAAAGTGAAGCTTGGATGCAACTCTCTTGGAGGAGTGGCCGTGCAGGGTCGAGGAAGAGCAGGTTGCACGGGCGTCAGCGAGGAGGCTGCGTCGGGAGAACCAATGCCGAGGTCTAGGACAGAGGAGAAGCTGTTGTGACTACGCCACACGTCCGTTGGGAGAAGCCTCGGCGAGAGGCCATGTGAGCGTCGACGACTGCCAGAACAGGGAAGGCTGCATACTACGAAGGAGGCCAGATCTGGCAGCGGCAGTGGAGAAAGTTTGCCGGTGCATTCAAGAAGAACCATGGGGTCAAGGAGGCATAAGCATTGGGAAATGACACGTGAATGGATCCATAGCGACACGCGTGAGGAACCGTAGAAAATCTGTTGAGTAGGGACTCCCTCTAGAGCCCCTAGGAATGAGGGCCACGAGGGGGATTTGAGGGACACTCAAAATTGAAGGCACTTGTACATGCCTGCTAGATTTTTTTTTCCTCAAGGCCTCAAATTTAGTTCTAAGCACTCAAATTGGGGCATGCTAGTTGTTGTGATGAGTTCACTTCGATGCTAAGAGCGACCTACATTAATTTTTTTTCGACTGTTTATGACTAAAGTGATCATCATATAAAGCACCGTTCCTTGTAGTGACACCGAAATAATCGACACTCGGATGGCTTATATGCATTTTTTTTTATGTTGGGCATTCGTAGTAATGATTGATGCATAGAGTTGAAGTTTCCTGAATTTTTTCGGAATGAAGATATAGGAACTAAATGTCATTTTGATTAAATCGTCTCGTGGCCAACTGATGACCTATCTGATTTTTCGGAATGAAGATATAGGACCTTCACTCTCTATCTTGTGTAGAGACTACTCTAAATATCGTGTTGTAAGAGAGCAGTGGATCGTGAAGTGTGCGAGACTATCTCTTATGTCCATGCTTGTCTCTTGTCTTAGCACTATTTTAATGCTACCTGTAATTCTAAAAAAAAAAAAACTCATGAGCTAGACCATTAGAGACACCCTAACCGATAGAACATTCGTGAAATTTAGCATCTTTTGTGCTGATTACATATGCGTGGATGATCATCCTAGATTGAAGTATCTTATTATCCTTTTAAGGTTAGACCTTTTTCTCCTTAGATGCGACGGGAACGTATTGGGTCAAAAAGACACTGTATTTATTTGCAGTATGAAAGAACAGATGAAATATACCCAGTTGTTTTGACTGCGCCAACTAAGTTTTTTAGCACCACTGGGCCAACTTTGTAGGGAGTAGTATTAATTAGGCCAGTTGGAGCCCAACTTGAAATTCGGCCCAAAAGCCCAATTGGCACGTGTTGCCATGGAAAAGAAAATTGTCAATTGCCGTCGTCTCCCATGGCTCCATCTGCTCCTCCTTCCGCCTGGTAGCCATTGAAGCTCAACCAACTGTTGTGCAAGCTTTCTGATTCGTTTATCACAACACTAAACCAAACACCACGGCCAAAGAAATCCGATACATTTTCAAACCTATTACGATTTTGTTTGTGAGAATGAATAGCCATTTAACCAAACATCTTCAACAACACTTCTGGAGTTCTGGACAAAGGAGAAATTCCAGATTTATCTGGCTTGGAAATTCAGAATTCCTTTTACTGGCTTCATTGTTCGAGAGTTTGACATGTGCAAAATGCGGTGACATCTGAACATTTTTGCCACTGCAACAATGCTACTGAAAAGTCGATAGGCTAGAATATCAAACTTCGCAAAAATATAAGTGCCCGTTCCTTAGCAGGGCGCACAGGTTCAACGTGCCCAGCAACTATGTGCCATTAGGTTTCTGATACATCAGTTGGAAATGAACCAAGTACGAGGTAGATTTAGCTTCAGCAAGCTATTAAGCAAGAAGGTGATAGTACTATGTCCATCCTCATGCACCGCGCCTTCTATCCACTGAACTGAAACCCTTCACATGTATGAGTCATACCATAAGTTGAGGAGCATAAACACACACACAAAGAAACACATAGAAATGGTAACTGTAGTTAGACAGGAATAGACTTCAGGACATAAGAAAAAAAACCAAACCACACACTTAGAAAATTTGTCTCAAGGCTCGACAGATATTTATTTAGACAATAGTAAGTCATCGCCGTTCAAATGAATATGTTACACAGTATTATATATTCACAAAAGGATGCTGTTATGTATTTTAAAGTAAACACAAAAATTAATGGTTGTGCTGTTCTGAAGTGTCAGAAAATTTCTGAGAAAGTGTTACCGATGTCTAATAAAAAAAAAAAAATGAACCAATAAATGTTGGCACAAAAATTGGCCACCCAGCAAGCAAAGGAAACCAACTCCATCACAGGAAGTACAAATCAATGTTACATTCTCATTTTAAGGACTTCTATTCTGGTATGATATTATTCATCTATTATATAGCCACATAAAAAGCTAATGGTCATCTTTTTTATATATTTGGCAGAAACAAAGAATAATAAATTCATATGCTTGAGCTTACTTTTTACTGTAATACAGCATTCTAAGCTGTTTATGATAAGATAAGATACCAAATGATCGATTGAACAAGCATTTGTGTTTCGTTCATAAGCAATAACATTTTTATGTATTTGGCAGAAAGAAAGAAAAATGAGCTATGATTGTTATACTGGAACACAATGTTCTAAGCTGGTTGTTATGATAAGACAAGATACCAAATGACTGTCATGAAGCAAATGTAAAACAATTAACAAGAATAAAAAACAAGCATTTGTGTTTCGTTCAAAGCAATAAGAAAGATGACATTGCTTCAGAGCTAATACTACAAATCCATTCATATAATTTGAATCCATATTGTAAAAAGTAAGGAAAATGTGACAGCAGTGTCAGTTAACTTACATATGTCAAGTTTACTAAGAAACATCAAAACCTTGCAAACTCTCTCATCATACACTTGACATTTGACTTCGATTGTCTTTAGGTGTTGTGATATTGCAGCAGACGTCACCAATGGTTTGCATTTCAGTTGAATCTCCACATTATGTTTAGGTCCCTGTAGTAAATTTATTGATTTTGAATAAATCGATCAATCCACAAACTGACATAATAATTTGTTCTAGTTTCTAAAATGCAACAGTTTCATTTGAAATTTTGTACCTCTGAATATAGTTGAAGAGTGAGCTTCTCTAACACCGGTGAAAGTTTGAGAAGGCAAGCTAGGGCGCTAAAAATCAGCAGGCTGGCACCAGTATTCATTGAGGAGCAAAGACTTCAACTTGTTGAAACCAGAGCAAAATTTCAAGTCCCTTTTGAAAACATACTAGAAAAGTAATGAAACATTATCAATAGAACATAATGAAACAAGACACTAGAAAAGCATGAGCAATATGACTCAAGTGTAAGGGATACCATTTCAGTGTACTGAGATATTAGCACCAAGTTCGAACTTCTGATAAACCTTGTAAGACAATACTTTGGTTGCTGCCATTATCAAAATGAAGAGGAACATGATCATGACTCAGAATTTTAACAACTGCTGTTAGTAAGGATGGCATCCTCTGAAGCGTTGGAGTCCTGCCGCGACGGACTTCAAGCCATAGTGAAACAAGATTCTGAGCACAAATAGACGCGCGACTGGCACGATTCAAGTAACAACAGTCAATTGTTAGACGCTTTAGGGATTGTGACGAGATGGGTAAGCCACTGTCTAGGCCGCACTCAACAATCTCAAGGTCTTCCAGAACTGGGCAGTAGGAGAAGTCAAGAAATCTGCTAGGCATCATGAAGTAGAGTCCTTTAAGCTGTAGCTTCTTCAGGTATTGGGAGATGAAGAAAGGATGGCCTTGTCCAGGACGAATGCCTGGAAAACTACTGGACACACAGATGAACTGGATCACCCGGACTTTGCACTGGAGAGCTATACGGATCCAAAGGATGGAGCGACTCATGCTGTCCTTATAAGTGCCGTCCTCACCAAAATCAATGCCGAGACGAAACTTGCACATGTCGAGCGGTATGCCTTCGCGGATGCGCTGGCAGAGCAGATTGTCCACGAACTCCTGAATCTCCTTCATGGACTTTGGTTCATTCATTCCACCGCACACGAAGCGCAGGACAGTGTGGTGGACTTCCACATGTGGCGCCACCGCTTGGCGAGCACACATGTCCGCACGGCGTCCTGCGCCGGTAGGAAGGAGAGCATGTGCTACAGCACGCCGTCCGGGAGGTTGCTGATGTCGTCGCGGCCTCCGACTGCGGCGGCGGCAGACGCATTCTTGGGCGCTTTCCGAGGAGGCATCCTGCCGACCGGCAGATCGAGGATCCACAAAAAGAAACGGTCAGCCAAAGAAGACGAAAGCGTAGAAACAGCTAGCAGATCGATAGATGGAAGAAGAGGAGATGGGTTTGCATCTGCATCAATCACCTGAGAGAGAGGCGGCGGCCGCCGCCAAAGACGATTTGCTTCCGCTCGGCTCCGCCTTGTCACCTTCTCTCGCCCGTTCCCCTATCTCTCTCGACCGTCCCCTTCTCAGATCCGTGACAATCCCCAAGGTTCGGTCAGCAGCGGCGGCCCCCCAAACGGCCAGAGAAGCGGGGCGGGGAGCAGTGGCGGCGACTCGAGCGTGGAGGAGGCGGGTGGCCAGCGTGTGGACACTGTGGAGCAGAAGACGGGAAGCGAAGGCGTAAATGAGTTCGGCGCATTCCAAGTTGGAAACCCTTTGGTTCACAGGTGAACCATGGGAATTTCATAGGATTCATTTCCTTAGTAATTTTTCCTTTACTTGCTCTTTGGTTGCCATGGGTGAAAATAAAGAAACAACTGTGGGATTCAATCCGGTGCCACCGTTCGGAAACTTTCCATGGTCGACCTCATAAACTCTCTTCCTGAGGCGGGAAAAGCGAAGTCTTGCGTATGACGACGGCAGGCACGCTGGCTGCGTCCCTTGCAATAGCAGCCGTGCATCATCGTTTCGGCTCGAGCGGGGGAGGGCGCTTCGTTGCCGAGGCCGACGCCAAGAGGCGGCCGCGGGACTGACATATCGGAGTTCGTTGCCCGGCCGACGGTCAAGCACGGGTGCGAGCTTGGGCGCCGCGGCCTCGATGAACGCCGCAGATGATGAGCTTCGCCGTGCAAACCACGGGATTCACGAATTCCAGCTGACTGAGCCGCGCCCCGCCGGCTTGTCACGCTTGAGCTCCTCCCGGCCAGCCGCCCAAGCCGGTGATCAGCGAGCACGAGCCTCGCCGTCAACTAGAGCCGTGCCCGGCGCCAGCCCGTCGAGGAAGAGGAAGGCGCGGACCAGCACACACCGAAGCTTGCGGCGCTCCCAAGGATGGTTAGCTGCCGGTGAAACTACCATGGATTAGTAGATCAGCATCTAGGGAGCTCGGACCTGCTTTGGCTTGGGCTGATTTGGGCTCCGTTGGCACATCAGCTCGGGGAGCTAGCAAAAGCGGCGGCGTCGGTGGAGCGGGCAGGACGGGTCAGTGGGAGGTAGAAGTCCTTTCTTATTTTTTTAACCTCCCATCTGCATTTATCTAAAGGGCGTGGCCAAAGGCGTTTCCTATGTCTGTACTGTTCCGGTAGGATTCGATCGAACCAGGCAACCCGTTCCTACGATTTTCCTTTTTCCTATCCTCTCCCTACAGTAAAATCCAAAGGGGCCCTAAAAATGTACGGAATACTAATTGTGGAGTCCCGACAGAAAATTCCTGAGGAAGTGTTACCAATTTCTAATAAAAAAATACTAGTAAAAAATGAACCAATAAATGTTAGCACAAAAATTAGCCACCCAGTAAGCAAAGGAAATCAACTGCATCGTTAACTCCATCATAGGAAGTACAATGACACAAAAAAAAAGAGATAAAAGCACCGATAAATGACGTTCTAGAGAAAGTTGCATATGAAAAGTGAATTGAAGATTATGTGTTGGAAGGATGATAATTACATCTAAGAGATACTCCCACGCAATTCCAAAATGTGTGGAGTACTTTCCTACAAAGTAACAAGCCCAAGTAGACGTAGAAGAGCATAGCCCAAATAAATGTGCTAAGGCTGCTAGAGGTACTCTAGCCATCCCGCTTCCTTCCATTACTTTTACTGTCCAAGTTTAGGATAACTTGAATGCATCTGGAGCACAAAGCTATATAAATTTATGGCATGCAGAGGGAGTATGTGCCATTAGCAGTTTTTTTTAAAAAAAAAAAAATTCTAGGAAAAAACCATCATGTATGATTAGTACCTGAGATGAGATATAGGATTGGATCCACGTCAAAATGGTGAGAGTGTAATTGAGTGTGTTCCTGCTCATTTCTGTTAGGATGAAATTGAAATGTCATGCTAAAACTAAATGTTGAATCCATGAAATCTACAAAAATTCCTTCAGTTCTACTCCATCCGTTTCAAATTGTAGTTCACTTTGGCTTTTATAGATATATTGATTTTGCTATGCACCTAGTTATACATCGTGTCTAGATACATAGCAAAATCAATGCATCTAGAAAAAGCCAAAGTGAACTACAATTTGGAAATGTAAAAGTACAAAATCATCTTGTTATCTGGTGTGTGAATTTGTGGAATTTAGGGATAACTAAGTGGAACACACACATGACCATGACACTTTTGTCCCCTTCGTCTCATCTTGTCCCTCCTTATATCGATAATAAGTTAAAAAACGAAATTGGGATAACAAATTTGAATTCATAATTTACTGATATAGTAATTCTGCAACAAAAAAGTTAGAAGCCTTTTATATTACAAAAATGTTTTCAACTCAAAATCTTTCTCCGTGACGAATTTCTTCCATCCCTGTTCGCTGCACAGCGCTTCGGACTCCGAAGCAAGTGTTGCCTGCCTTTTGTTGCCTCAGATAAAAATAAATAAATAAAGCCAGTAATCTATGGAGTATATACAAATCATAATGTACCATTAACCATACGAATCAAACAGTACCGAATGCTACATACACATCATTGTCCGATTTCAAGTGGTATTTGGTGTGTCATAGTACTGAATGCTACATACACACCATTATCTGAAAAAATAGACGCACAATTCCTTTTCGAGACGATAAAACTTGTCACCAAATCCCGTCATATGAGACCAGAGGAAATTATTTCCATCGCAAGATCTTACGACTATCAAATCTTACAGCTGCGTAGTATAAATCCACGAAATTTGGAGCGGCGCCACGCACACCTAAATTTGGAGTGGCGGCTAAGCGGGCGAGGGGATGCTAGCATGAATTGGGCGTCTTTCCCTATTTCCATCTTTGGAGGATCGACAATTGACGCTCCTCGCTCCTCAAATCTATACCTAGATTAGGAAGAAAGAATTGGACACAAAAGTTTCCCAAATTCGACCGGATCCCCATGAGTGGGAATCCGAAGTCAAAATTTACAAAGTGAAGCTTGGTCGAACCTCTCTTAGAGGAGTGGCCGTGTTGGGCGAAAGGATTGGCAGGTTGCGTTGGCGTCGGCGAGGAGGCTATGTTGGGAGAATCAACGTTGATGTCTAGGACAGAGGAGAAGCCTCGGTGGAGAGGTTGTGTGCGCATCGATGACAACCACGATTGGGGATGCGTGGGACAAATTAAGGATCAGGCAAGATCTGGCAGCAACGGTGGAGAAAGTGTGCTGGTAGTTTCAGGATGAACCGCCGAGTCAAGGAGGCATAAGAATTGGGAAATGGCACGTGAATGGATCCATAGAGACACGTGAGAGAAACCGTAGAAACTGTTAGAAGCCTTTTATTTTACAAAAATGTTTTCAACTCAAAATCTACGGAGTATGTACAAATAATAATGTACCATGCATTAACCATGCGAATAAAAACACTACTGAATTCTACATACACACCATTGTCTGATTCCAAGTGGTATTTGGTGTGGCACAGTACTGAATGCTACATACACACCACTGTACAGAAAATAGGCTTGAAATTCCTTTTTGAGACGATAAAACTAGCTATCAAATCCCGTCCTATGAGATTAGAAGAAAATCTTTCCATCGAAGATCTTACCGTTATCAAAATCTTACCGTAGCATAATATGAATCCACGGAATTTGGAGAGGCCGCTAGGCGCCCAGTCCTGAGGAAATTTGGAGTGCCAAAAAGCGGCGTGGCATGCCAGCAGGAGTTGGACACTTTTCCCCCATTCCATCTTTGGAGCGTGACGATTGTGACTCCATCTAGACGCTCCTCGCACCTCAAATCTGTACCAAGATTAGGAAAAAAGAATTGGACACAAAATTTCCCCAATTCGACCGGATCTCCCCGAGTGGGAATCCGGAGTCAAAATTTACAAAGTGAAGCTTGGTCAATCCTCTCTCGGAGGAGTGGATGTGCAGGGCGGAGGAAGAGCAGGTTGCGCAGGCGTCGGCAAGGAGGCTCGCGTCCCGGAGAACCAACGCCGATGTCTGGGATAGAGGAGAAGTCATTGTGGCTAGGCCACATGTCCGTCGGTATAAGTGATGAGAACATCCTAGGGCACGATTTGACTAGGGCGCAGCAATAGATGTAGGCGACAGTCATGGCCCAGCGGGAGCATGGGTTGGCTAGGCGCACAACAGTGTAAGCGGCAACCATGCAAGCAGTTTGGCTAGGCGCACGATAGTGTAGGCGGCAGCTGTGCACGTCTGAATTAATCCCACCTTGCTTAAGTTGGGAGGAGGAAGCCACCTTAAAAGGGATAGCAACCCTTCCCCTATTGGACTAGTCTTTTGGGGTGATTGGGCCTTTTTCCGAGTGGGTGTGCATAAGAACCTGTTGGGGTCCGGGCAGCCTTAATTTGTTTGGCCTCGGCCAACCCCACTTGAGTCGGATGCTTGCATCAATAAGCCTCAGAGAGAGTCCGTGTGGCGTCGGCGACAGCCACCACTAGGGAGGCTCGTGAGGGACGAAGGAGGTCGATCTGGTAGCAGCGGTGGAGAAACTTTGTCTATGCTTTCGGGAAGAACAGTTGGGTCAAGGAAACATAAGCATTAGGAAGTGGCATGTCAATGGATCCAATAACGACACATGAGAGGAATCGTAGAAACTGTTGAGTACAGACTTCCTCCGATGCCCCTAGGAATGACGGTCGGGAGGTGTATTTGTGCGCCTCAAATTTGAAGGCTCTAGTACAAGCCTGCTAGACTTTTTCTTCAAAACCTCAAACTTAGTTCTAATAAGCACTCAAGCTGGGCCAGCTAAAGTTGTTGTCCTTTTTTTTTTTTTGGGGGGGGGGGGGATGAAGATATAGGATCTAACTGTCATTTTGATTAGTCTCGTGACCTATCTAATGACTAAGGGATTTTGTCACAACATCGTAATAGAGACTTCACTCTCTATCTTGTGTAGAGAGTGACTATTCTGAATATCGTGTTGTGAGAGAGAAGTTGACCGTGAAGTGTGCGAGACTATCGCCAAAGAGGTAAAACACATGGTTTGAAAAGTTGAGGGAGATTGTTTACCTGGTTTTGCAGTTCAAGAGGAAAACGAACTTTCACAAAATTAACGGGTCAAAAGTCAGTTTGATTCGGCCCAAAAGCTCAGCCGCACGTGTTGCTTCTCGGAAAAAAAAAAAAAAACTGCTGACTCATTCTTAAAAAGATAAAAATAAAAGAACATTGCCGACTGCCGTCATATCCATGGCAAGCACATTTTCTTGGTTCTTGTTTCAGCTTCTTTTAGCTTATTCTCTCCCACAAAATATTATTGAATTAGCCGAAATCAATGTTTCACCGAGCACAAAGATAGATGGCCTCTCCACGGCGCAGCGTCTCACATTTTGGCAGTCCAAGCCACACATCAATTTGCTGTTGGATCACATAATGGGAGATCTGTAATGTAAGCCATGTTTGTAGGTTTTAACAAGAGTTCAAATCCGCATGAGACCCTGTTTGTCTAGGGGTGTTTGGGACTGCTCCGCCCAAGTTTTACGGCTCCGCTCTAGTTCCACGGTGCCAAACACGTCAAGCTCCTCAAACTGCCCTCGATGGTTCAGCTAAAAATGTGGTTACCCTCGAAGGTCTCGGTCAGTTTGTATCCCACTTTAAAACCCACAAGTCGTTAAAGAGAAAATGTGGTTACTAGGCTTAACAAGGATAAGAAATTGGAACGTGGGTCCGTGGTAAATACTAGTACTACTGTATACTTCATTCCTTTTTTTTGGCGCTGGTTTGTTCGACTTTGGACTGAGCAGAATCAAACAATTGAAAGCTCAACATTGAACTAAACACCATTCGTCCTACTAACCTTGAACTAAACACCATGACCAAAAAAAAACGGATACATTTTCAAACCCTTTGCAGTTTTCTGAGAAAATGAACCATTTAACCAAGCATCTTCAGCAACAAATCGGGATAACGAGAAATTTCAGATTTATCAGGTACAGAAATTCGGAATACTACTGTTACTGACTTCATGGTTCTAGAGTTCCACATGTGACATCTGAACATTTTCTCAACGGCAATAATGTTAGGAAAATAGAAACTATGGAGTACAATGCTTAGCATAGGTTCTAATAGCCAACAAATATTAGGTTTCTAAGAGATCGATAGGAAATGAAAAGGTACGAGGTAGATTTAGCTTGAGCAAACTATTATTAAGCAGTAAAGGTAGCCAGAACTGCATAGCATGGTGCTGCTTCCTTAACCTTGACTCTATTAACTTATAGTAGATCCATTCGTGCAGAGGCTTCTATCCACTGAACTGAAACCCTCCATATACATCAAAGTCATGCCATAAGTTGATATCCTTAATTCTTGTGCTGCTTTAATTGATCAAGCTTAACCTTGACTTAATTAAGTGATAGTAGGTCCATTCTCATGCATAGCCTTCTATCCGTTGAACTGAAACCCTACACATATATCAAAGGCATGCCATAAGTTTGAGCAGCATCAGAAAATACACGAGAAACACATAAAAAAATGGTAACAATATTGTATTAGTACTCCGTTCTTTTTATATCATGTTAATTTTGTCCTAAGCCAAACATTCCAAACTTTGACCATCAATTTTAAGCAATTTGTACAAATTAACAACAAAAGATTTAGTATGTTTTAGATTCACTATGACAGATTTTTTTTTCTTAGTAATAATTTGCATATTGCAAAATTATAAGAAATTTTTAAAACTGATGATCAAAGATGAAAATATATAACTTAGGATAAAACAAAGACATGTAAAAAAGAAAGTAATAAGTAATATATTTTCATAATGCATGGTGTCATATATTCTAAACTAACCACAAAAAATTATAGTTGTGCTGCTCTTAAGTGCTAGAAAATTTCTGAAGTTCTCTTAACAATTTGCAAATCAAAAGAACATGCAACAATAAAAAGTTGGCACAAAAACTAGCCACCCAATGAGTGAAGGTAGGTTCTCTCTCTCTCTTTTTTTTTTTTGAAAATAAAATGTATTGTGGTAAAACACTATTCATCTGTTATGTGCTCCCATAAAAAAACAATGGTCATCTTTTTTTATGTATCTAGCAGAAACAAAGAAAAGGATTTTTTTGTTTTTCAGAAAATTAGCATTTATTCAGACAACGATGTGACGCATGAGATGTATAAATCTGCAAGCAAGACCAAATGATCAAGTTATCGCCTGAATCAAAGATATAGATTTTGAGCGCTTGGTTTTTAGGAAAAGTGAGAAAAATCAAATGATACAATTGAACTTTAGTGCAATACAACATTCCAAGTTACTGTTGATGACAAGAGAACAAGACAAGGAAACGAAATGTAACAAATGGTTGTCACCAAGCAAAAGTAAATGACTAGCAATTGTGTTTTGTTTATAAGCAATTAGAAATATTACTATAGTTCAGAGCTAATAGTATGACTAAGCAGTACAGCTAAATAAGGAAAACAAGGGTAATAAAAGCCAGTTAACTTACATATGTTAAGTTTCTTACTAAGAAACGTCAAAACATTGCGAATTCTCTCGTCATACACCTCACAGTTGACTTCAAGTGTCTTAAGGTGTTGTGATATTTCAGTTGATGTCTCCAGTGGTTTGCAGATAAGTTTAATCTCCACTTTATGATTAGGTCCCTGTAGCAAATGTAATGATTTTGCGAAGTTGAGTACAGATAATAAAACAATATTTTATTCTAGTTTCTAAGATCGACACAACAGTTGCATTTGGAATTATATACCTCTGAATATAGTTGAAGAGTGAGCTTCTCTAACACCGGTGAAAGTTTGAGGAGGCAAGCTAAGGCACTGAAATCCGCAGGCTCACACCAGTATTCATCAATGAGCAAAGACTTCAACTTGTTGAAACTAGAGCAAAATTTCAAGTCCCTTCTGAAAATAAACTAGAAGAAACAAAGAAACGTCAATAGAATCTAAATATGAGCATGAACATTATGACTCAAGAGTGCAAGGAATAAAGGTACCATTTCGTCGTCCTGAGATTTTAGGGACAAATTCTGTACTTCTGATAAACCTTGCAAGAGAATGCTTTGGTTGCAGTAATCATCTTCTGATTCGGCACTATTGCAGTCATCATAACTGTTGATTTTGACATATGCTATTCTTAAGGATGACATCCTCTGAAGTGATGGAGTCATGCCATCGTCGATTTCAAGCCACAGTGAAACAAGATTGGGGGCACAGATAGGCATGCGACATTCATAACCAAAAAAACAACAAATGGTCAGACGCTTTAGGGAATGTGACGAGATGAGTAAGGCATGATGTAGTTTGCAGTTAACAATCGTAAGGTCCTCCAAAACAAGGCAGTCGGAGAAATCAAGGAATCTGCTAGGCATGAGGTAAGAGTCAATTGATTTAAGCTCTAGCTTCTTCAGGTATTGGGAGATAAAGAAAGGATGGCTAGCTCGAGGAGATTTGTTAGGACGATAGACCCTACAGGTGAGCCGAAGCACCCGGACTTTGCACAGGAGAGCTATACGGATCCAAAGGATGATGCGACTCATGTCGTCCTCATCAATCTCGCCGAGATCAAACTCGCACGTGTCCAGCGGCGTGCCTCCGCGGATGCGGTGGCACAGCAGATGGTCCACGAACGCCTGCGTCTCCTCTACGGACCTTGGTTGATTCCTTCCGCCGCAAACGAAGCGCAGGCCGGTGGTCGATTTCCACATGTGGCGCCAGCCCCTGGCGAGCACACATGTCTGCACGGCGTCCTGCGCCAGTAGGAAGGAGAGCATGTGCTGCAGCACCCCGTCCGGGAGGTTGCTGATGTGATCGGGGCCTACGACTGCGGCGGTGGCAGATGGCGCTTTCCGAGGAGGCATCTTGCCGACCGGCAGATCGAGGATGCCACCACCAGGCTGTGTGCGGCAGTCAGATCGATCCACGGAGGATGTTGAGGAGACGGATTTGTAAGTGCAACAATCACCTGAGACAGAGAGAGACGGCCGCCGCCGAAAGACGATGGATTCGCTTCCTCTCCGAGCTCTGTGAGTATATGTAGGGTACTCTCCTACACCTGATCCAAAGATTTAGTACTTCATGCAGCACAAACCGTCCAAAACAGCACCCAAATATACATCCCTTCATGTTAGCCCACAAAAGGATTACGTATATTGTTTTTTAGTAAAAAAAACAATATCATTAAGTGAAACACCATAATGCCCAGATAAGAGCAAAGCCCCAAAATTTTAGCACAATCTTACAGGGGTATTCTTCTGGCGCCCTCCCTTTGGACGACTTCGGGGCGATCCCCACCACCCTCGAAGCGCACCCGCTGGCCACCGCCACTGCTATCCGGTGAGCGGCGGTGGTCCTAAACAATGGGTCCCATCCGCATAGCTTTCTTCCCTCTTCTCAATTGTCTACACCCCCTCCAACCCACCTCCTCCGCTCCTCCCCAACATCGGCCAGCGTCGGTTTTCCGGATCCGACCTCTAGGCGGCCGGATCTGCCGCCCTCAGCGGTGCCCCCACTGCTTCCACCGGGCGGATGTGGCGGGTTGTGGCTACACTCTAGTGGCTAGGTCCGCCGCCACGTCGTGCGTGCTTGATGGCATCCTCATATGGCTGGCCGTAGTTCGCCGGTGCCAC
The DNA here is from genome assembly GCA_015847255.1 of Hyparrhenia diplandra. Classification (NCBI taxonomy): domain Eukaryota; kingdom Viridiplantae; phylum Streptophyta; class Magnoliopsida; order Poales; family Poaceae; genus Hyparrhenia; species Hyparrhenia diplandra. Next base: position 143,223 of record JADLZK010010770.1, on the reverse strand, counting down.
TCACCGGGGCGGATTCGCCATCCCGCGGGTGGACCTATCAGTTCCCTTCGTCTTCGGTAGGATCCGGGGCCACTATGGCTGCATCCGGTATTTGACGGGTCTTGTGCTCCTAGCGGGTAGCCATTTAGGAATGTCGCGGTCCGTCACGCCCATCCCACCTCGCTATGGCGAGCCGACAAGGTTGGATCCATTCTCTAGGGTCAGGATTTGGCCCTTCGTTGCTTCTCCCATTGGCTAAGTTGCTACCCTTAGTCCTTGCACGCGGGGGATAGCGGCCGGGCCTTTTGCTGCCGGGCGGCCTAGCGCCAGGTGGCCAGTAGGTTAGCGTCTTGTGGTGGTGGTTGTCGGCATGGAGCTCCTCGGCGAAAAGCCTAGCCCGATGGTTGTTAGGTTGGATGATGGTGACATGTTGGCTCCACGTTACCTCCTAGAGGCGTCATCTTGCGAGCCCCATGCCCCTAAGCCACCACGGTTGGATTCTGGGTGAAAGCCCTACCTTGGATGCCTCTTAGGGCAACAAAATGACGTGTCCATAGTGTGACTATGGTCTCCCCCTTCCTAAAGGCATCACGAAAGAATTGATCATCCTGCCTTGGCTCCTCGGGGAGTCCCTCTTTGTGCCCGTTACACCTCACTCCCACTCGCATTGGTTTGTCTTGTAGCTCTCAACCTGTCCGTTTGATTATCGCTCGTTATCGTAGTTGGATGCTTAGCCACTATTGTTCATTGATGGATGCTTTGCCATCGTATGGTGCGTTGGCAGATGATTTTCCGATGTGCCGCTGGCCTCCTCTTAGGTAGTTCATTGATGGATGCTTTGCCATCGTATGGTGCGTTGGCAGATGATTTTCCGATGGCACTGCTTGGTCCGTTGGTAGATGCTTTGCTTTCGTGGTTTGTTAGCAAATGCTTGGCCATTGTGTCATCTACCTCCTCATGGGCAGCTATTGAGCTGCTAAGAGTGATGGCTGCTGGTTGGTTCGTTGGCGGATGCTTTGCCATCATTGCTACTGGACGACATTATGTGTTGACGATTGTGGGGGAATCCCCCCAGGGTACCCACGACACACCTCTTGGGCCAGGACCCCTAGGAGCTTGGCCCAAGATGTAGAGTGCAGATCAAGGCACCAAACCCCGCATCCTGCATGACATTGGGAGGATATCCTAAAGATGTTGATCTGATAGGATAGACTCTGATCACAGAAATCATGTAACAAATTACATTCTACTCGACCTCGTAGTTTCTATCTGTAACCCAACACCTATATGAGGCAGGTAGGGACCTCCCTCGACTCGATTACCTCATTGTATACTCCACCATACAGAAAACAAAGCCCAAGACATAGGGTTTTACGTCACGCCGACGGCTGGATACTTCGGGTGTCCTGTGTCTCTGATAAACCACCTAGATCTTGGTCTTGCGCACCTCGTCAAAACAATCTCCCATCGTGGGCAGCCCCTTGGTGGACTGTCGAGCATGGTTCTTTGACAGTTAGCATGCCAGGTAGGGGTGTGCGCATTAGATCTACATTGATCTAGATGGCTTTCCCCATCAACTCCGCTTCCTCAACCTTCGCCCTTGGCTTCGCTTTTGAAGTCGGCACCATGATCTACTTCATCAACACCAATGGAGGCGAGGAGGCCTCTAATCTGCTACCGGCCATGCCGGTTCCGTTAGCACCGCACCAGCAAACGCTTCATCACCAGCTTTGGCGATGGCCTTCCCGGACGTTCCAGCCGAGAATCGCGGCGTTTTTCGGCGTCGGCCATCACTCGACCTCATCAACTACAGCTCCAACCTCTTCATCATCGATGACGGCACCAGGATCTGCTACACCGACCACTCCAGGTCTAGCACCGACCTCTCCGAAGTCGGTGCTGGATGACAACGTCTTTGGATCTCCTGAGAGGATCCTCACCAAATCCTATCGGGAGGCCCGGGCTACCTATTCCTCGGCCCAATGGGAACCAAATGGCGCGGTCCATATCTCGACCTCATCGATCGTCAGAACGAGGATCTGCTAGACGCCCTCACCACCGCCGTTAACGCCCTACACCAGCTTCGGGGCGGCAACATTGGTATACTTCCCGCACATGGACCGGCCTTGCCTCTGCTTTTGTTGTCGTTCTTGCGAGCATCTGAGAGAGCGACCTCTATCGGCATCATTGCTTCCTCGCCAAAGATGTCTTCTTCACCATGGACCGGTAGCGGTGAACTGCGTTGACCCCATCGCGCTTACCACGGTGGGCCACCTCCTGGAGGCATCATTTTCACCACCACGTGAGAAGGACGCGTGGTCCATGGCATGTCTCTTCTCAGATCCAATTTGATGGGGGACTACATTGACAATGTGCCGATAATAGCGCGACCCGCCGCCAATCGACGTTGGCGGGTTCATCTAGAGGACAACATTGTCGCCACCTTTGACCAACAAGGATGGGAGATGCATCTCCAACCACGGCACAAATTCAATCTGGTCATCGAATCAGACATCGGCCGAACCTCCCGGGTCCAAGCGGACACCCTTTGGCCTCGTCGGCAACGCCACATGTCACAACTTGTCTGACTGGTCAATGTGAGGGGATGATGAGGGCGTGACATAACGAGAGAGAGAAGGGGGAGGGGGAAGGAGAGGGCGCACGCCGCGCGCCCGAGGTGGGCAGCGGCGCCGTGCGCAAAGCCGTGTTAGCGGAGGCACGCTTGGTGGTGGCGGCGGTCGGCGCAGTGGCGGCCGCGGCGAGGCAGAGCCGAGGGTGTTAACCCTAAATTGTTCTTTTCTCGATTATCCCAAACGGTCTACCCCCGTATTTATAATTACAAGTGGTAACAGGCCAGGCCCATTAGTCTTTTATGCTTCACTCTAATTTAATTAATAAAAATACCTAATAAAGCTATTTTAATTAATTAATATTCAGCCACGATGCTTATCCTTGGAAACTCGTTTGCTGAGTGTGACATCTCTCCCTGCCGGAGATTCAGCTCATCCTCGAGCTAGAATTCTAGATAGATCCGATGAAACAACTCTGCGTCCTCCCATGAAGCGTTTGCTGCTGTCTGGTTCCTCCATTTAATCAACACCTGCAGCTGTCCTTGACGGACTCTAGATTTCAACATTAACTCTGGTTCAGGTACCTGTGTACCTTCATACAAGTGCCGTAGCTCTAGTGGTACTGATGGAATCTCTCCCCGGTGTGGTTTCAACATACTAACATGAAAAACATTATGTATAGGGTGCCCAATGGAAGGTCTAACTCGTATGTAATAGGGGTAATGATTTTACTGATTCTGGAGGGCCCAAAGTACTTGGGGAATAACTTGCCTTTATATGTTGATGAGATAGTTGCAGCTGATTTGGACAATAATTTGAGCCAAGCATATTCTCCCACTTTGAACTGGCGTTCTGTGTGCATAACATCAAAGTGTTTACGGTAGTAATCTTGGGCTAACTCTAGATGAACCTTTGTCTGCTCGAGGAAGGTACCACGCTGAGATAACATAGCATCAACTGCTGGAAGACTAGTCTCGCCCGGGTTGTAGCCGGCCGCGTCCATAAACCAATTTAAATGCATGGTGTCGTTTTGGTTGATGAATGATATGAAGAGTTGTAATAAAATTCTGCCCAAGGTAGCCATTTCACCCAATCTTTTGGTCCGTCTCTAGTCAAGCAACATAGGTACACTATAATGATTTTGTTTACTACATTTTCCTTACCATTTGCTTGAGAGTGATAGGCTGATGTAGGTGTTAGAGTGACATTTGATAATCTGAAAAGCTCCTGCTGGAATTGGATTGTGAATACCACATCTCTGTCTCTGACAATGGATTTAGGCAGCCCATGTAACCTCGCAATTTCTAAGAAGAAGCTTTGAGCTACTGAAGTTGCAGTGTATGGGTGTGAGAGAGGGATGAAGTGGGCATACTTGGATAGACGGTGAACCACCGTTAGGATTACTCGATTTTGTTCCCACCTTTGGTAATGCCTCAATAAAATACATAGAGATGTCCTCCCAGATCTATTCTGATATTGGCAAGGGTTGAAGAAGTCCTGTTGGGTGTAAATGTTATGTTTTGTTGCGTTGGCATACTAAGCATTCATTCACAAATTGTTGTATAATACGGTTATCATTCTTGACGAAGCAGGTCTGACGAAATCTATGTAGTGTTTTCTCTGAGCCCTCATGAGTTGAGTCATGGATGGCGTGTAGAATAATTGTTGGAAGGTGTATCGATGATGGAGAGAGCCATACCTTTTTATTAAATAAGATCAAGCCATTACAGACGTCCCATAAGGGGTCTTTGCCGTTGATTTCGAGTCAATAAGGTTGATTGCTTCATCACTAAAGGTGATTTCCTCTCTGAGTTGATCAAATAATCCGAATTGAATCTCTGAGATAGCCATTAATGAAGGTTCCATATTGTGTTGACAAGATAGCGTATCAACAACCACATTGCTCTTTCTTGGTTTGTACTCATCAGTGAAGTCATATCCCAATAATTTGCTAACCCATTAATGCTAAGGAATTGTAGATAAATGCTGATCTAAAATGTACTTTAAGCTCTAGTGATCTGACCTGATGAGAAAGGGGCGCCCCCAAAGGTAGGGTCTACAATGCTTTATTGCAGTAACGAGGCCTATGAGTTTTCGTTCATAAGCTGCCTGTTTTTTGTATTTTGGAGGCATCTTTTACTAAAGAAGGCAATTGGACCATTTTCCTAATGTAAGACAACTCTCATGCCTGTTCCTGAGGCATCACATTCAATCACGAATAAAATACACTATCCAAGTGTTTGGAATAAACTAACCATTTTCTATCATGTACCTCTCCATTGCTCATTTTTCTAGAGTAATAGGCATAGGAAAAATGTTTGTCATTGGCATCCCAAGGGAATTCAAGATTCCCTTCTCTTATAGGCCTAGGGACGGATTAGAGAGGCCTCACCTGGAATGCCGCCAGTCACCGTCTGGTCGGCTCGTCCGATTGCCCGGTCGCGTGGCGGCATGATCACTGATCAAGGGAAGGGAAGGGAAGGGACGAGATCAGGATCACGGGAGGAGTCAATGAACCGCTGAGTCAGCATTGCCGTCGTGTGATTGGGGGCTGGCCCTCACGATCGCGAATCACGACCTGGAGACGGGACTTGGGGAGTCGTGTATGGGTTGAATACTACGTACAAGTACCTACTACCTAGGGGGCCATCCAATACTTGGACTTGGGACGAGTGCCCCTACTGCCCCACACAAGGGCCAGCCCTGCTCCCACTAGACGGGGATGCAACACGACCTCCTGTACTCGCCTCTCCCTCTCTCATACTTGCATGTCGCCTCTCCATTTCCCTCACCACTCCCTCATCCCGTGGCGATCTCCTCTCTCTCCCTCTCCTCAATACAGTGGGGCAACGTGGTGGCCGGCGGCACAGACCTCCAATCTCCAACCGGTGGCTGGCGATGCCCCCCTCTCCTCGTGGATAGCAGCTTTGGATTCCGGATACAGTGTCATGGTGGTCAGATCCGGCCTCCCCGTGGTGGATCAGGCTGGCGGTGGACGAGGCCCGACAACGGCGACGTGACGCGGCAGCCCGGCAGTGGATCCCACTCTCCTCACGAATCCAGCGGTGTGGAGGCCGAATCCGCGATGGATACAACGGTGGATAGGCGGTGGACAAGGTGGTGGTCGCGGGCGAGGTGATGCTAACCTCCTCTCCATCTTCCTCCCGATCCAGCAGCGGATGAGGCGGTGGGCGAGGTGGTGGTCAGGCATCGGCAGGGTCCGGATCCAAGACCGGTTAGGGCTAGATCTAGTTTTTTTTTTTTTTTTCGATTAACCATGGCAGGCAGCAAACCGCCATGGTAAATGGTTCATATACCGTGATCTTATGTCCACGGCGGTTGAAAAAAAATCGCCACAGTTAATCCAAAAAACCAACAATCATTGGGAACACCTTGAGGACAAATTTCTACCGCAAAACTATTCATATTAATGAATGACTATTTTCTTCCGCCACTAATGGGAGAGTTCCATGCTGGGCATGAGCAGCGCTAAAAAGAACATTGCGTGTGCCTGCGTGTCCAGGCTAGGGCAAGTTCCATGGTGGCGAGACGAATTGGCGTGCCATGTCAGCAAAAACGGCACAATCAATTTATTCTTCGAATCACATAATGGTAGTTGTTATAGGCCATGCTTCAATGTTCAGCAACAGTTCAAATCCACGAGACCTGTTTGCATGCATCTCCTTACAGAGAAATGTGGTTATCACTTTTTCTTTCACAAAAACATTAGTACCTCACTCCTTTTTTTTTTCACACTTGTTTGTTCAACTTTGGAGTGAGCACAATCAAACAAAGTGAGAGCACAACGTTGCCATGGAGAACATCATGCTGGTTAACTTCAAAAAAAAAAAAAAACACGCTGATTCCTTTTTACTATACCGAGGACGAGGTCAGCAACCAATCGCTCCTGAAATAGGAAAACACAGTACTACATGCTGACTCATTTATCTATGTAAGCTAAAACCCATAAACCAAACACCGTAACTGGATAATGACAAATTTCAGATAACTCTCTGGTATGGATATTCAGAATACTACTGTTACTGACTTCATCGTTCAAGAGTTTCACATGTGCAGGTACGCAAGATGCGGTGACATCTGAACATTTTCTTCACTGCTACAATAATGCCATAAAAATAAATAGAGACTAGAATACTTCACTTTGAGAAATATAAGTACTCATTACATAGCACATGTTCAAATAGCAGGCAATATTAGGTTTCTAAGAGATCAATAGGTCGAGGTAGATTTAGCTTCAGGAGGCAATTAAGCAATCGGGTAGCCACAACTGCATAGCGTGGTACCATCCTTGCTACCTAATTATGGACACACGTCTGCAACCTTAATACTAGTGCTGCTTCCATAACCATGATTTAATGAAGTGATGTCCATCTTCATGCAGAGGCTTCTATCCACCGAACTGAAACCCTTCATATACGTCAATGTCATGCCATAAGTTGAGAAGCATCAACAAAAGATCACAAACACAGAAATGAATCAAAATATTTAGACAGGAGTAGACTTCAGTAATAGGAAAATGATGAAACCACACTACAATACATTTGTTTCAATGCTTGAGAAAAAAATTATTTAGAATAATAGGTCATCACCATTTCTATGAATATATGTTTCAAAATAATAACTGTAATATTTAATCACAAGCGTCTGGTGTTACACAAAAATTAGTGGTTGTTCTGTTCTTAATTGCCAGAAAACATTAATACAGTTAGCTCCAGGGACCAAAGGAAATCAAATGAATGTTACATTCATGTTTTAAAAAATAAATTTGTATTATATGGCATCACACTTTCCATGTACTAGGCATTAAGAAAAAAAAAAGTTATAGTGAACAACCTTTTTCATTTCTAATTTCTAATGCGATACAGCATTCTAATCTGGTGGTGATGCTAAGACAAGGTACAAAACTGTACTGAATGATTACCACGCAGCAAAGGTAAACTGATTGTTAACAAGAACTAAAAACAAGCATTTTTATTTTTGTTCATAAGCAATACGCAAGACGACACACCATGGTTCAGAACTCAGAGTATCAGTGGACCACTGCTCAGCACTGCTAAATCCAGGCACTTAGGTTTATATAATTTGGAACCAAATACTGTAAAATAGAGAAAACATGAACAGTAATGTCAGTTAACTTACATATGTTAAGTTTCTTATTAAGAAACATCAAAACATTGTTAATTCTCCCGTGATACACTTCACATTTGACTTCAAGTATCTTAAGGTGTGGTGATATTTCACCAGATATCTCCAATGGTTTGCAGCTCAGTTTAATCTGCACTTTATGTTCAGGTCCCTGAAGTAAATGTGACAATTTTGGCAAGATCAATTTCACAAACAACAATAATAGGTCATTCTAGTTTCATTACATGCAGTGCAGCAGTTTCATTTGAAATTATATACCTCTGAATATAGTTGAAGAGTGAGCTTCTCCAGCACCGGGCAAAGTTTGAGGAGGCAAGCTAAGGCGCTGAAATCAGCAGGCTCACACCAGTATTCATTGAGGAGCAAAGACTTCAAATTGTTAAAACTGGAGCAAAATTTCAAGTCCCTTCTGAAAATTAACTAGAAAAAAAAAAAGAAACAGTCAATAGAATCCAAATGTGAGCATGAACAATATGACTCAAGTGAACAAAGATACCATTTTGTTGTTAGCAGCTATCAGGGACAAGTTCCAAACTTCTGATAAACCTTCCAAGAGAATGCTTTGGTTGCTGTAATCATTATCAGCTTGGGCACTATTGCAATCAGCTTTGTTGTTGATTTTGACATATGCTGTTATTAAGGACGGCATCCTCTCAAGCAACGGAGTCCTGCCCTGACTGACATGAAGCCATAGTGAAACAAGATTCGGGGCACAGATAAGCATGCGGATTTCATAACCAAAAAGAACTACCAATGGTTAGACGCTTTAGGGATTGCGACGAGATGAGTAAGGCATGACCTAGGAAGCAGTAAACAATAAGTTCTTCTAAAACTGGGCAGTTGAGGTCAAGGAATCTTCTGGGCATGACGTAAGAGTCGATTGATTTAGGGTTTTTTGGATCCTTGCCATTGTAATTTTCCAACTTTGGTGATCTGCCATTACAATTTAGCTATTTTGAAACTTGCCATTACAATCATGAAACCTAATATTGGGTATATGGCCCTCAAAAAAGTTGTCTTAGGTATGTGGCCTCTTTTTTTTTTTTTTGAATTTAGGAATATGGCCTTCAATCCAAATTTCTTTAGGTATATGGCCTTCCGTCCATTTTTAGGGGTAACAATGTTAACTATAAGGCTAAAAAGACCATTTTACCCCCCTGAATCTCTTCCAGGATCTCCACAGTTCGCATTCCTTCGATCGCCCCACCACGCGCAGACCGGTGCTCGATTTCCACGAGTGGCACCAGCGCTTGGAGAGCACACATGTCCGCACGGCGTCCCGCGCCCGGTAGGAAGGAGAGCATGTGCTGAAGCACGCCGTCCCCATGTTCTTTGAAGTCGTCGCGGCCTCGGCTGCGCCCCGGCGGCGATGCATTCTTGGGCGCTTTCAGAGGAGGCATCCTGCCGACCGGCGGATCGAGGATGCCGAAAAGAAAGGGTTAGCCAAAGAAGACGAGAGTGTGGAAACGCTAGCGGATCGATAAATGGAAGAAGAGGAGATGGATTTGCATCTGCTTCAATCACCGATAGGGAGGCGGCCGCCGTCGCAAGATGATTTGCTTCGCTCGGCTCCGCCTTGCTCCCTTCTCGCTCCGTCGCCCGAACCTTCTCTCTCCTCGACCGTCCCCTTCTCGGATCCGTGAAAACCACCAAGGGGCGCCGGCCCCAAACGGCGAGAAGCGGTTTCTTTGGAGTGTGTCACACGGTGGACATCGGAGGAAACGAAGGCGTAAACAATTTGGGGCACATTCAAGTTCGAAGACGATAATGTAATTGGCGAATGTCGGCGCCGACTAGTCGGCGCGAGACGTATCGCGCCGACTACAAAAGGCGCGCGGCCCCGGCACCGCTACGACCCCGGCGGCGATGGGGCGGCACGCGGGGCTCGAGAAGACGGCGACACCCGGCGGCGTTCGGGCGGATTAGTGTCCCACGCCCCCCTCCTCCTCTATTGTGACCCGGTTGTTGATTCGGCCCGGCCCGGCGGCGCGACCAGGTCGACACTACGGTGCGCGTGGCGGTTCGGCCGGCGGTGGCTGGCTTCGATGGCGGGGCGCCACCGGAAGCCGAGGCGGGGCGGCCTCATCCGGCTAGGTACGGGTAGGCGGAGGGGGAGTGGGAGGTCATCCATGGCTGCGGGGTTCGAGCTCCGGGGGGCGGCCATGGCGTGGGTTAGGGTTAGGGGAGAAGATGAGAGGGGGGGGAGGAGAGGCTGCCCGCCGGGCGCCCTTGGGCTCGCCGGAGCTAGCCCACCTAACGGCCCACGAAGCCCTCCTAGTCATCTTCAACCTCTCGCCATCGTCTTCCTCGCCCCCACCCCGCCGCCGGCGCCCTAGGGCTCGCCGGAGCTCCGGTATAGTCAGGGCACGGGGCGAGGGCAGCACGTGACCCCGAGCTCGTCAGTTGCCAAGGCTTGTGGTGAGGCAATAGTCGGGGTTGGCAACGCGGGTAGAGGACGGTGGCGCGGATGAGGACACTTGATGACATCATCTTTTTACTATTTCATTTAATGCAATATAACATTCTAAGGCTATGTTTAGAGGTCAAAATTTCTCTCCAAAATTTCCTGCACTCCCATCACATCAAAACAATAAATGCACCAAAATACGCATGTACAGAGTATGAAATATAGGTAAAAAAATAAACTAACTACGCAGTTTAGATGTACATTGCGACACGATTCTTTTGAGCCTAGTTACCCCATGGTAGGATAATATTTACCAGAAATAAACGAAACGTACTACAGTCTTTTCAGTTCGCTAGAGTGCCAAATTTTGACCAGAATTGCCAAACTTTGGCCAAACGTTTGGCCTCTAAACACACCCTAAGATGGATCTGATGCTAAGACGAAGTCCCAAAATGTACCAAGTGGTTACCACGGAACAAAAAGTAAACTGGCTATTTAATAATAATTAAAAAGAAACATTTGTATTTCGTTCATAAGCAATAAGCAAGACCATGCTATGGTTCAGAACTACTCAATGCAGCATCGTGGTCTAGCGTGACTGCTCAATGCAGCATCGTGGTCTAGCGTGTGATGTAAGAAGGGAGAGTATAAATGGCAAAACTCTGTATTGAGAGAGCATGGAACAGAACTGTAATCGAACCCAGACCTAATGTTCATCTGAACAACCCGGTGCTTTGCTCCTACCCCAAATTCCTCTTCCTCTGATCCCAATCCCCCTTGCTGGCGCTAACAGAGACCTGTTTGCGTGCATCCAACATTACTTGAAACCATTATACAAGTGAACTTCGACATTTCACTCAGCTCAACGTGTACATGGAGAATAGCACACTTAACTATACCGACAACGATTCATGTTCTCGATCATTTATCTACCTAAACGACAACCCATAGGTTATCTACCTAAACGACAACCCTTCCAAACACCATGCATGACCAATAATAAAAAATTCATCACATATAACTGCCCACTACTTACCACAGGTTCAAATTGCCAGCGAATATTAGGTTTCTAATACATCAATAGGAAATGAAAAGATACAAGGTAGCTTTAGCTTGAGCAAGCTATCAACGCCGATGGTGCTGCCACGCCGGCTACCAGATTATGGACACAGGATTACATCCTTAATACTAGTGCTGCTTCCTTAACCCTGACTTGATTAAGTGATAGTAGGTCCAGATTCATGCAGAGCTTTGTCGATATAACAGGTCCACCTTCATGCAGAGCCTTGCCTCCCATATGAACTGAAATCGTTCACGTAGTCATGACATAAGTTGAGGAGCATCAACAAATATATGACAAACACATTACTCAAATAGATGACAAACACATAGAAATGAATCACAATATTTAGATAGGAATAGACTAGTGCACATAAGAAAATATTGAAACCGCACCATAAGACATTTGTTTCAACTTTCAAGGCTTGACAGAAATTTATTTAGAATAATAGGTCGTCACCGCGCATAAACGCAAGGCGTTATATATTTCAACATAACCACAAAAGTTAATGGTGGTGCTATTCTAAACTGTCAGAAATACTAATATAGTTGGCCATCTAGGGACCAAAGGAAATCAAGTCAATGTAACATTTTGGAGAAGGTGACGTCGCGGAAGAGCTCCTGAGTCGGCTCAGGCCCAGGATGTGCGGGAGTAGACCCGCAATGTCGGCGAAGAAGCGGTCCGCCACCGCGCGGACAGGGCTCAGCGGCACGAAAGTCGAATCCTGGCTGGAGCAGACCAACACGGAGTCCGCCGCGTCGCGGATCAGCTGCGGTGCTGCGCGTCCCGGACCAGCCAAGGGAAGGTGGCCCGATGAGGATCCCTCGGAGCTGGTGCCGGCAAAGGCCAGTCCCAAACGCATCGGTACACGGGATCTTTGGGGAGACGGTGGAAGGAGACATCGAAGTGGGTGTCGCCACACAAGCGCTGCCCCTACCTAGCGCGCCAACTATCGTGGTTCTAAACTACGGTCACAGTAATCGTCTAGCTAGTGTGTGCTTCGATGGCCTAACTCAAGGGACAATGACGCGAGATGCATACCGGCTCAGGCAGGATTGGTGCCCTAGTCTAGTCGGAGTCACTATCCGAGCTCAAATGCTCGTAGAGGGGTTGCTACAAGCTGGTTCGAGAGAGGGAACGAGTTCCCAAGTCTCTGTGATTGAGGCAGGTACCAATATCGTGGAGTGTGTTGTGAGAGTGGAGAGTGAGCTGAGTTGCTTTCCCTCTCTCATGGCCAAGGGGGCCCTTTTATAGTCCAAGGGGCATATATGAGAGTGCCATGGGAGAGGGTTTAGAGTAAGGGGTAGAATGTAAATGTGCAGGCAATAGGTCACGCTGATGTGTCAGTTACGCGTGTGCGGCTTCCTTGCTGCTTCGTAGCCTGCCTTGCTATCCTGCTTGGCGTAGAGGATGGCGGCGCAAGAATCTTGGTGTTCGGGGCCCGTTTGGGGAGCTCGAGCTCGCTGGCCCGTGATGATGACGGCGTGCTTGGTTACACTCCAATCAAGTATTACGGTCGGGGAGCCATCCCATCGGTCGTCGTGCATGGCACTGTTACGCCGCCTGTCGGGGGGCAACGCGTGAATACGGGCGGCGCAGCGGAACGTGTGGACAGAAGAGCTCGGTGGGGGAAGAGATTCCTTTTGTCCATAGCGGTAGGCGGGATGCAAGCTCGTCATCTCAACGGACAGGTCAAGTCCGCAGTTGGCAAACGACGTGCGGCAGCTATGAGCCCCGTAGCACAGCTACGGTGCTCGAGTGCTTCTAGCTCGCATCAGTAGCTTGGACCCGGGTTCTGGTTGGGATCGGGCGTAGCCGTGATGATGAGTCCGACATAGCGTAGATAGCATGGTTCCCATCACTCCGAGCTCTAGCTCGTGCGAGTCGAGAAAAGTCATCCGACCTTTCGGGGTTGCGGAGTTCGATGCGGTGGGCCTGGAGCTCACTCAGGAGCACCAACGTCGTCCTTAGGTGGGACTACGAGCTCGGGCGAGCTCGATGGCGTCGCGAGCCTTGGGCTAACATGGTCCCACACGGGTAGCCTTGAGCTCGTTCGATGCGGAGATTTACCACGGGCTCACGAGCTCGCCGAGGCGGACCTGTCTCACGAGCCTCGAGCTGGATTCGAGACAAAGTTTGGCCGTTCTTCTTAGAGCTCGCTCGGGGGCAAGGACCACGCTTTGGGGCATGCCTCCTGACCGACCCAGTTCGTGCGTAGGCCGAGTCAGCTTTCCATTAGGCCCAAGTGTTGGATCGCCGCTTAAGATGGGGGACCCCTGATTTTGGCCCCCAACACTACCAGACTATACCAAGCAATTAATTTATTTTTGGCTATGGCTTTTTGGAAAGCGATATCTACTACACATATAGAGAGAACCCCCACTAAGGGCAAGTACATTGGTGTTGTCTCATAACTAGTCTCATATAGTGCCACGTAATTTAAGGCAACGTAATAGACTACATGTACAATGGTTGTCTTTCTAAGTTGTCTCATAGCAACTCGCATCTCCTTAATTTATGAAGAGAGTAAAAATAGGATTGTGAGGTGCATGACGACAACAACTCATACAATGGTAAATTAGTTGTGTCATAGTCCTAAATTTTAGCTCATAAGGTAGTTGTTTCAAAGCAACTACCTCATTCTCTCTCACCCTTCTCTTTCCTCCACATCATTAAAAATCCTACGTGGCGATGCATGAGACGACGTATGAGACCGCTTACGTGTAGCAATGTACCTGCCCTAAGGAGTTTTCTCGACATGCAATTATGCCACCTGAGCAGCCCACTAAAACCATGACATCTAGCGGCAGAGCCCTAAGGAGAATATTATAACTCACAAACCAAAAAAAAAAAACAATTAAATTCCGATTGCACCATTGAATTCCTTTTAATAAATCCTTCCGAACAAGATCTCATATGAATATATTTTGATAAAATTATAAGTAGGTCCCACTAATGGTAGTTGGTATAGAGTAAAGTAAAAAATAAAAAAAGAATGAAAAAGGGAAAAAAAAAGAATAGGAGGGTGATAGTAATATTCTAACTCACAGATTTCTCCTACATACCCACGGCAACTAAATTGTTAACTGACTTTATATATCATTAGTATTGTCTCATTCATATGTTTTCTCCATGGTTCTCTAAATATATATTATCTAAAATAACTTTAGATTATTATCTATACATCATAACCTTAAATTCTTAGTGATTAACATCCTAATTTATTTATATTCCATCTTCGTACCCGTGGCAACGCCAGGGGAATCCTTCTAGGTAAGAGTCATTGAACTCGTGACATTCTCCACAAAGTAGCATAAGGATAATAGATAATATTATACAAGGTAGGAAATTATTCTTTCAAGGGTATAGAGCTTATCCATCTGTCTTCCCAAAAAATCTAGTTTGGGAGTTATTTCTTATCCCAAATGTCCCACATCCAAGAAAACCTGTGGTGGTAGCCATTGGGTAGGGGACTTCAGTCCTAGTCAGTGGCCATTCATTGGGTAGGACACTTGTTAGTTTGTTCAACTTTGGACTGAGCGGAATCAAACAAGTTAGCACAACATTGCCAACACGCTGAGCTATACTGACGACATAATACAGCATTCGTTCTCGAAATAGAAAAACACACAGTACGGCATGCTAGTTTCAATTTCTGATTCATTTATCTAGACAAACGACAACCCTTCCAAGCACCATGCATGACCAAAACCAAAACATGACATATAAGTGCCCATTACATAGCAGAGGTTCAAATAGCATGCGAATATTCGGTTTTGTAGACATCAATTAATAGGAAATGAAAAGATACATGGTACGTAGCTTTAGCTTGAACAAGCTATCAAGCAATAGGGTGCTGCCACGCGCCGGCTACCTGATTATGGACACAGGATTATGTCCTTAATACTAGTGCAGATTCCTTAGCCCTGACTTGATTAAATGATAGAAGCTAGATCCAGCTTCATGCAGAAACCTATCGATATAGCAGGTCCACCTTCATGCAGAGCCTTTTCTCCCCTGAACTGAAATCGTTCACATAGTCATGACATAAGTTGAGAGGAGCATCAACAAATATATGACAAACACATTGCTCAAATAGATGACAAACACATAGAAATGAATCACAATATTTAGACAGGAATAGACTAGTGCACATAAGAAAATATTGAAACCGCACCATAAGACATTTGTTTCGACTTTCAAGGCTTGACAGAAATTTATTTAGAATAATAGGTCGTCACCACACATAAACGCAAGGCGTTATATATTTCAACATAACCACAAAAGTTAATGGTGGTGCTGTTCTGAACTGTGAGAAATACTAACACAAGTTGGTCATCCAGGGACCAAACGAAATCAAGTCAGTGTAACATTCTGGTTTTTTTTTTTTTTTAAAAGGGAATTTTGCATTCTGGTATGACACTTGTGTAGAGATCACTATTTTACGCACTCAATAAATTGCTAGTGTAGAGACGTCATCTTTTTACTATTTAATTTAATGCAATATAACATTCCAAGATGGTGGTGATGCTAAGACAAAGTCCCAAAATGTACCAATTGGTTACCAAGAAACAAAAGGTAAACTGGCTATTAATAATAATTAAAAACAAGCATTTGTATTTTCGTTCAGAAGCAATAAGCAAGACCACGCTATGTATCACTGCTCAGTTTGAAACGGTGATGCTAAGACAAAGTCCCAAAATGTACCAATTGGTTACCAAGAAACATAAACTGGCTATTAATAATAATTAAAAACAAGCATTTGTATTTCCGTTCAGAAGCAATAAGCAAGACCACGCTATGTACCACTGCTCAGTTTGAAACCATATATATATACTGTCTAAAAAGGAACATGTGAAAAATAATGTCATTTAACTTACATATTTGTTTAGTAAGAAATGTCAAAATATT
The DNA here is from genome assembly GCA_015847255.1 of Hyparrhenia diplandra. NCBI lineage: Eukaryota > Viridiplantae > Streptophyta > Magnoliopsida > Poales > Poaceae > Hyparrhenia > Hyparrhenia diplandra. The sequence continues at coordinate 127,130 of JADLZK010010770.1, read as the reverse complement.
GCTAATTCTCTCGTCAAACACTTGATATTTGACTTCCACTATCTTAAGGTGTCGTGATACTTCAGCTGATGTCTCCAATGGGTTGCAATTCAGTTTGATCTCCACTTTATATTTGGGTCTCTGAAAGTAAATATAAAGATTTTGTCAAGATCAGTTTCACAAACAATAATAATAGTACGTTCTAGTTTCTATACATGCAATGCAGCAATTTCTTTTGAAATTAAATACCGTTGAATATAGTTCAAGAGTGAGCTTCTCCAGCACCGGGCAAAGTTTGAGGAGGCAAGCCAAGGCACTGAAATCAGCAGGCTCACACCAGTATTCATCGAGGAGCAAAGACTTCAAATTGTTAAAACTAGAGCAAAATTTCAAGTCCCTTCTGAAAATAATCTAGAAAAAACAAAGAAACGTCAATAGAATCTAAATATGAGCGTGAACATTATGACTCAAGTGTGTAAGGAATAAAGGTACCATTTTGTCGTCCCGAGATTTTAGGGACAAGTTCTGAACTTCTGATAAACCTTGAAAGACAATACATTGGTTGCTGTAATCATCATCAGATTCCCCACTATCGCAGTGAGGATTGCTGTTGATTTCGACATATGCTGTTATTAAGGACGGCATCCTCTGAAGCGATGGAGTCATGCCGTGATTGACTTGAAGCCATAGTGAAACAAGATTCGGGGCGCAAATAGACATGCGAGATTGATCACCAAAAGAACAACAATCAATGGTTAGACGCTTTAGGGATTTTGATGAGATGAGTAATGCATAACTTATGTAGCAGTTAACAATCTTGAGCTCTTCCAAAATTAGGCAGTAGCAGAAGTCAAGGAATCTGCTGGGAATTGTGTCAGGTTTGAGTCCATCAAGTTCTAGCTTCTTCAGGTATTGGGAGATGAAGAAAGGATGGTCAGGACGACGAGAACAATTGTCACGACCATAGACCCAATAGCTGAGCCGAAGCACCCGGACTTTGCACTGGAGAGCTATATTGATCCAATGGATGATGCGACTCATGTCGTCTTCATCAATCACATCGATATCAAACTGGCACTTGTCGAGCGGCGTGCCGCTGCTGAATCGCAGGCGCAGCAGATGGTCCACGAAATCCTGAATCTCCTCCACGGACTCTGGTTCATTCGTTCCATATAGCTCTCCAGGCTCCGACTGTGGCGGCCGCGCGCGGACGCATTCTTGAAGCGCTTTCCGAGGAGGCATCCCTGCCGACCGGCAGATCGAGGATGCCACCAGGCTCGATCTGTGCGACCAAAAAGAAACAGTCGAAGAAGACAAGACGTTAGCAGTCAGATCGATCCACGGAGTAAGTTGAGGAGATGGATTGCAACAATCACCTGAGATATAGAGTTAGAGACGGCCGCGCGCCGCCGCACAAGACGACATGCTTCCTCTCCGAGTTCTGGAGTATATATACTCTCGTACGGGTGAGAACATCGTTCCCCCTGGTCCTGTTTTTTTTTTTTTTTTTTTTTTGCTTGTTTGGCCGGAATGCAGCGCAGAACCCCAGGCGCCAGGAGTAGTGATGGGCTGGAAACTCGAAAGACAATAAAATCCGCTGCGACTTCCCAGCTCCCAACTACCAATTAACGAGTCCCGAGGAATTTTATACGACCGCTTCGGTTCCTGTACGCTCTTTTGAAATGGAGCTCTTCGTGTTCCTGAATGCATCCGGCTGTTTTCAATCAAGGAGATCTTTTGATCCAACGGACGCCAGAACTTTTTCTCATTATTGAAATGTTTTTCTCTTTTTGAGAATTCTATTCTTTTTGTCTATTGTGCTTCTGTTAGACATATCAATCCAATCCCTACAATCACAGCAACAGATTGATTGGCATCTTCTATACACGGCAACAGTCAACGGTTCGATTGATTGGCATCTTCTATACACGGCAACAATCATGATAGGATATTTATTTTTGTATTATTGCTTTTGTTGTAATATTTTTTTGCTGGTGTGGCTAAAGAAAAATATCCATGCATAATTACCCAAATTTCCCACGCTATCAGCCTCAGCAGAGAAGTGACTAAAAATAAAGCCTCGATCGGATCATTTCCATCATTTCTTCGTACATCAACGAACCGGCGTTGGGTGATGTGTACATGGGGTAATTTGCAAAATTTAGGATTAGAGTGGGATGAGTAGGGGTTTACAATTAAGTAGTGCTTAAATAACTCACCTCTACCTCTAGCCATCAGATGAGCATCCTGTGATCTTAATTGAAGTTTTCTTAGTTTGCACATGAACCTGGTTTCCATAGGATACGTGCCCTATTATCAAACAGGTGGGCTACTTTATTTTTAGCCACCACACCTTAACAAGTGATTTACTGTCATGACCCGAGAATGGGCTAGCCCGGGATGGGCTAAAGGGGCTGACGCGGCCGCCGCCCGCCCACGAGGGGCCAGGGCACGCGGGGCAGGGGGAGCCGGCGCCCGACACCGCCTCCACCTCCCCTCCCCTCCGAATCCAACTCTGCTTCGCCCCTCAAGTTAGAATTATCTTAGGCTTTTTGGTGTGTAAAAGGGAATATTCCAATTTATAAGAAAGGCCCTTATTAGAAAATAAATAAATATTGCTTGTAAAAATTATTCCAATCGTATAAGGAAACCTTATAGAGAGATTGCTTAGATTACAAATCCCACTAGCCGGGCTATATAAGTAAAGGCATGTAATCTCTTTGGGGATAAGCAAGCAAAAAAAAAATGTCCCTATCTATCTATCTATCTTCAGCCGACCGCCCCCTCCTCTTCCTCCGTGCACTTTGCCGCCCGCCCCCGCTGTCGCGCGTCCGCAAGACCGCGCCGCTCGCTGCCGCCCCACCGCACCGCCGGGCCGCGCCACCACCGCCGGCGCCGCTGCCCCATCCCCATCCCCCTCCGCCACGGCTCCCCCCACTCCTCGCTGCTGCCCGTGCCGCTGCCGATCGCCGCCGTCGTCGGAAACTGCAGCCCCCCGCCACCTTCACCGCTTCAACGGTCGACGATCGTGTGTCGATTCGGCCCAATCTAGTCGAAGTTCGACATTTACTCCATTAGCTCTTTAAACAAGAGCAAATCCTATACTCCTATAAAGATAAACTGCACTAGAGATTTCTCTCAACATGCAAGCTATACACATCAGCAATCCACTAGAATTTGCAATTATAGTCATCAACACGTGTAATTATGATAGTTTTTCTTCATCCACTAACATGCATTAGCTACCCGTAATGATGTATACATCAAACCATTCACCAAAATTAATTGCAGATGACGTCAATGAAACCTTCTCAAAAAAATTCATAGGTTACACATACCATATCATGACAACAGGACAAGTTTCGTAATTTCGAACTTGGTTTGTTTTTCTTTTTGGAATTTTAAAACAATCCATCCACAAGTAAATCGTCATGTTATGTGAACTCCACCTTCGATATTTCATGTGAGTCCTTGGATGAGGCCTCACATTACACTCACTAACAAGAATATCATTTTTTTTCCATTCACTTTTTTCCACTTATTCAAATGACTTGTAGTTCAAATTTGGCTTTCATTTTTTTTAAAAAAAAAATGAAATAAACCCTAAAAATAGCAAATAGTATGAAAAAAAATCCCAAATTTCAACATATTGTGAATAGTGTCTTACCTAAGCTAAAGAAAAATCTGGATATGAAAATAAAAAAAATTATAGTCCACCGAGCGCCAGATAGGGCACTCGGCAAACCTGGGCTTTGTCGAACGCCTTGCCTCCGGGCGACAAAAGGTTTTCAGCGCGTGGGGTGAGTGTCACACTCAGTCAACGATTCGCCCGAATAAAAGCGTAGTGGCTGAATATTTAAATATTATATAGCTTTTGTTAGTAAATGTATTTAGTTAAATTAAAGTGAGGTTGAAAAAGACTAATGAGCTTGGCCCGTTAACAATTGTAAACACCTCATATAAAGATGGGGGCAACTGTTTTGGTTCAATCAATCAAGAACAATTTAGGGTTAACACCCTCGGCCTCCTACCGCCGCCGCCATCTGCGCACCCACCGCCACGCCATCGCCGCTGCCGCCACTCCCACGGGCCGCATGCGCCGCGAAGCGCTCCCACACCCCGTCGTTCTACGCTACGTCACGCCTCGTCACCCCTCGCGTTGACCGGGAGAACGGTTTGTTACAGATTGGTATCCGGAGACCGACGATCCAATGGCCTACGTCAATAGCATCATCAACAACTACATCGCAGTCGCCGCGCCTCCGACTCAACAATTCCTCAGCCAGCAGACTACCCAGAAATTCCTTCGAAATTCCCAGACGGACTACCAATAATCTCAAATTATTTTTCCGGAGTATGATGGTAAGGGAGATCCTTTGCACTGCTATCACTACACCACAACCTTTACATGTATCGTTGGATTAGATGTAAGGCTAAGATTATGACAAGTCACTAATCTGTGGGATGAGATCCCTCTAATCCTATTGGTCCATCTTGTGAGATACGGATTGCATCTTAAGGGCGTCTCAATGGTGCTCAAATAGCTAGCTAGAAGGAATTCTATTGGTTATCAATAACACTTTACAAATAGCTAGCTAGATGAGGTATAAAAATAATATAAAAGTAACATGTTGATTGGCTATCGAGGAGAGACACCAAATAGCTAGCGACTCTCAAATAGCTAGCGACTAATAAATATCTAATCTAGCCCGCTCTCCTAGAAACATCTCTCTCACATAACTCTCAACTATAGTGTTTATTTTTTTCTTATTTAGATGTCTCATCTAGCTAGCGATTTGTAAAGTGACATTGATAGCCAATAGAATTGTTTCTAGCTAGCGATTTGGTAACCATTGGAGACGCCCTAAGAGACACTTTGTTCAACTTTGGACTGAGCGGAATCAAACAAGTGACCACAACATTGCCAAGGAGAATAGCACGCTGACCTATACTGACGACGAGGTCAGTTATCATTCGTTCTCGAAATTAAAAATCACTGTACAGCGTGCATGACCAAAAAAATTCATGACATATAAGTGCCCATTACTTAGCAAAGGTTCAAATAGCATGCGAATATTAGGTTTCTTAGACATCAATAGGAAATGAAAAGATACAAGGTAGCTTTAGCTTGAGCAAGCTATCATCAAGCAATAGGGTGCTGCCACGCGCCGGCTACCTGATTATGGACACAGGATTGCATCCTTAATACTAGTGCTGCTTCCTTAACCCTGACTTGATTAAATGATAGTAGGTTCAGCTTCATGCAGAGCCTTGTTGATATAGCAGGTCCACCTTCATGCAGAGCCTTTTCTCCCCTGAACTGAAATCGTTCACATAGGTTGAGAAGCATCAACAAATATATGACAAACACATAGAAATGAATCACAATATTTAGACAGGAATAGACTAGTGCACATAAGAAAATATTGAAACCGCACCATAAGACATTTGTTTCGACTTTCAAGGGTTGACAGAAATTTATTTAGAATAAAATAGGTCATCACCGCACAGAAACGCAAGGTGTTACATATTTCAACAATAACCCCAAATGTTAATGGCGGTGCTGACCATCCAGGGAGCAAAGGAAATCAAGTGAATGTAACATTCAGGTTTCTTTTTTTTTTTTCTTTGAAAAAAAAGCAACTTTGCATTTCTAGTATGACACTTGTAGAGCTCATCTTTTTACATACTCAATAAATAGTTATTAATGCAATAATTAACAAATTTTTAAGCTGGTGGTGATGCTAAGAAAAAGTCCCAAAATGTACCAATTGTTTAGCACGAAATAAAGGTAACTGGCTATTAATAATAATTAAAGACAAGCATTTGTATTTTCATTCATATAAGCAATAAACAAGATAACGATATGGCTGAGAACTGAGAATAGTTTCTCTGCTCAATGCAACTAAATTTAGACACTTGGGTACATACAGTTTGAAAGTATACTGTAAAAATAATTAGATGAACAATAATGTCAGTTAACTTACATATTAGTTTAGTCAGAGATGTCAAAACATTGATAACTCTCTCGTCATACACTTGATATTTGACTTCCACTATCTTAAGGTGTCGTGAAATTTCTGCTGATGTGTCCAGTGGATTGCAGTTCAGTTTGATCTCCACTTTATATTCAGGTCTCTGAAATAAATGTAACAATTTTGGCAAGATCAATTTCACAAACAACAATAATAGTACTTCATTCTAGTTTCGATACATGCAATGCAGCAGTTTCATTTGAAATTACGTACCCATGAATATAGTTCAAGAGTGAGCTTCTCCAGCACCGGGCAAAGTTTGAGGAGGCAAGCTAAGGCACTGAAATCATCAGGCTCACACCAGTATTTATCGAGGAGCAAAGACTTCAAATTGTTAAAGCTAGAGCAAAATTTCAAGTCCCTTCTGAAAATAAACTAGAGAAAGCAAAGAAACATCAATAGAATATAAATATGATTATGAACATTATGACTCAAGTGTGTAAGGAATAAAAGTACCATGTCGTAACGAGCTTTTAGGGACAAGTTCCGGACTTCTGATAAACCATGCAAGAGAATACTTTGGTTGCTGTAATCATCATCAGATTTGGCACTGTCATCATCTTCAGATTCACTATCGCCATCAATTTTGACATGTGCTGTTATTAAGGACGGCATCCTCTGAAGCAATGGAATCCTGCCATCATCGACTTCAAGCCATAGTGAAACAATATTCGGTGTACAGATAGACCTGCGACATCCATTACTAAAACTACAACGAACAATGCTTAGACGCTTTAGGGACTGTGACGAGATGAGTAAGGCGTGATTTAGGTAGCAGTCAACAATCTTGAGCTCTTCTAAAGTTGGGCAGTAGCAGAAGTCAAGGAATCTGCTGGGCACGCTGAGAGAGTCAAGCTCTAGGTTCTTCAGGTATTGGGAGATAAACATAAAATGACCATCTTGAGGACCATTGATCAACCAGGAGAGCCGAAGCACCCGGATTTTGCAATGGAGAGCTATACAGATCGAAAGGTTGATGTGACTCATGTTGTCCTCATTAATCTCATCGAGATCAAACTGGCACTTGTCGAGCGGCGTGCCGCTGCTGAATCGCAGGCGCAGCAGATGCTCCACGAACGCCTGCATCTCCTCCACGGACCTTGGTTGATTCCTTCCGCCGCAAACGAAGCGCAGGCCGGTGGTCGATTTCCACATGTGGCGCCAGCGCTTGGCGAGCACACATGTCCGCACGGCGTCCTGCGCCGGTAGGAAGGAGAGCATGTGCTGCAGCACCTTGTCCGGGAGCTTGCTGATGTGGTCGCCGTCTCCGACTGTGGCGGCGGCAGACTGATGCGGTCGCCGTCTCCGAGGAGGCATCCTGCCGACCGGCAGATCGAGGATGCCACCAGGCTGGATCTGTGTGACGAAAAGAAACAGTCGAACAAGACAAGACGTTAGCTAAGTTGAAAACGCGAGTAGCAGTCAGTCGATCCACGGAGGAACTTGAGGAGATGGATTTGTAAGTGCAGCAATCACCTGAGAAAGAGAGTGAGAGACGGCCGCCGCCGCTCAAGACGTTTTGCTTCCTCTCCGAGTTCTGGAGTATATGTAGGGTACTCTGGTACGCCTAGCTTCTTGTTGGCCGGAATGCGTGAATGCAGGCGCCAGGAGTAGTGATGGCCTGGAAACTCGTCGAAAGACAATAAAATCTGCAGCTGCGACTTCCCAGCTCCCAACTACCAACGAGTCCCGAGGTATTTTACACGACCGCTTCGGTTCCTACGCTCTTTTGAAATGGAGCTCGATCTTTCGATCCAACGGACGGCACAACTTTTTCTGGTTATTGAAGTGTTTTTTTTTCTCATTTTGAGAATTCTATTTTCTTTTTCTCCATTGTGCTTCTGTTAGACATATCAATCCAATCCCTACAACCACAGCAACAGATTGATTGGCATCTTCTATACACGGCAACAATCATGATAGGATATTTTCTTTTTGTATTATTCCTTTTTTGTTGTAATGTGTACTCAATATATTTGCTGGTGTGGCTAAAGAAAATATCGATGCATAATTACCCAAATTTCCCACGCTATTAGCCTTAGCAGAGAAGTGACTAAAAATAAAGCATCGATCGGATCATTTCCATCATTTCTTCGTACATTCTGTACCAACAAACGAACCGGCGTTGGGTGATGTGTACATGGGGTAATTTGCAAAATTTAGGATTAGGGTGCGATGAGTGGGGGTTTAATTAAGAAGTGCTTAAATAACTCACCTCTAACCTCTGGCCATCGGATGAGCATCCTGTGATCTTGATTGAAATTTTCTTAGTTTGCACACGAACCTGGTTTCCATAGGATATGTCGCCTATTATCAAACAGGTGGGCTAATTTATTTTAGCCAAAACACCTTAACAAGTGATTTACTCCATTAGCTCTTTAAACTGAGCAAATCCTAGCCTATATCCTACACTCCTATAAAGATAAACTCCACTAGAGATTTCTCTTAACATGCAAGCTATACACATCAGCATTCCATTCAACAATCCACTAGAAGTTGCAATTATAATCATCAACATGTGTAATTATGATAATTTCTCTTTATCCACTAACATGCATTAGCTGTCCAGAATGATGTATACATCAAACCATTCACCAAAATTAATTCCAGATGACGTCACTGAAACCTTCTCAAATTGTTTTCATAGGATACACATACCATATCACGACAAGAACACAAGTTTCATAATTTCCAGACTTGGTCGCATACACGCTCGGGAGAAAAACAAAAACAATAAAACCTTTGTCGAGCGCTCGATGTGGCGCCGGCAAAGGAACTAACCGTGGACGGCAAAGACACCGTTAATGACGCGCCCGACGTGGCCGGCAACTTTACTTTGCCGAGCGCCAGGATTTGGCGCTCGGCAAAGTACGTGCCGAGCGAGGGAACAAAAAGGTGGGCTAATTTATTTTCACCAAAACACCTTAACAAGTGATTTACTCCATTAGCTCTTTAAACCGAGCAAATCCTATCCTATATCCTATACTCCTATAAAGATAAACTCCACTAGAGATTTCTCTTAACATGCAAGCTATACACATAAGCAGTCCACTCAACAATCCACTAGAAATTGCAATTATAATCATCAACAAGTGTAATTATGATAATTTCTCTTCATCCACTAACATGCATTAGCTGTCCGTAAATGATGTGTACATCAAACCATTCACCAAAATTAATTCCAGATGACGTCAATGAAACCTTCTCAAATTGTTTTCATAGGTTACACATACCATATCAAATTGTTTTCATAGGTTACACATACCATATCACGACAAGAACACAAGTTTTGTCACTTTTTCTATCAAAGATTGATGTGCCACACGTTTTTAGGAGGACACTTGGGTGGGAGACATGTCTTTCAAAGATAGGTATCCGTCTCTATATAATATAGTGAGAGATCCACATGCAACGGTGGCCAAAGTTCTAACGTCACAACCTCTAAATATTTCATTTTAGGAGAGCGTTGCTTGGACCTAGATTGAGAGACGGTCTAATCTTGTAGCACGTATAACACCTTTTAACTTAGTTGATGGGTCGATTCATTCATGTGGAACCTAACCAAATCGGGATTGTTTACGGTTCGCTCAATGTATCTCGCAATCGATAAATTCACATCAACCTTTCGGACATAAGAAAATTTGGAAGATTAAGATTCCTCTAAAAATTAAGATCTTCCTCCGGTTTTTACAAGGAGAGGTGATCTTAACTAAAGACAATCTTGTTAGAAAAATTGGAATGGCAAATGAAATGTGTTGGTTTGTAACCTTGAATTAATCAATTCAACATCTTTTCTGGATTGTCATTATGCTAAAATGGTTTGGAGGATGGTGTACCTTGCTACGAGCTTAACTCAACCTGGACCTATTAGACATCTATTCACTACTACATAAACGATTTTCCATGGCGGACAAAAACCATTTTCCGTGGCGGTTTTTTTGTCCGCCACGGAGCTAGGGTCACATAAATCACATCTTTTCCGTGGCGGTTTTGGGACCCCTAAATGCCTGCCACCGAAAATTGTAATAAAAAACAAAAAAAAGAAGAAAACCCCGATCCGGGCCCGTCGGGCCCGCCCCGCCGCTAGGGTTTCGGGCGTCGCCCGGCGCCGCCGCCGCCGTGGCCGGATCTCCCTCCCCGCCGGCCGATCTCGAGGGAGGGAGGCGGCGGATTCGAGGAGGTCGAGGTGGCCGCCGCCGCCGTGGCTCGACGCCCTGCCGGAGCCGCCGACGCAGCCAGGCCAGCCGCGCTGATCCCCGCCGCCGGAGCACGACCGCCCGCTGGATCCCGCGCCGCCCGCCGTGAGCACGACCATAGCCAGCTCGCTGGATCCCCGCCGTCGAAAGCACGACCGCCGCGGATCCCGGCGCCGCTCACCGAGCTTCGCCCCGCAGCCGGCCATGGCGCTGGATCCCCCCGCCGCCAGCACGACCGCCGCCGGATCCCACGCCGCCGCGGATCCGCCCTCCGCCGCCCGGAAGAGGAGTAGGAGGGGAGGGGAGGGGAAGGTGGGGAGGGAGGGGAGGCCATTGAGGTGGTCGAATGGGAGGGAGCGCGGCGCCGTGAGGGTGGAGAGGAGGCGTCGGCGTGGGGTGGAGAGAGAGGGAGGTGGTGGCCGAATGAGTGAAGGAAAACCCTAGTTCCAAGATATACGCGAGCCGATATATCGGGCCGACGTGGGCTTCATTTGCTTGGTGTTTGGGCTCCATTTACCATGGCGGTTATTTTATAAAAACCGCCACGGTTAATCGATTTACCGTGGCGGGCATTATGACCGCCATGCAAAATAGAAAATAACCGCCACGGTTAATCGGGGTATTTTCCGTGGCGGTTTTTCAAATGCCCGCCACGGAAAATGAAATCCAAACACCATGCAAAATCAATTATGTAGTAGTGATTTGGTTCTTGGCTTTCTAATCAAAATTCTAAGATTAGAAATCTGATTTGGGTTGGGGTCGCCGCTTTTCTTTGGGCCATCCGAGTACCCGCAATGATATTTGTTTTAATAGAATTAAATATAACTCTATTCGCAAGTTATTTTTAGGGACACACATTGGCTACGTTTCTGTCACAAATGCAAATAAGTGATGATTTAAACAAGATTTTACTATCATCGTTGAGCACCAAAATTAAGATGGTCTCGCTACAACAGGCGAACGGTGGTTGGAAGCACCTTTATAGACTGTGCTAGTTTTTGTTTACATTCTTGAGCAGTGTTTGCTCCTTTCTTTGAGCAATTGTCTCTCTACTTTAAAAACTCAGTAATAACTAGGTTGTGTACGTCTCCTGACGTAGAGGCCGGATGATTCATCCTTTATCTAAAAAAAAGAACACAAGTTTCGTAATTTCCGGAATTGGTCGCAGACACGCCGGAGAAAAACAAAAACAATAAAACCTTTGTCGAGCCGATGTGGCTCTCGGCAAAGGAACTAATCGTGGACGGCAAAGACACCGTTAACGACGCGCCCGATGTGACGGCGACTTTACTTTGCCGAAGCCGCGGGATTTGGCGCTCTGCAAAGTACGCGCCGAGCGAGGGAACAAAAAGGTGGGCTAATTTATTTTCACCAAAACACCTTAACAAGTGATTTACTCCATTAGCTCTTTAAACCGAGCAAATCCTATCCTATATCCTATACTCCTATAAAGATAAACTCCACTAGAGATTTCTCTTAACATGCAAGATATACACATCAGCAATCCACTCAACAATCCACTAGAAGTTGCAATTATAATCATCATCATGTGTAATTATGATAATTTCTCTTCATCCACTAACATGCATACTGTCCAGAATGATGTATACATCAAACCATTCACCAAAATTAATTGCACATGACGTCAATGAAACCTTCTCAAATTGTTTTCATAGGTTACACATACCATATCACGACAACAACACAAGTTTCATAATTTCCGGACTTGGTTACAGACACGCTCGGGTGAAAAACAAAAACAATAAAACCTTTGCTGTGGCGCTCGGCGAAGGAACTAACCGTGACGGCAAAGACACTGTTAACGACGTGCCCAACGTGACGGCGACTTTACTTTGCTGAGCGCGGGATTTGGTGCTCGGCAAAGTACGCGCCGAGCGAGGGAACAAAAAACTTCGACGAAACGGCGTTGCCATCACAACTTTTGGGGCTTTGCCAAACGCCTCGGGCGCTCGCTGACGAGGGTGATTCTGGTAGTGTATCAATATAATGTATTGACAAAGCTCGCGGCGCTCGGCAACGACACTGGCTCCCGTAATGATCTCAAATCATAGCTCAGAAGGAGGAAGCTAGGGATCAAAATCGTGAGTATCCACGAGAGAGATATGCTGATATGCAGCATTGCCTAATGATAAGGAGGAGGCATTTCGGGATGGGCACAAACGTAGTCGTTGAGCTGGTCTAAAGGCCAAGGCTACTGCTTCCAAATTGATTGCGTCATCTGAAATCAGAAATCACAGATACAAGAATGGATGATAAAGGAAACTCTTCTAAGAGGAAATATGGGGTTTTACAACTTGATAATATAGGTATTTTGCTTTGGTTTTTGCTCTCCATTGGCATTGTTTATTTAGCAAAGGTAATACTTTTTAACTATTTTTAGGTCTTTTAGATCAAGGTACTCGTGAAGATCAAGACACTCTAAAGCACATGGCCAAGAAGAGTATACGTATGCATTGCCTGGTGATAAGGAAGAGGAGATCCTTGCTAAAAAAAACGTGAGTATCAATGTAAGTACCGAGATAAGTTGAGTGCTGCATGTCTACATGGAAAGATGAAAACTGCAAATTCCATCATTATTAAATGAAAAACATTAATATAATTACTTTTATTTTTAATAGTTTTGTCACTTATATGAAGTGTCGGTGGACTAAATCAAGGATCCCCAACTTAAACCACGATCCGCGGTGATTAAGCATGAAAGGAAGTCGACCCGCCCATGGCTGAAGTGGGCCGTGCGAGAGGACAGCCCGGGGATCGAGCTCGCCTCGGGCAACCTCTAAAACTCTGCCTCGCACGAGCTCCAACTATGTGTGAGCTCCGAGCTCACGACGAGAATGAGCTCAGACTACTAACGATAGGCCGAGCTAGTCCCGAGGTCATCCGACCTCCACAGGCCCACCCGAAAGCACGAATAAAACACTCAAGCAAATGTTGGCCCCTCGCCACAAGCCCCAAGACCTCGGAGAATTGCGACCTCCTCCGATTCGCGCACGAGCTCGGGGCGGAGCGGACCGAGCTACCTCTGAGCTAATCATCACGGCTACATCACGATATCTGCAGAAGATCGGATATCAGGCCTACGATCTCCAGGACAGAGGCACTCGAGTACCTCAGCTATGCTACGGACCCCGTAGCCGCGGCACGCCGTCTGACAAACTCTGACGGGAATAGTCGTTGGGTGTCGAGCTCGAGCTCGGCCAAACGCCGCAGGCGAAGGGGATCGTATCCCCCCGAGCTTTCCTATCCACCCATTTCATCACGCCGCCCCGATTCCCGCTGCCACCGACAAACGGCACAACAACGACAGCGCGCCAGCGGTGTCGGGCGGTGCAAATGAAAGGAGGCGTGCCTGGCGATCCGACGGGACGTCCCTCTGGCTATAACACTTGATCGGAGTGCGAACAGGCACACCGGTTACCATTGGGAATACCAGCGAGCTCCCGAGCTCGCCCGCATCTTTACTCTAGACATTGAGATCCCTTACATCGACCTCGCCTGCACCGAGCTAGATAGGGAGGCAGGCTACATAGCAGTAGGGAATGGCGCACGCGCGTCTGACATAACGGCATGCACTGTTATCTGTACATTTTACATTTTACCCCTTATGTTAGATCTCATCCTTTGGCACCCCTATACGTGCCCCTTGGACTATAAAAGGGGCACCTTGGCCATTTGGAGGGGATCATCTCCACCTTCGTCAACACACACACCCAAGAGAGACACGGGAGCTCTTTCCCTCTCTTGCCAAGCTTGTAGCCATACGAGTGTTAGATCTCGGATAGTGACTCGGACTAGACTAGGGAGCCCGATTGCCCCGAACCCGTATACATCGCTTGTCATTGTCCCTTGAGTTATGCTATCGTTGCACACATTAACAAGTCGATTCTCGTGATCGTGGTATTAGACCACGACATGATGTTTATGTGTTAATTATTATAACATTACAAAAAGGATCCCTACATCTCAAAAGGCATTTTTTTTGGGATAGCTATTGACTACTCCGGAGATGGATTTTCCCTAAATGTTTGTCGTTCTCGCTTCGAGGACCGGCAATTATATATTAAAATATAAAAATATTTATGCTAAGTAATTAATATCATCGAAAAGACCTTATTAGATGTATTTTGTACAAATTGAGTCAAACTTGTGGCAACGAAAATTGACGGTGATAGTCAATTAGGGACAGAGGGAGTATCAATGTAATTGTGAAGGTAACTTACACACTGGAGTTCAAGACCTTATTAGATGTATCAAATAATCAAAATACCTATATTTAGAGATAGTCAATATCTTTTTTATATTGCTATAATAGTGATAAGTCCTTGAACAAGCTGAGTATCAGTCCAAAATATATTTTTTAAACTATGGCTATGTGCTTTAGTTCATTCTCTTCCTTTTTGTTTTGAATTTGTGAGAATCATTTGAATGGTTCAGGTACCAAATCAAATAATCTGATGAACTGAATAACAGATCGAGCAAAAAAACACCACCGGCCTCACTAGCCAAGATGTCGATCGGTTGTCCGCGCAGGTAGAACACACCACAGAACTATCCTGACTACCAGCAACAGCGGATCCAGCCGTGATGCCATCAGTAGCTAGTGATAGGAGCTCAAGTTATTGGTCTGCTTGCCCGACAATCGCCCCTCTAGCTCTGCATTGTCGAAGACGTGCACATCACACTGCCTCCTTTGTGCTTCACTGGAGAGGATGAAGATGCTATGGCAAATGGCCATGCCACCACTAGCAGACCTCTTCCAACTGCACGTCAAGTTTGAGCCCCAAGTGGAGGTCACGACTGTCCTACTCCCCGAATCTGCAGCTGAGAGCGAGAGAGGCACCCAATGAGGCGATAAAAGGATTGAAGTGGTGTTAAGGGAGCATCGCCCACAATCGAGAGAGCAAAGTTGACCGAGAGTGGATTTTCACACATATGTGTGGCCGGCCACCAGGGCAAATCCTAGCTAAAAGAAGGGCGTCAAGGTTTGTGCGGCTAGGGCAAATCCTAGCTACAAGAAGGGCGTCAAGGTTTGTGCGGCTTGGACCAGGCATTTGTAGGGTGGGAGCAACGGTCGGGGACGTGGGAGATGCAGGGCAGTGAAGTGGCTCAGGGCCGAATCTAGCCATATTAGCCATCAAGGTTAACACCAAAGAAACTACTGTGATATAAAGTTTTATCAATAATTATGATTGAACACAAGAGCCTAATATATAGAAGATGAACTAAACGTTATTGGGGTCGGCAGACCCTGATGATGTATTGTAGATTCGCCCCTGACGTGGCTGGAGCTAGGGTGGCCATGGGGCGCCGCGCCATAGTCTGGGGTGACACCCACACGGCAGAGGCCGGTGCTCGAAATGGAGCCGAGGTCGTGGAGGTGGTCGGGGCAGAGCTGGCACATGGTGGTTATTCACACCGAAAGGGCCAACATGGAGGTGATCGGGGCCATTGGCTCCTACGATTGAAGAGATATGGGCGTGTTTGATATGGGCCAAAAACGCCCGGCCCGGCTCCCCGGGATGCAGCTTCCCGTGTTTGATATCGTTTTCCCCTGTTTCTGGGCGGGATGCAAAACCTTCTCTCTCCTGGCTCGCGCCGCACGCTCATGAGTTGCGTTTCTCAGCCGCCGGGCCGTGGCCGACTCCCTCGCGCGTCGTCTCACCTTCTCACCTCTCCTCATTTCTCGCGGTGACGACGGTGCTCTCGCGCCTGCGGGGGGGGGCGGATTCATCCTCGGCGGACCTCCACCGCGCCCGACCTCCACCTCCCCGTCCTCGCGGTCCCGTCGGATTCACCGGGCGAGCACGAAGCGCCGCGGCGAGGCGAGCTCGGCGGATCTCGCCCGCGGGCGTGGGCACGGCGGCTGCTCGGTCACGGTCTCTTCCGCCCCACACGCCCGACCCAACTTCGCCGTCGAGTCGCCGCCACCGCCCGGTCGCGAGTGCATCCGGCCGCATGCGCACCGCAGCGCACAACGAGCACGGAGGAGGAGCCCATGAGGGCATCCGGTCGCGAGTGCATCCCGGCCTGGCCCACGAGCACGGAGGAGGCGCACGACGACGAGCACGAAGGAGGAGCCCGCCGGCGGCCATGCCCGCGAGCACGGAGGAGGGAGCGAAGGAGATCTGACATGCCAGGTGTTTGATGAAATGTCAAAGAGGGGGACGGGGGGTGGTAAGTCCCCAAATGCTAGTTGCAAGGTCACCCTATCTCGGCCTGGCCCATATCAAACACAAATAGCAGCTCAGCCTGTCTCACAGGGGCCAACAAATCAAGCATGACACTTGTATGGGTGGAGCCGGCTCTGGCTGGCCACAGCCTGGTTCATCGGCCAGGCTCGCGCGGGGCATGAAATCAAACACGCCCATGGTAAGAATCTAGCTTAGGGTATGGATATTTTTGTCCACCTACTGTGATTCTGGCACTGCAAATAGTGCTACTGTAATAGAGCGGACACAGTATTCTTTATTGAAAACAGCATCACGCTCACTTGCATTCAGCAACACACTGCATTGTCCAACATAAAAGGATAATGGCAACAAAGCGCAATAAGCAGCATATATAATAATATAATAACACAGTTATACCAGCTGCCCACGAAAAGGTCTCGTTTCCACTTTCAAAACCAAAGTCCATCCGTGGACATAGAGATAAGACGTTTTGGCATTTCTAGATTTATAGCTTTTACTATGTATTTAGACAATATATATATCTTGGTGCATAACACAAGTTATGAATTTAGAAAAAACCAAAACATCTTATAATTTAGAACGGGGATGGAGTAAAACATTGGAAAGGTACAAGGTATAGCTTTAGCTCGAGCAAACTATTAAACAAAACAGGGTAGCCAGAACTGCATGGCATGGTAACACGCTGGCTACCTGATTATGGACACAAGACTACATCCTTAATACTGGTGCTTCTTCCTTAACCCTGACTTCATCATCAAGATCAAGTGATAGTAATTGGTCAATCTTCATGCAGAGCATTTCTATCCGCCGAACTGAAACCCTTCACAAACATCAAAGTCATGCCATTAGTTCAGAAGCATCAACAAATAGATGAGAAAGACATAAGAAAAGAATCGCAATATTTAAACAGGAACAGACTTCCGCACATAGGGAAATGACGAAGACACAAAAACATTTGTCTAAATGCTTGACAGAATTTATTTAGAATAGTAGGCCATCAGTACACACAAGCACAAGTTGTTAACATAACCACAAAAATTAATGGTTGTGCTGTTCTGAACTGACAGAAAATACTGATACAGTTAACCATCCAGACATGAAAGCAAATCAAATCAATGTTACAATCTCGTTTAAAAAACAATTTTGTATTCTGGTAGGACAGTCATCATCTACTACATACTCAACAAAAAGTTAGTATTATCATCTTTTTACATATTTAATACAATATATAACATTCTAAGCTGGTGGTGACCCTAATAATAAGACAAAGTACCAAAATGTACCAAATGGTTGCCATGAAGCAAAGGTAACCTGATGATTAACAAGAATAAAAAAAAACAAACATTTTGTTTTTCTCTGTAAGCAATAAGAAAGATGACACTGTGGTTCAAAACTAATATAATCACATAAGTACAAAAAAATCCAGACACTTCCAGTCAAATAGTTTGGAACCATACTGTAAAAATAAGGAAAATGTGAACTGTAATATCAGTTAACTTACATATGTTAAATTTACTAAGAAACGTCAGAACATTGCAAACTCTCTCATCATACACCATGGATTTTATTTCAATTGTCTTAAGGTGCTGTGATATTGCGGCTGACATCTCCAATGGTTTGCAGATCAGTTTAATCTCCACTTTAGGTTTAGGTTCCCATAGTAAGAACTGCAATTTTGCCAAGATCGTCAATCTACAACAATAATGAATTGTTCTAGTTTCTACAATAAAGCAGTTGTATTTGCAATTATTCTATACCATTGAAGAATATAGTTGAAGAGTGAGTTTCTCCAACACTGGTGAAAGTTTGAGGATGCAAGCTAGGGCGCTGAAATTAGCAGGCTCGCACCAGTATTCGCTGAGGAGCAAAGACTTCAACTTGTTGAAACTGGAGCAAAATTTCAACTCCCTTCTGAAAATTAACTAGACAATGCCAAAAAATAAACATCAGTAAAATAAAACCAAAATATAAGCATGAACAATAGAACCCAAGTTTGTAATAAGGAATAAGGATACCAGTTCGAGTGATGAGATGTTAGCTCCAAGCTCTGAACTTCTGATAAACCATGCAGGACAATACTTTGGTTGCTGTCCTTATCATACTCACATGTAAAAAGGCGATGTTCATCATGGAATTTGACACATGCTGTTAGTAAGGACGGCATCGTCTGAAGCGATGGAATCAAGCCTCCACGGACTTCAAGCCATAGTGAAACAAGATTCGGGGTACAGATAGGCATGTGACCGTTCCCATGAAAATAACAATATTCAATGGTTAGACGCTTTAGGGATTGTGACGAGATGAGTAAGGCACCCCGTATGTTGCAGTGAGCAATCGTAAGGTCTTCCAAGTTGGGGCAGCAGGAGAAATCAAACAATCTGCTGGGCAAAAGGTCTATGCCTTCAAGTCCTCCAAGCTCTAGCTTCTTAAGATATTGGGAGACAAAGAAAGGGTGATCATCGAAATGCTCAATGCTATGACAGAAGACCTGGAGCACCCGGACTTTGCACTGGAGAGCTATACGGATCCAAAGGCTGATGCGACTGATGTCGAAGTCGGACTCCTCGTTAATCTCGACGAGACCGAAATCGAACTCGCATGTGTCGAGTGGGTTGCCTTCGCGGATGCGGAGGTGCAACAGATGATCCACTAACTCCTGAATCTCCTCCATGGACGATGGTTCATTCCTAAAGACGCCGCACACGAAGCGCAGGCTGGTGGTGGACTTCCACAAGTGGCGCCAGCGCTTGGCGAGCACACATGTCCGCACGACGTCCTGCGCCGGCAGGAAGAACAGTATGTGCTGCAGCACGCCGTCCGGGAGGTTGCTGATGTCGTCACGGCCTTCGACCGGAGCTGTGGCGGCGGCAGAAGCAATTTTGGGCGCCTTCCGCGGAAGCATCCTGCCGGTCGTCCAATCGAGTACGCCACCAGGCACTGTGGGTGTTGGACAAAAGGAACAGTCAAAGAACACAAGAGGTTAGCTACATTGAAACAACTCGCAGATCCATCCGCGGAGAAAGATGAGGAAATCGATGGATATGCATCTGCATTGTTCACCTGAGAGGGAGAGAGGCGGCGGCGGGGACGGTAGTCGGGCAAGACGATTCGCTTCCGCTCGGCTCTGCCCTATCCCCCCTTCTCTCCAGTCGCCCTCCTTCCACTTCTCCCCAGATCCGTGACAACCTCCAAGGGGCGGGCAGCGGCGGCAGCCCCCAAGGGAGGAGCGGCGGCGGGCCCCAAACTGCGAGAAGCAGAGAAGGCGGCACCCGAGGGGCGGGCGGCTTGCTAGCTAAGAGCGGCAGCGGCTCAGGCGTAGGGAGGCTCGCGGTTTGCTGGAGCAGAGGGAGGCGGATCGGGCTCGAGCATGGGCGGCAACGGTGGCCCGGCGGCGTAAGAGCGGCGGCGGCGGCGGCGACGAGAAAGCTTCCGCTGGAAGCCTCACGCCTCAGTCGTTTTTTACAGGAATTTCGAGCTTTTATTTCCACGGTGTCTATAGTTCCATATCTACTCCTTCCGTCCTAAATCAAAATAATATAAATCCATTCATTGAGTCAAAAAAATAGTACTTATTTAACCAAGTTTATAAAAAAAGTAAACCATATTTGAAGTATATTAATTATATAAAAATATATTTTATTTAATAATATATTTTAAAATTGTCATTTGTGTACTTATTATAAATATATTAATGGACATGCCACATGTAAGTGTCTGAAAAATTATTATTGGACCTTGCAATAAACAAGTGAGTCTCTCTCCCTCGTGCCCAACCCTAGGGGCGCCGTTCTGGACCACTGCACTAGAGAGTAGCAACCCATTTATAGGCAAGTCGCACTGTCGTGTCCGAGGATGACATCCACTTCTTGCGGCGGCCTCCTCATCCTCCTTGTCGACGACGAACTCCCCATCTGCAACTCGGTGTCCAAAGAGAACCAAGGATGGCCATGTTGTGTACCTCCGGGCCATTGGTGACCGTGGATATGGCGACCTTAGGTGCATTGGAGAACCTCTCATCGAGCTAAGGTGTATCGGCTCCGGCGAGCTTAGGTGAATCGCTCAGGTGCATTGGGATATGTCGATGGTGATGGCGATGATGGGTGTGTCAAGGCCCAAAGCGACACACCTCCCACGGGCTGGTATTAGGCCGTCGTTTAGGATCATTGTGATACCAAAGTGATTAATTAGAGGTAATTTTTCATGTTTGCCCCTAATAAATACAAATGATGGGTGCATTATTGACAACAAGCAAACATTGCTCGATTGGTTATGGCTGCAACTTTCGAGGGGTGAGGTCCCAGTTTCGAATCCAGCGTTTTGCAATTCAGATTTTTTTTTTTTGCGCGCGTTGCTGTGCATGGCGTGCGTTTACTGGCTAGCGCATGCGGCAGAGCATTAATTACAGGACGGATGGCAACCTAAGCGCCCGAAGGACCGCAAGGGCAAAGGCGTCCATATTCTCCATCGGTAACGCAAACGACTTCTAATCTGCTCTGGACCTTGGCTGCCAGGACAACCTCTAAAACCAGCCCGGAGGGAGTAGAAGGACATCCCACCTAAACCTCCTGTTACCAAAGTTAGAGCAGAGTTGTCTGCCAAATAGACACACTTGCTCTAGGAACTCCACAGTGGAGTTGGTGGAGCATAGTTGAAGAAATTGGAGCAAAGTGGTCCAAAACAGGCCCATAATATAGCACAATTACAATAGCAATTACAACGGTTGTCCACGAAAAGTTCTTGTTTCCACCAAAGTTCAGCTAGGTGCTAGGTTGTTTTCTAGGTGGCGACCCGTGGCCTAGAACCTAGGCTAGCATAGGCGTTTCATTTTTGTATACTCATACATATAGATTACCTTAAATTAAATGAAGTAAAAGAAGAAATAAGAGACCTCTGGACCTAAAGTTGGAAGAAAGGCTCATAAAAAGGCCTAGCCTAACTTATCCCGACACTCGTTCCACCTTATTCATCTAGAATCCTCTCCCACAGCCGCATTAACCTTATCTGGTTCTCGTCTCCCTTTGCCGCACTTTCAAGATCCACCTCCCATTATTTACCCGTCTCTGCTGCCCCACGCACGTGGCGCGCCCCTCCACCCTTCTTCGGTGACGCGCCTCCTCCCTCATGCCCCATCTCCGGTGATGCGCCAAGCAGTGCTCCTCCTCTCTCCTCCGAGTGGTGCCCCAACCTGCCTTCTTCCTAGTCGTGCCCCAGCCTCCTCTCGTCACCTGCCACCTCCTGGCCACGCCTACGACGTGCTTTCCTCCCAACGACACCTAGATGTCCGCCTACCCATAGGCGAGGCAGACTCTCTCATCCTAGCGACTAAGAGCGCCTAGACACGCCAAGGCGTCGCCTAGCAGAACACATGTTTCCACTTGAAAAATCCAGATCTCCTTACTTTCTCCGTCCTAAATTAGATTCATAGCATTTAGTATGTACCTAGACATAATATATTGTTTCATCAAAACTGAATGTACTTTCTAGGCATGAGCGGTGTTCTCTGTCTGTCCGTAACTTCGTTGAAAGTCACTCCTCTTTTGGTACCAATCCCTCATATTTTTCTCTAGGAGTATAGATGGGTTGGGCTGTTGAACTGTTTGCTGCTTATCTTCTCCCTATAAAAATCTAAAAACTCCTTTATTTCTGTTCCATCATCGAATGGAATGGGGCACGCCATCGTGTTGAAAGAAAAAATCTAGACATAATATATATCTAGATCCACAGCAAAAGTTATGAGCCTAGAAAAACCAAAACATCTTATAATTTGGAACATAGAGATTAGAACTTTGGACTTAGGGTATGTTTGGATGTAGATATTGGAGAGGCTGGAATTGAATTGAGTCTAATACCAAAGCAGGCATGGCATTGAGATGACCCTAATTCACATGTTGTTGTTTGGATGGCCATTGAATTGGCTTTTGGAATTGAAAATCATCTCTACCATTTCAGCGGCCATGGCAGGCACGACCATGGCGAGCGACACTAGCCCCCCTCGATGGAGGCCATGACAGGGTCCACCTCGGGCGGATCTGGACGGAAGCCATGGGGGTAGAGATGGAGGAAGAGCTGGACCCCTCAATGGCCGCCATGGCAAGGTGCGTGCCGGGCGGAGCTCGATGGAAGCCATGGAAGGGCAAGATGGAGGAGCTGCCACCGGGGCCATCTAGGAGCTCGATGACGGTGGAGGCGCAGCGGCCCCAACCCCTACCATTGGGGGAGCTCGAGCTCGGCCGGCCACCGGGGAGCTCGAGCTCGACCGGCCATGGAGGAGCTCACCCATCACGCCCTCATGCCCGCTAGCACCGGGCGGGTGGATCTTGGCCATGGCGAGCGGATCTGGCCGTGGAGGGAGAAGGGGAGCACCGCCGCCCACAACGGGGAAGAGGAAGGGGAGAGCCGCCGCAACGAGGAAGAGTATGAGAAGCGCCACCGGGCGGCGGCGGGAAGATGAGCTCACACTGCCTCCCTTGTCACGCGCGCATTGGCTTGTTGGGTACCGGTTGAGTTAATTCCACCCAATTCGGAGGGGAGAGCTTCGTATTGGAGATGGAGAGCACATGTTTGTTGAATACCGATTGGAATTGAAGATGAATGCCAATTCGAATTCCTTAACATCCAAACAACTGTATTTGGAGCTAGCCAATGCCAATTCCAATTCTAAGCCTTGAATATGTACATCCAAACGGGGCCTTAGCAGAATCAAACAAATGGGAGTAGAACATTGCCATTGAGAATCACATGATGCCTTCCTTTTTATTATAATAAGGATGAACTCGGTTATCAACCGCTCTTGAAATATGAAAAACACATGGTACTACATGCTAGCTTTATGATCTGTTTATGTAGCTAAGCTACAACCCTTAAACGAAACACCATGGGCAAAAACATCCAATTCAATTTCAAGCCCTTTACATTTTTGTGAAACAATGAACAACCACTCAACAAAACATCTTCATCAATACATCTAGATAATGAGAAATTTCAGATTTATATCGGGTATGGAAATTCAGAATACCATTATTAAGTTACAGACTTCATCGTACAAATATAAGTCTTGTTTCTTAGCACATGTTCAACATAGCCTCAAGCGAGTATTAGGTTTCTGATGAGGCATCGATATGAAATGGAAAGGTACGAGGTAGCTTTAGCTTGAGCAAGCTATTAAACAAAACAGGGTAGCCAGAACTGCATGGCATGGCATCAGACTGGCTACCTGATTATGGACAAAAGACTACATCCTTAATACTAGTGTTCTTCCCTTAACCTTGACTTCATTAAGATTAAGTGATAGTTGGTCATCTATCTTCATGCAGCGGCTTCTATCCACCGAACTGAAACCCTTCACATACATCAAAGTCATGCAATAAGTTGAGAAACATTAACAGAGTGAAATGAATTTCAATATTTAAACAGGAAAAGACTTTTTCGCATAGGGAAATCAGGTAGACACACCATCAAACATTTGTCTCAAGGCTTGACATCTTATTTAGAATAGGCCATCAGTACACACAAGCACAAGTTGTTAACATAACCACAAAAATTAATGGTTTTGTGCTTTTCTGAACTGTCAGAAAATACTGATACAGTTAACCATCCAGACATGAAAGAAAATCAAATCAATTTTACATTCTCGTTTAAAAAAAAACAATTTTGTATTCTGGTAGGACAGTCGTCATCTACTACATACTCAAGAAAAAGTTAGTATGATCATATTTTTTTACGTATTTAATACAATATTTAACATTCTAAGCTGGTGATGATATTAAGACAAAGTACCAAAATGTGCCAAATGCTTGGCACGAAGCAAAGGTAAACTGATGGTTAACAAGAATAAAAAAACAAACATCTGTATTTTCCTTCATAAGCAATAAGAAAGATGAAAATGTGGATCAAAACTAAAGTTATCATATAAGTACAGCTAAATCCAGACACTTCCATTCATAATAATTTAGAAAAATACAGTAAAAATAAGGAAAACATGACCAGTAGTAATGTCAGTTAACTTACATATGTTAAGTTTCTTACTAAGAAACGTCAAAACATTGTTAATTCTCTCGTCATACACTTCACATTTTACTTTGATTGTCTTAAGGTGTTGTGATATTGCACTTGACATCTCCAATGGTTTGCAGCTCAGTTTAATTTCAACTTTATGTTCAGGTCCCTGTAGTAAATGTAATTATTTTGCCAAGATCAATCCACAGACAAGAATAAAAATTTGTTCTAGTTTCTACATTGCCGTAATTGCATTTGAATGTATATACCTCTGAATATAGTTGAAGAGTGAGGTTTTCTAACACCGGTGAAAGTTTGAGAAGGCAAGCTAGGGCGTTGAACTCAGGAGGCTCGCACCAGAGTTCGTCGAGGAGCAAAGACTTCAACTTGTTGAAACCAGAGAAAAATTTCAAGTCCCTTTCGAAAATAATCTATAGACAATGCAAACAAAGAAACATCAATAAAACATAAATGTGAGTTCATTATGACTCAAGTGTGTGAGGGATACCATTTTGGCGAAACAAGATATTAGCGCCAAATTCGAACATCTGATAAACCTTGCAAGAGAATACTTTGGTTGTCCTCGTCGCCATCATCAGACTCATCGCCGTCATCATCAGACTCGTTGTCATCATTATGAGACTTGTCGCCGTCGCCATCCGAATCATCAATAGTGCAAACACTGTTGGTTTTGACAAAAGCTGATACTAAAGATGGCATAATCTGAAGCGATGGAATCCTACCATTATAGACTTCAAGCCATAGTGAAACAAGATTCGGGGCACGGATAGGCATGTGGCTGTCCGAAGCAAAAGAGCAATTCTGAATGGTTAGATGCTTCAGGGATTGTGACGAGATCAGTGAGACATCCATGAACAGGCACTCAACAACCTTAAGTTCTTCCAAATTGGGGCAGCAGGATAAGTCAAGCAATCCGCTGGGCACCTCTTCGTCCCTAAGTCCAGCAAGGTGCAGCTTCTTCAGGTATTGGGAGACAAAGACAGGTTGGTCATCCAGAGGACGAATACCCCAGCACATGAGCTTGAGCACCCGGACATTGCACTGGACCGCTATACGGATCCAAATGTTAATGTGATCAGTCATGGCGTCGATGCCGTAAGCATCCCCGGCAAAACGGAACTCGCACGTGTCAAGCGGCGTGCCTACGCTAATGCGCAGTCGCAGGCGTAGCAGATGGTCCACGAACGCCTGAATCTCCTCCATGGACTTTGGTTCCTTCAATCCGCCACACACGAAGCGCAGGACGGTGGTGGACTTCCACAAGTGGCACCAGCGCTTGGCGAGCACACACGTCCGCACGACGTCCTGCGCCGGCAAGAAGGAGAGAATGTGATGCAGCACGTCGTCCGGGAGGTTGCTGATATGGTCGGGGCTAGTTGCGGCGGCGGCAGACGCAATCTTGGGTGATTTCCGAGGAAGCATCCAGCCGGTCGTCCGATCAGTTAGCTATACATTGAGACAGCTATCAGATGGATCCACGGAGGAAGACGAGGAGATGGATGCGCATCTGCATTACTCACCTGAGAAGGAGAGGCAGCAGCGGGGGCGGTGGCCGCGCAGGATGATTCGCTTCCGCTCGGCTCTGCCCTTCTCTCTCCCGTCCCCCTCCGTCCACTTCTCCTCACATACGTGACAACCTCCATGGTTGCAGGCAGCGGCGGCGGCGCGGCCCCTAATCTGCGAGAAGCAGAGAGGGGCAGCCCCCGAGGGGCGGGCGGCTTGCTAGCTTAGAGCGGCGAGGGCTCAGGCGTAGGGCGGCTCGCGGTTTCCTGGAGCAGAGGGAGGCGGATCGGGCTCGGGCATGGGGCAATGGCGGCGGCGGCGAGAAAGCTTCCACGGGAAGGCTCACGCCTCAGACTATCCGCACCATGTTTCTCTATTTGTTTCCTCTGTATCATCAAGATTCCCTCCTTTACAAAGATTTTTCTCCCGCACCCATCTCTCCTTTATATCTCTACTCTATACTAACTACCATCAGTGGGGCCCACTTATAATTTTATCTAAATATATCCATGTGAGATCTAGTTTTAAAGGATTTATTGAAACGAATTTAGTGGTGTAATCCGAATTTAATTTAGTGTTTTGGTTTGTGAGTTATGCTATTTTTTAGTTACATAAATGGTGGGCCCGCAGTTGCATGCTCTCACTCCTCACCTCTCTCTCCCACACATCCGACAGCAGTTTCCGTCATAGTACGCCCGCGCAGGCGCCAAGAATAGCGGGAGGAAGCGTCTCGGGGCGCGTAAAGTACGTTTTACCGTGTCCCGCTGCAGCTGTTTCTTTCGCCACATGCTCCTCCAGGAAGCGGTACCGCGCAGCGGTGCAGACAGTCTCAGTCCTTTCTTTACAAGAGTTTCGAGTTTTTATTTCCACCGTGTCCGTAACTCCATATCTACTCCTAACGTCCTAAATAAAATAATATAAATCCAAATTTTCGTTGAGTCAAAAAAATAATACTTATTATTAAACTCAGTTTATAAAAAATAAATAATATTTGAAGTATAGTAATTAATCCCTCCGACTCTCTCCGCATCTCTCGCGGCCGCCCTGTGTCCTCTTCCCTCAAGTCGTATCACTAGCAATGAAGTGATTTTGCGTGATGCTGAAAAATATTTTCCATAGCGGGCACATTATTTACTTGTCACGGTTAATGCCTCACATTAATCGTGATAGGCGTTTTTATTTTCTATGGCAAGCACCCGCCACGTAAAATAAATTGGCCTAATCAAGATGGGCTAAGCCCAATAACCTCCTTGAGTATAAAAACCAGCGCATTAGGGTTTCTTACTCCACTCCTCGCCCGGTCGATCCAACTCGTGTCGTCCCGTCTCTCCGCTGTCGCTCCACTCTTCCGGGCTCGGCTCCACTCTCACACTCCCAAATGGCCGCTCCTCCCGCCTCTCCACCCGGCGCCGGCGCCGCCGGCCTACCGCCCTCTCCTCCATCTCCTTCCTCGCGGCATGGCACGGCGGATCTCGACCGCGGCCTATAGCGCGACGCGCGGATTCCGGCTCGGCGACTCCTCTCACCCGATCCCAGCGGCAGAAGGCTTCATCGAGCGGATCCCGGTGGCGGAGGGCTTCATCTCGCGGATCCCGAGGCGGAGTGCTTCATCCGCGGATCCCGGCCGCGCAGGCTTCCTCGAGCGAATCCCGGGACAGAAGGCTTCCTCTCGGACCCCGGCGGCGATGGCGTCTCGCGGATCCCGATGGCGGGGAGGGCTTCATCTCGCGGATCCCGGCAGCGGAGGGCTTCCTCTCGCAGATCCCGGCGGCAGGCTTCCCCGGCGTATCCCGGCGGCAGAAAGGCTTCCTCGGCGGCATCCCGGCGGGCGAGGGCGACTGGCGGATCTCGCTAGACTATCGGGCTCGACAGCTACGGGCCTCCCGGGCCTGTTGGGCTTTTTTTTTAATATCCAACCGATTTACCGTGATGGCGTTCACGCGCCATGGAAGTTTTCTTATTAACCGTGACCTTTAAGGCCCGACGGGCTCTCTTGCCCGCCACGCAAAAAAAAAAATTTGCCCGTCACCTAAAAGATTTTGATTACTAGTGTATCTCTCTCTCTCTCGTCCGCATCTATGCGCCCGCGCCCCTCGCAAAGCCCATGCAAGTGCCCGTTGTCGCCTCACTCATCCCTCTCCCACCGACAACCTCCGCCGCCGGACGCTCCACCTCCATCGACGCTGCCGACGAGCTACGGCCGCCGAGGGGTCCGCCTACTCCCATAGGCAAGGCGTTGACTCTTCGACTTCGCGATAAAGTCGCAGCTAGCGAAACCCTAGAAATGCTACATGTATTTTTGTTTGCCTCCGAAAATGCTTTGATGGATTCTTATAATGAGGCCACATCATGCATATAGACTTCTCTTTGCCAAGTCGCTATGATGAATTAATAAAAAGCCTTATAATTAGAGTGGAGGCATGGAGGGACACACATGTGAAGTTAAAGCCAATACGATACATCCCTCTCGCCGCGGCAAGTCACCTAGAAGTGTCGGCGTTATCGTTCTTCGGTCCAAAAGGATTTGGTCGTCACGTAAAACACGTTGGTTATGTTTAGCCAAAAACTTTTATTATCTTGTTTAGCTGGTTTTGAGTATGGTCGAGATTGTATCCAAAGTGGAACTATTTTTGGGTTTAAACAATGTAATAAGTGGTCTTGATTCTATCCATGGATAGATGAAGCCGGATTTTATAATCCTTTATCTAAAAAAAAACGATACATCCCTCTCTCATGTTTCCACTAATAAGAACAATAAGTTCTTATGAAAGCAAAAACAATAAAAAAGCAAATATGTATCACGTATGGAGAGCATATAGCAAGCGGATGATGCGGTAAAAAAATCAAAGCAACTTATAAGTTGGAACGGAGAGAATGTCTATGATATGTGGTCTCACGGAAATGATGTTCTAACATTTTCCATCGTAGAATAACAGTCCTCTTTTTCCCAAACTATCCCACCGTCAATTCAAGAAGTGATAAACATGTTGATTTTTTAGTTTGTGCCTCCCATCTACTTTGCTGCCACTGGGACTTTATGATCACCCTTGTTTCCCGTTGTGGTTCCTGTCAATAGCCAACCATATAGATATTATCCACAACATAAAAGATTAAACAACAAATCAAAGCAATTATTAGATCATGGCCTCATTACCTAGAGTCATAGTCCATTTGCGTCATCTATGCTATTAGTTCAAAAGAAAGATGAAACCTGATTATCCTATGCAATTATTCCAAACTCAACAATCTCACTATTCAAAAATAGATTTCCTATGTCTGTCATCCCGTCTTGTGGGTGTCATCGTTGCTGAGAACTGAGAGATGAGTTCACTCATGCCGCTAGTAAGAGTGGTAAGGTTCATTATCAGAATGTAGATTTTGCATATATGATATAATATAGTCACCAAATTGGTGAACTATCTAAAACTATTCATTAAGTAATTAAGCATATTGTTGCTTAAGTTCAATTCAAAATGAGTCTTGAAGTGATCTATGCAAAATATAATCAAGATAGAGAAGTGGTCTGTCTATCATTATGTATTAGCAAGTCAAGAGAGTCACATAAATTGCATAGGCCTTTTATTAGAGAAAGCATAATTGGCAAATATTCACATTAATTCCTTGTCTTTAAATTAAATAAGAAAAATTAATATTTTATAAAATTCTGCTTGAATGAAATACATTTGGCCATAGCAGCACTTAGTTGATTAATTAAGGATAGTTTGGAGTGTTAGGTGCAGTAAAATAATAATTAAAAAATAACATAGTTAAAGTTTTGCAAGTTACTACGAATTGACATTTGCCATGTGGCAAACATATCGATCATGTTGGATTCCCATAAAACATAGGATCTATCATTATTACTTGCATACAAGTTAGACTCAAATTTGTGCAATATTGCTAACTATGATAAAATTATGGTAACCTACATGGTATAGATGGCCAACGGGCTGGCAAGGCCCGATGGGTGTCATGTCAAATAGGCACACCATGCCCTGCGGACCGTGCCTCCATAGGCATCGGCCAGGCACGACCTACTAGGCCAATTTCCGTCTTGGGCCAGGCTGGCCTGAGAGGCAGGTTTCTCCCGTAGGCCGTTGAGGCCTACAGAGAGGGAAGGCAGATTAGCTAAATTGTGTATATTTCAATTATGTTAGAACATGAGAGTTGAAACATAAAAGTTGAAGGCAGATTTTATTGCGTAATTGTATGGGGATTTGCAAGTTTTAGTAGATTTGTGCCAACTTGGTTGTAGC
The DNA here is from genome assembly GCA_015847255.1 of Hyparrhenia diplandra. Classification (NCBI taxonomy): domain Eukaryota; kingdom Viridiplantae; phylum Streptophyta; class Magnoliopsida; order Poales; family Poaceae; genus Hyparrhenia; species Hyparrhenia diplandra. Next base: position 96,933 of record JADLZK010010770.1, on the reverse strand, counting down.
CCACGAGGCCTTTGGTCCCCCAACCAGTTCATTCAGGACGTGTCTGCAGTCTGCACCCATATAGGCTTCAATTGTCACGATGGCGGGTGGGGTGGTGCACGGAGAGAGCCAGCGGCTGTCTCATCCACTGTTACCATGGAGGTGCCTCGGCGCCAATGGAGCTCATCATGGAGGTGGCTCGGCATTGGTTCATTTGGTTCTTGAGCCCTAGGTGTGAGCAAGTGAACAACACTCAGCTCGTTCGCTCACACAATGTTGATAACGTGCTAAACATCGAATGCTTGAATGTAAAGAGACATCGAATGCTTGATGAATGTAAAGAGGCAGAGATTGAACACAAGAGTGAAAGAATGATTGAACTGCATTTGCATTGTTAATCGACCTGTATTTACGCATTGCCAACTGTAACCTCAAGAACCACACCAATGGCTGGCTTCCTTCAAGGATGCGGCATGCCAGTGTTTTTACACAGGTCAATGGTGAATCGCAAACGTAGGATTAGATCTATGGTTAGCATTAAGCCTAGTCACTAATTAGTGGGTTGGATCCCTAGGACTCATCTCTTGGGATGAGATCTGAATTACTTCTTCATAGTGACATTTTCAAGGTTCCAACAAGAGTTCAAATACACAAAAGAGTTCAAACTATCATACATCCAGAAGGACGAGCAAACATTGCGTGGTTACTTTCGGCATTCCAGTCAGGTAAAAGCTAGCATAAGCACCGTGCTATTGTTTCAAGGTTTCAGACTTTCAGAGTTTCGGGCACCATATTGTTTCAAGGTTTCAGTGTCGGGCAGCGTCCCATTTTAAAACCCCAGACGATTAGGAAAGAATGCATGCAAACACATGGCAAAAGTAATACCATACATTTTGAGACCCTTGTTTTGGAGAAAGAATGAATGACAACGATTCAACCAAACGTCATCAGCATCACATCTGGAAAATGAAAGTTTTCAGATTTATCTAGCATGGAAAATCAAAATACCTTTTCTGACTTCAGCGAGCTATAGTTTCACATGTCCAAAATGCAGTCACATCTGAACATTTCTCCACTGCAACAAATGCAAGGAAACAATGGACAGGATAACTTCGAGAAACATAAGTGCTCGTTCCTTAGGCGCTGGTTCAACATAGCAGGCAAACATGTGCTATTAGGTTTTCTGATACATCAATATATAGTAAATGGACAGGTACGAGGTAGATTTAGCTTGAACAAGCTATTAAGCAAGAAGGTAGCCTGAACTACAGAGCGTGGTACCACGCCGCCTACCTGATTACAGACAAAGACGACATCCTTAATACTTGTGCTGCTTCAGTTGATTCGAGCTTAACCTTGACCTAATTACGTGATTGTAGGTCCATATTCATGCATAGCCTTCTATCTGCTGAACTGGAACCCTTCACATATATCAAAGTCATGTCATAAGTTGAGGAGCACAAAAAACACATGATAAACATATAGTAATGATAAAACAATATTTAGACAGGAATAGACTTCTAAACATAAGAAAATAACCAAACAGCTTGTGCTGTTCCATAGAAGTGGTACCAATTTCAAAAAATAAAAAGGAACATGCAGTATTAAATGTTGGCACAAAAAAGCTAACAACTCAGGAAGCAAAGGAAATCACATCAATGTTACATTGTCATTTTAAAAAACAATTTTGAATTCTGGTATCACATTTCATCTATTACAAACTCACATAAAAACTAATGGTCATATTTTTATGAATTTGGCAGAAAAAATGGAATGAATCATTGGACTTCTATGTTACACGGACTTAGTATTCGATACGATACGTATCGGATACAATACGTTTCTTAAAAAGAAAACCCACTAAAATGATGTATCCGGTATCCAGATCCGGTATCCGGCGAGACGGATAATACGAAAAGTATCCGTGTAACATAGTTGGACTTAGTTACTGCAATACAATGTTCGAAGCTGGTGGTGAGGATAAGACAAAGAAACAAAATGTACCAAATGACTATCATAAAGAAAATAGTAAATAAATGGATTAACACGAACAAAAAGCAAGCATTTGTGTTCCGCTCAGAAGCAATAAGCAAGATGACACCACGTTCAGAACTAATACTATAAATCCAGACACTATTCCATTCATATAATTTGGAAGCGTACTGTAAAAACAAGGAAAATGTGACAGTACTATCAGTTAACTTACATATGTTAAGTTGTTTACTTAGAAACGTCAAAACATTGTGAACTATGTCATCATACACTTTACATTTGACTTCAAGCGTCTTAAGGTGTTGTGACACTGCTGCTGACATCTCCAATGGTTTGCAGCTCAGTTTAATCTCCACGTTATGATAAGGTCCCTGCAGTAAATGTAATGATTTTTCCAAGATCAATCGACAAACTAAAACAATAATTTATTCTAGTCTCTACGACACAGCAGTTGCATTTGAAATTATATACCCTTGAATAAAGTTGAAGAGTGAGCTTCTCTAAAACCGTGAAAGTTTGAGGAGGCAAGTTAGGGCACTGAAATCAGCAGGCTCGCACCAGTATTCATCAAGTAGCAAAGACTTCAATTTGTTGAAACCAGAGCAAAATTTTAGGTCCCTTCTGAAAAGATACTAGACAATGCAAACAAAGAAACATCAGTAAATCTAAATGTAGGCTGCAGGTATGAACATTATGACTCAGTGTATAAGAATACCATGTCGGTCTCAGGAGATATTAGCACCAAGTTCTGAACTTCCGATAAACATTGCAAAAGAATACTTTGGTTGCTGTCATCAGAGTCAAGGTCACCGATATCATAACCGCTGATTTTGACAACTGCTGTTTGTAAAGATGGCATCGGCTGAAGCGATGGAGTCCTGCCGTCATCGACTTCAAGCCATAGTGAAACAAGATTCGGGGCAGAGATAGGCAAGCGCGATCCAATAATAAATAAAGAACGCTTGATGGTTAGACGCTTGAGGGATTGTGACGAGATGAGATCAACTAGCAGGCTGCACGCATCAATCTTAAGGTCTTCCAAATTGGGGCAGCATGAGAAGTCAAGCAGACTGTCGGGCGACTCGTCAAGTCCTTTAAGCTCAAGATTCTTCAGGTATTGGGAGATGAAGAAAGGATGGCTATCGACAGAAGGAATGCATCCCCAACAGCCGTCATAGATGAGCTGTAGCACCCGAACTTTGCACTGGAGAGCTATACCGATCCAAAGCACGATGTTCATGCCGAACACTTCGTTCTCGTTTTGGAGCCAGATACGGAACTCACAGGTGTCCAGCGGCCTGTCTTCGCGGATACACAGGCGTAGCAGTTGGTCTACGAAACCCTGAATATGCTTCATGGCCTTTGGTTCCTTCACTCCGCCAGACACAAAGCGCAGGCTGGTGGTGGACTTCCACAAGTGGCGCCAGCGCTTGGCGAGCACACATGTCCGGACGACGTCCTGCGCCGGCAGGAAGGACAGTATGTGCTGCAGCACACCGTCCGGGAGGTTGCTGATGTCGTCGCGGCTTTCGGCAGGAGCTGCTGCGGCGGCAGAAGCAATTCTGGGCGCTTGTCGCGGAAGCATCCTGCAGGTCGACCAATCGAGGACGCCACCAGGCACTGTGCACTGTGGGTGTGGGACAAAAGGAACAGTCAAAGAACACAGGAGGTTAGCCACATTGAAACAGGAGAGCAGATCGATCCATGGAGGAAGACGAGGAAATGGATGGATATGCATCTGCATAAATCACCTGAGAGAGGAGGCGGCGGCCGTGGCCGCGCAAGACGATTCGCTTCCGCTCGGCTGCCCTATCCCCTTCTCCCTCACGTCCACCTCTCCTCGGATCCGTGACAACCTCCAAGGGGCGGACAGCGGCGGCGGCCCCCCAGGGAGGAGCCGCGGCGGCGGGCCCCCAAGGGAGGAGCCGCGGCGGCGGGCCCCAAAATGTGAGAAGCAGAGAGGGCGCCCCGAGAGGCGGGCGGCTTGCTACCTTAGAGCGGCGGCGACTCGCATTTGCTGGAGCAGAGGGAGGCGGATCGGGCTCGGGAATGGAGGGCAACGGTGGCCCGGCAGGCGCAAGAGAAGCGGCGGCGCCGGCGGCGGCGAGAAAGCTCGGAGTCCAAATGCAAATGGCTCGCAGGAATTTTACTGTGGTTGACCTCTCCACGGGAAGCCTCACGCCTCAGTCCTTTCTTACTGCAATTTCATTTTTATTTCTCGTAACTCCATACGCGCTCCCTCCGTCCTAAAAATAATAATATAAATCCTGTTCTTCATTAGTAAAAATGAGTAATACTTATTTAACTAAGTTTGTACAATATAAACATTTTTTATTGTATGTATATTAATTGTATAAAAATAATTTATTTAATAATATTTCATAGTGTCGTGGTCTAATACCACCGTCACAAGAATGTCCGCTAATCGCGTGCTCCGATGGCCTAGCTCTAGAGACAATGACACGAGATTTATACTTGGTTCGGGGCAAATCGTGCTCCCTAGTCCAAAGTGGTGATCACTATCCAAGCTCAAATGCTCGCATCGGGCGAGTACAAGCAAATCGAGAGAGGAGGGGGGCTCCCAAGTCTCCGTGATTGAGGCAAGTGTCAATATCGAGTGGATGTGTGTGTGGGTGCTATGAAGCTGGGTGTTGAACCTGCCTCAACCCGGTGGCCGGCCTCCCCCCTTATATAGTCGCAGGGGCGGGTACATGAGCTCCCCCCGGTTGAAGACTTGAAGAAAAGAAAATACATGTACAGGTGATAGGGCGGGAGAGAGCTCGACGAGCTCACTACGCTGGCAAGAGCTCCCTTCGAGCTCCGAGCACTCGGGTGTCGAAATTGGTCGCCGCCGTGACGCTGGAATCATGGTTTGGGCGGTGGTCGACGTCGCCCGCCTCTAATCGTAGTTGGAAGGCGTCTTCTCGCATGGGTGGATTCCAAAGGACTCAACTAGTAATAATAAACTCGACTAGTCCTACATTCGAGGGTGGATTCCAAAGGACTCAACAGACTGTCACTCCCGCGATCTACCACACGGCCGAATGTAGGGTGCAATTGCGGATAAACGTTGTATAAACACCACGTTTACACATTGCTTATCACCCACATAGTGATCATCTATATGGATGCTATACAATTCCATGCATAAAATATAAAGCAATCTTACTAAACTAAACATATAATCATAGCAAGCATAAACACATATCAATAAGAATATAATAATTATAAAGATCAAAGCCATAACAATTGTATTCTAAATATAAAAGTACTTACGGATCGAATACAAGAGAGAAGTCTCAAGAACGATGATCCTTGCTACTTCTTGACTATCGTGAACTCAAGATGAACTTGATCTTCAACTAGAACTAGCTAGATAGCTAATTACTTCTAGTATGAACTAGGGCTTAGGTCTAGACTTGGCTGGACTAGATGGGTATGAGTTGATAAATGAGTATGATAATGAAATTGTTATCGACCACGGGTCACCGGTCTTCTTATATAGTACTTGGCGATGAACGTCAACCCTTGGATCAAACCGACCTTCAATAACGGTGTAGATACAACCTCAAAGTCGGTAGTAAACCGACCTAGAAAGGAGAGGTCGACATGTGGGACCCACCCGGCGGCCGGCCTAAAATGAGCTCGGGCGGCCGCCGTGGTCCTTCCTCCTCTTGGCCTCCGGTTCTTTTCGGTGTTCTCTCGGTATCTTCTAGAATGTTTTAGTCCACTTTTCGGGTTGAGTTACTTCACGGTTAAGTCTTGTCTTCATATGACTTGTATATTCCTAACTTTCTCCATTCTTCTCTCGCAATTATCTATCAAGTCCCCGGAAAGTCACGTAATACCAAAACTCGTGGAATTACATTAGTTAGACCCCTAGACTTATGTTTGGTCTTTAACTTGAGCCCTTATTTCATGTTATTTATCTTATAAAATTATGCTATAACAGGTGTCAACAAGCTCCCCCAAGCTTACCTCTTGGTAGTCTCTTAGCAAGACACATGATATTAAACTACTTACTTGGATCAGGAGTTGCTGCAACGCTATCACACCTTAAAAGTACACATGCTTTCAAACAAAATTTCTCTCCAGATAGGAATAAACTTTTCAAACTTCAACTTACCCTTATTACCTCTTACCTTTTGGGGGCTTATATCTTTTCTTCAATCTTGGGTAATTGAAAGATAGAACAAATCAAGTCGAACACTATATCTCAAACTCTTTTGATCAACTGTCCTTTCCGAGTTTTTGCTGATTTTCAAAATAAAACTCAAAGTTCCTCAGTATGACTTTCTCTCTAATCTCTCATTTGTGGTATTTGTGGATCCTCTCTAAGGCAATAAGGTAGTGTTGCCTTTCTCTCAGAATATATAGTATTTTTGGCTAAGGCCACTATGCCTTCTTCTCACTCACTCTATATCTAAGGCTTTATATGTGGAGTTCATAGGTGGGAGAAGATTAAATCTACTTACTAAGCATATATTGTAAATTCAAGCAATGGATCCAAAGTTACAAGTCACAATGATCAAGTGGTGCATGTGTATGGTGGATAGAATATAAGTAGTATGGAATATAGTAAAGCATGTAGTGAAGTGAATAGAATAGATGATGGGAAATCTTACTTTTGCTCCTTGAGGAATCTTCTCTCTTTTGAATTTGGAAACTTTGTAGAGAACCTGGGTTGTATCTTTTTTCTTTCTTTTTTTTTTTCTTTTTATTTAGAGAGGTGGGCTCTGCTCACCCTAGACATTTGTCTTTTATTTCCTCTCTTTTTAAAGATGTGGGTTCTACTCACCCTCGGACACTTGTCCATTTTTCATCTTTATTATTTTCTTTTTCTTAGGGAGGTAGGCTCTACTCGCCTCGTAGGACTTTTGTCCATTTTTCATCTCCCTTTCTTTTTCTCTTTTTTTTTAATCTACAACCCAAATCTCTTTTGTAATAACTTTTAAGAGATAAATAAATATAATAGAGCTTTTTGTAAGATATTGGCTAGCAATGAATGAGTGAATAGGTGTAGGAAATATTTTTGGTTGCTCTCTCCTAGGATAGGAGTAGAACATTTTTGTTTGGCTAGAGTGAAATGATAGTGGTATATATGGTGGATGCGCACTTCCAAGATGGAAATAGCATATGTGTATGGAGTCAAGTGGAGTGGAATGAGTGGAGTGGAGTGTATGGAGTGTACATGATCAGCATGACAAGTTTTTAAGGGTCGACAAAGATTGAACGAACTCAATGCAAAGCAAGCAACCTATATATATATATATCTTAAAGATTTTCCTAATCTGGGGAGCATGTATATATGGTCTGTGGTAGGAGGTTCACACTCTTGTCATACAGAAACTTATCGTGTGCATTTTTAATTTTTAAAATATAAATCTCCGTAAATCTAGTGTCACTAGGAGTAAGATCAAATAGCAAAATGCACTACTATCATATATCATATCCGTCAATTACCTAGACTTTAGAGCAAGCATTTGCAACCCATAGATTTCAGGTTTAGAGTAAATATCAAAGTAATTTTGCAAATGGAGCTCAAGAGAAATTATGCTTGAAAGCTAGGTACTAGAAAATTATAACAAATGAGCAACTATTCATCATCTCCATGTTGATAGATTTTAATGTTCCTTTTAGTTGAGCAAAGTAAATTTAGTGAACACTCTCTCTTGATCCTTTTATTCACACTCTAACAAAAGACTAATAGTTTTAAAGAGTCTTTCTAGTAAACAAAATATTTAACTAATAATAATATAAATAGTATAGATAGATAGTAAGATACTTATCTCGATAATCGGGGGTTGCACTCCCCAAGCTAGATTGGAGTGTAATCTTCAATGATGTAGAAGTTGAGGTAGTTGGCATCAAGGGTGGCGCCCGACATATCTCTTCTCCTCTTGAAATCGCTAATCTCAAATAGACAACAAAGCTAGTGGAACTTGATTAAGCATTAGGGGTTAGCCACATTGCTTTAGGTTGCCCAGGAAATATTTTTAGATTTTTTTTTATTATTTTTTTAAAATTTTATTTTATTTTTTATATGCAAGATAAGATAAAGAATTTATGTATTTTTTATTTTTTATGCCACCACAACAGATAGCCTAGAGGTGTTAAGCCTCGGGGATATTAGCATGGGGCTTAAAAGGTTTTCAAAACAAAAGGCAAAATATTTTTGTTGTTTTCAAATGCAAATATAAAATACTAAAAAGATAAACATGATAGAGAAAGAATAAATATGCAATGCAGGGGATTTAAATATGGATAACTTACCGACTTACCTTTCGGCGAGGATTCGGTATTTAGAGTCCTCCTAACAGACTTCAAGTTACGCTCTTTACTCTCATGGTATATCGCTTGTCACAATCGGTGGGCACCGATGATTCTATGGTCTCTTCCGATGATGTTCGGGAGATGTCTTCTTCTTTATCCATCTTTTGGATGATTTACTCTTCTCTGAGTAGTTGATTCTGCTTTTCTCCGTAGATGTATTAGGTGTAAGAGCTTTAGCCTCTTCACTTACCATATCTTCTTCTAGATTCTTGATCCATCATCTATTATGGCGACGACGAGCTGCCCCGCTTCTCCCTCTAGGATTTGTATATTCATTATAACTATTAAAGTAAACACGCACCTTCTCTTTAGGAAAGTGGAAATGAATCTCTCCCGTATGGATGTAGATGATTGCACGTGTAGTGTTGAGGAATGGTCTCCCAAGCACTAGTGGAGGATCTTCTTCCTTTCCCATGTCCATGACTACAAAGTCGGTGAGAACATAGTGGTCCATAATCTTGATCGGCACGCCTTTTGGCAATTCCTTCAGAACTCAGAAGATTGATCTCGCCATCTATAGCTGCACATATGTTGGTTGCAACGGTAATTTTTCAAATAATAATTCATATGTAACCTTTGCCATTAGATTAATGCCGATCCAAAGATCGCAATATGTATTATAGAAATTCCACCGATTAATAGAGCAATGAATAGTAGGGGTACCGGATCATCTTGTTGACGAAGCATTGAGACCAAGTAAATGGTAATTATAAGATGTTGTTTTATTTACTACCATTACCTTTGTAGGTGTTGACACCCAAATTAGGTCTATGCTAAATTTGGAATGAGCAAAACATGGAGAGAACAAGTGGCCATTGTTTATGCATGGACAACAACATTTTACATGAACCAGCGTGTCAAACAATGTCCTAAAATAGCAAAAGGAGCATGCACTTGAAGAAAATTGGCGAGGAGAAAAAATCAATCATACCGGACGACATTGCATGGAGCCGCGTCCCGCGATGGAGCGCCGGGCGTGTCCGGTGCCGCTTCGCATGCGCTGCTCATACTCCGGGCGCTGGGGCGTCCGGCGTCCGGGCAGCGGTTCAAAAAAATAGGGTCCGATTGCATGGCTCTTCGGGATCACAGACGGCGCGCCGCACGTCCCGGCGATGCGTCCGGGCGGCGTCCCCCGCTATTTAAAAATAGGGTCCGTTTGCATGGCTTATCGACAAGGCCCGCGCGCCGTTTCTCGACCGCGCCCGAGATTTTCCTAATTCCGAACCGATTTTATTTCGGGTTGGTTTTTGAAAGTCCCGATGTTTGGGAACGTTTTGGACGTTTTCCTAAAAGGATAAGACCACCCTCCTCTATATAATAAGAGGTTCATGGCCGATTTGATCCCATCTACATCCAATCGACAACCAATCTATCTCCCCGTCCCGCTTGTAGGTCATCTTCTTCCCTCAACCCCTCTATCCTGCTGTTCGGGCGGCGAACTCCGCGTTCTACGCCGGCGTTCTAGGCGGCCACGCTGGTCCTAGAGCACCCCTCGCATGCGCCCTCCCGACGGGTCTTCCCGAGGTGCGCGTCGAGGTCATCTCGGCCGTCCACCGAGCTTCACGCCGCCCCTACCGATCTCTAGATCGGTTTTGGGCTGCCACGCTACGGTGCTCGCCGCTACAAGATCGATTGCGGTCTTCGTGGGCGTCCAAGGCCCTCCCGGTGTGTTGGTGTGAAGCCCCGTTTCGCGTCAACATACTTTTGGCGACTCCGCCGGGAACTCGAGGCGTCAATTGCGTTTTGAAGACTCCAACATCATGCCCGCCAACAACAAGAGCGGTGGTGCTTCAATTAGCGAGATACATGACGACAACATCATCCATCCCTCTTCCGTTGATCAGCTTCCCGATGAATTGAAGGCTAAGATGCAACAGATGATAGAAGCTACTCAACGTGCGTTCCTGGAGAGTTGTGCCGTGGGTCGTGGGCGACAAGGTGGAGCCGCATGTGCCCTGCCACCGCCGCCTTCCCACCGATTCATCTACTCCGTAGGTTGAGGTAACGGATACCGGTCCTAAATTTGATGATTCTTATCCTCAACATGCCGATTATGCTGCTATGCTTGATGGCCATAAGAAAGAGATAGATCTAAATTTTAGTGCTGCTATAGGCATGATTATGGCTAGGTTTGATAAGTTAGAGGGTATATCTCTTAGAATAGAAGAGGTTGATAATTCTGAGCATGAGTTTGGTATGCCTTCTAATTTTTATGAGAATCAAGCATGGTACACCGCTTATAGTAAAGGAAAATCGTCCCAATCGGCTCCTACGGGGCCGATAAAAGCCGGTTCTTCCACTACTAAGGAAGTGGTTAATAATAAACAAGTTGTCACGCTTTGTCGATGATCAAGACCGAAATCGGCAAACCATCAATAGAACAACAAACGCTAGGAATTCGGGGGCAACACCGTGTTACCCAACCCACCGAAATCCCCTAGCCAAATTCCCGCTTTTGGCAATGAAAATTCAGCTTCAAATCCTCCTCCCCGCCGATATGACCGATCGTTTAATCGGCTAAAGGAAGATTTAAATAAGTCCTTGCAGAAAGTCTTGGTGTCCAAATAAAAACCTCAAGGGGCACCTACAACAAACCGTACCCTCCACACTTTGATTACATGAGAAACCCACCAGGTGGAAGGTACCGATTTTCAAAAAATTTAGTGGTAATGATAATAAGTCTACCATGGAGCATGTTAGCATGTATCTAGCTCGCTTAGGTGAAGGGTGTGCTTTTGATTATATGAAATGTCGTAATTTCCCTTTATCACTTTATCGGGTACTGCATTTTCATGGTTTACTTCGTTACCAACATCTACTATTGGTTCTTGGGCTCAATTAGAAGAAAAATTCCATGCTCACTTTTATGATGGAGTCCAAGAAACTAGATTATCTCATTTGACATCGGTTAGACAAGGTCGTAGTGAGTCGCGCTTGAGTTCATTAGGCGTTGCAAAGAAATTAAAACCGATGTTATCATTTGATGATTTCTGAAGCGTGATTTAGTAGACATATGCTTTAATGGTTTGCATCCTAAGATTAGAGATAAGCTTGAGCATATTCAGTTTACTACATTGCCGCATTTACTTGAGAGAGTCATTTGTTGTTGAATCTCGCTTTAAAAGATTCTCAAGATCATGATTATAAGTCTCGCCGTTCCAACGTGCATCACGTGGACGATTGTTCTTCGTCCGACGATGAGACTAAAGAGGTATTGGCTGCTGAAATTAGGTGGCCAGAGGAAAATAAACAAGTAACTTGTCCTTCTCTCAAGCCGATTAATAGGAATCGGAATGAGGAAATAAAGTTTACTTTTGATATATCTAAATGTGACCGAATATTCGATGAATTATTGAAAATCGGGTACATTAAGATTAAATATGTTATGCCTTCGCGAGATGTGTTGAAGAAGCGGGCTTTTCTCGCAAATATCATGAATCTTATTCCCATGCCACTAATGATTGTCATGTTTTCCGTCGGCAGTACAATCGGCTCTTAATGAGGGCCGATTAAGTCTTACCGACATGCAAATATACAAGAATCCTTTTCCGGTGCATGTGGTTGAAGCTAAGAAGCTTGAAGCCAAGACGCCCGAGGTCAAGGCTCCCGCCATCTTGATCCGTCCCCGAGCAAGCTTCTACAACTCAAGGCAAGAACGTGATCATTGGTGAGCCTCGCCCGCACCGAATGTGTTCCTAAGAATTCGGACGGCAAGTGTTGGTTAACCAAACCAAGAAGGCAAGACGGCTTACCATTGTAGCTAGCTCGGGGCGCAAGCATTACGGCGTCAAGCGTGGCTAGATGGTCGCGGCGGCGCAGACAAGACCAGCTAGGCCGATTGAAGCAATCGGCCAAGATGATCAAGCCCCGGCGCCAATCTGCCGGTTGAACCGACTACCTTAGTCGGATCACCGGTCCCGAGGATTCTAGCTCCCTTACTTCCTACTGCATACGATAAAGACATTCGCTCCACAAAAGCCGGAAGTTGGAGTTTGGAAAACCAATGAGCCAAAGGTCAAGAAGCATATCAAGCCCCTATGTGAATTTGACAGACTTTTGGCGAAGTACAAGAAAGAAAAGGCCGATTCCAAGAATCGGCCAACAAAAAAAGAGAGTCTACGCCCCCAAACGTGATGAAGGGAGAAACAAGCAAGTGGCTATGACTCCTCCAAATGTTGTTTCTTCTTCACAAAGTTGCGCGTCCAAGGATGACTCGTTGGGGGCCACCATTATCCCATTTGGCACCACCACCACAATGGGGACCGAAGGGGAGTGTTTGTTCCCTATCCTTCGGGTCCCATAAAGGAAGGAGGCGCCGCAAGCATGGCCAAGCCTACCGCCTTTAGCCGATTGGGTTCACAATCGAGCTCTAGCGCACGAAGAAGAAGGAGGTGCCCACGTCCCGAGCTCACTTCGAGCAAAGGGGAAGGCGCCTATGCAAAGAGTTTATGTTCCCAAGAAGATTGAAGTTGCCGAGAAGCTCGCTCCGCTTGCTACTCCTCCACCTTCCATCATCATTATCGGTTCAATGACGGCTCCTATAAGTGATGTCAACAAACCGACAGATTAAGGAGCCGAGCCTTCCAAGGGTGACCAAGATCAAACCATGGAGGAGGTTGCTTTGAAGCTCAAAATAAGAGGCAAAAGTTTGTGGATCCTCGATTCCTGCAGCCCAAGTGGTGCCCGGTTGATATCGATAAGACACAAAAGAGGAAGCTTCAAATGAGCAAGACAAAAGATGCTCAAGCGTTTGGTCGCCGCGACAAGGTGAAGGGCCAATCTTGCCGAAATTGTGCAAGAGATCAAGAATAAAGAGACCGAGATAATCGCCGCCGCTAAGAGGACGTCTCAACCGATTGATAAATCGGTTAAGTCGGTCATAATGCAAGAACAACGCCCAAGCCTGTGGAAGAGGTGCCCGAACCGAAAGTTGATCTTTTGGCACTTCTAGCGGATGGGACGACCAAATTAAGTGAGCAAGTTGTTAACTCAACCGAGACGGTTGACGGGGCTGTTATTGCCCAAACTTCGGATTTACCGACTTCCGAGCCTGGTTGAACCGAATTCTCTTGTTTCGATGTGTCCGCAGTGCGCCCGAGGATTTTGCCGCCGTCTGCCATGGTTGGCATTGAAATGCCGCTTGAGGATGAAGAGTTGGTGGATTATGAGCCATCACCGCCACACGCCGAGGTGAACACCATTTTTCTCTCTCGCCGATTATTATGTGATCGGGCATGGAGAAGATGAGGTTGCTTCTTGAGTTTGCCTTTGGGGTGCAAGATGCTATCTTCAAGAAGCCCGCCGTGCCCGCCGACACCTCAAGCCATTGCATGTGAGCGGACATATCAATGGAAAACCGGGGCCGGAAGATGCTAGTGGATAGTGGCGCAATTGTCAATCTTTTGCCCTATTCACTATTCAAGAAGCTTGGTGGCAAAGAGGAGGAACTAATTCAAACCAACATGACCATCACCGGCGTAGGAGGAGGAGCGCGCCAATTCCTTCAAAGGGATCGCCAACGTCGAATTAACCGTTGGTAGCAAGACCATGGCTACGGCTTTCTTCATCGCCGACGTGGAAGGTAGCTATGATCTTATCCTTGGTCGTGATTGATTCATGCCAATCCTTGTGTTCCTTCTAGTTTGCACCAATTCCTCATCCAATGGGTGGGAGATGCCATAGAGATTGTTCATGCGAATAATTCGGTTGAGATTTCTACAACCGATGCCTCGCTTGAGAGCTCGGGTTTGCTTGTCTTTCGTGTAAAAACTTATCCAATTATCGGTACATTAGCTATGATGAGCGTGGATTTGTGCTCGTAACATTGAAGCCGACGGATAATCGGCTCAATATTATCTTGTAAACATTGTTTCTCAATGGAAGACAAACTTCAATGGTTAAAGTATAGACTTGAGCACTATCGGACTGAAAAGACCGATTCTTGTGAAGCTATCGATGACTTTGATGAGCTCAATAAGTTGGGCCAAGGTTTCACGTCGGTGACCCTTTGGAACAAGTTGACATTGGGGATGGTTCAAAGTGCCAAGGCCGACATTTATAAACCAAAACTTGGATGCCGATTATAAAGCTAAATTAATCGCGCTTCTCAAGGAATATGTTGATTGTTTTGCATGGGACTACACAGAGATGCCCGGGTTAAGCCGTAATCTTGTTGAGCATCGGCTTCCCATCAAAAAGGGATTTAGGCCATACAAGCAACCGCCAAGACGCTTCAATTCGGCCATTAATGATCGAATAAAGGAGGAGATTGATCGGTTGCTTAAGGCGATTTTATCCGGCCCATGCAGTACGCGAGTGGGTCTCTAACATTGTGCCGGGTTGAGAAGAAGGACACCGGAAGATTAGAGTGTGCATTGATTTCGTAGATTTAAATAGAGCCACTCTCAAAGATGAGTATCCTATGCCTATTGCCGACATGTTAATCAATGATGCTTCGGGGCACAAGGTTATTAGTTTTCTTGATGGTAATGCCGATATAATCAAATATTTATGGTCGAAGAAGATACCTCCAAGATCTGCTTTTATTTGTCTCGGATTTGTTGGTTTGTTTGAGTGGATTGTTATGACTTTTGGCCTCAAGAATGCAAAAAAGCCACCTATCAACGTGCTATGAATCTTATCTTTCATGATCTCATTGGTGTGATTATGGAAGTGTATATTGATGATGTGGTGATTAAATCGGCTTCACGTGATCCTCATTTAGCCGATTTGCATCTTGCTTTTGAGAGGATGCGCCACTATGGTTTGAAGATGAATCCGCTCAAATGTGCCTTTTGGAGTGTCTACTGGGGAAGTTTCTTGGGTTTATTATTCATGATAAAGGCATAGAGATTGATCCCAAGAGGATAGAGAAGATCAAGGCAGTTCAAGCACCTCAATGTAAAAAGGATTTGCAAAAATTCCTAGGTAAAGTGAACTACTTGAGAAGATTTATTGCTAACTTGTCCGAAGATTATTCCTTTCACCCCCATACTTAAGTTGAAGAATGAAGCTGATTTTGCCTGGGGGCAAGCCAACAATATGCATTTGACAAGATAAAGGAATATTTGTCTTCACCGCCTTGTTCTTCGCGCGCCTAGAAGGGGTGTACCTTTCCGATTATATATCGCCGCCGAAGAGAAGGTGATTGGGGCTGTTCTTACTCAAGAAGATGAAGGAAAGGAGTATGTTGTTGCCTATCTTGGTCGCCGTCTTCTTGATCCCGAGACAAGGTATGCCCATATTGAGAAATTATGCTTATCACTATATTTTGCTTGTTCCAAAATGAGACATTATCTTTTGTCAAGCACATGTGTGGTAGCATGCCAGCCGATGTAATCAAACATATGTTGTTTCGCCAATCCTTTCGGAAGGGTAGGCAAGTGGGCATACGCTTTAATTGAATATGACTTGACTTTTGAACCATTGAGAATTTTAAAGGGTCAAGTTCTTGCTGATTTTATTGTTGAGCATGGTATTAATCTTGATTATGAGGTGAATTATGTCACTTCTACCCCATGGCGGTTATATTTTGATGGATCGGTTTGCAAGGACGGTGCTTTGAGTTGGAATTGTTCTTGTTAATTCTTGTGGTACTTGAATTTCCTATGTCGAGCCGATTGAGTTTCCATGTACTAACAATCGGACCAAATATGAAGCTCTCTTTATTCGGGTTGATTATGTTAGAAGCTATGGGGGTTGAACATGTTGAAGCATTTGGTGATTCATTACTTGTGGTGCAACAAGTTTCCTAAGTGAATGTCAATGTTTGGATGGATCACTACGTGCTCGCCTCGATATGTGCCTTGATTTAATTGGTAAATTTACCGAATTTAAGATTCGGCATATTCCAAGAGAAGAAAATCATAAGGCCAATTTTTATGCTCAACTTGCTTCCGGCTACATCAAGGAAGAGGATCAATTGCATGTGAATTATGTGCAAAGAGCAAACTTGCTTGCTCAACGTGCATCGAGCTTTGAGGTAAGAGATAATTATTTCCACTTACAACATTTGCCGATGCATGAAAGTTTGCTTGTTTGATTCTAGTAAAAATTCGGTTCAACCAAAGTTAATTGGACAAACCGATGTTACTAATGATTTGGGACAGAATGTAAAGTTCTTTTAAATCGGTCTATTTCTTTTTGGACAATGGTAGCACCGATTTAGAGGATTGGAGAACTCCTCTCTTGTCTTTTTTGCGGGATCCTAGTGCCAAAGTTGACAAGAGTGTTCGGGCGGCTTGCTTTCAAGTACACATTGCGTAATGGTGAGCTTTATAGGAGGACTTTGCCAAGACTTGTTGCTAAAGTGTCTAGGGGCTGATCAAGCACGAAAGTGGCAATGGGAGAAGTTCATGAAGGCATTTGTGGTACGCATCAATCGGCTCCAAAGATGAAGTGGTTGTTGAGACGGGCTGGTTTCTATTGGCCTACTATGATGGCCGATTGCTTTCGTTACTACGAGGTTGTGAAGAGTGTCAACGGTTTGGAAATATTCAGCTAGTGCCTACCGCTATGCTTCATCCTATCATTAAACCGTGGCCTTTCCGTGGTTGGGGCTTGGATTTCATTGGACGATTCATCCTCCATCTTCGAAGGGGCATAAGTTCATCTTGGTTGCTACCGACTACTTCACTAAATGGTCGGAAGCGATTCCATTGAAGAACATGACACACAAGGAGGTAATTGAGTTTATCACAGAGCACATTATTCATAGATTCGGCATTCCTCAAACATTAACTACGGATCAAGGGACGTCATTTATGGCGAAGGAAGTAAAAGATTTTGCCGAATCATATAAGATCAAGATGCTCAATTCATCTCCGTATTATGCTCAAGCCAATGGTCAAGCGGAATCAACTAACAAAACTTTGATCAAGCTTATTAAGAAGAAAATAGAGGAACATCCAAGAAGGTGGCATGAGGTCTTGTCAGAAGCTTTGTGGGCTCATCGCATATCGAGGCATGGTGCAACTAAAGTAACTCCTTATGAGCTGGTATATGGTCAAGAGTCGGTGTTACCGTTGAGGTAAATTTGGATGCATATAGATTTGCTAAACAAAATGACCTATCTCCTACTATGTATCATGATTTGATGATGGACAACATCGATGAGGTAACCGACAAGAGAATACAAGCTCTAAAGGAAATTGAGAAAGATAAAGCCCGTGTTGCAAGAGCCTACAACAAGAAAAAGTCAAGAGCAAATCGTTCCAAATCGGTGACTTAGTTTGGCAAACTATATTACCGATAGGGTCGAAGAGCAATCAATTTGGCAAGTGGTCGCCTAATTGAAAAGGTCCTTTCAAGGTGGTCAAAGTGATATTTGGGAATTCCTATGTGCTTGAGTCAACAAGTGATGGAAAACGCCAAGATAAGGCGATTAACGGAGGTATTTGAAAAAGTATTTCCCTAGTGTTTGGCAAGAGGCCTAGTGCTCTCCAAACAATGGCCGATGCATGCATCGCCCTTAGAACAAAAATGGCCGATACATAGTATCGCCCTTAGTCACCGGACAACCGATACGATGGGCATTCGTGTTGTTTGGTTTTCTTTTCTTGTTTTCGTGTTCGTACATCTCTCGCCTGAAAAACGGGGGGCATATGTTGACACCCAAATTGGGTCTATGCTAAATTTGGAATGAGCAAAACATGGAGAGAACAAGTGGCCATTGTTTATGCATGGACAACAACATTTTACATGAACCAGGCGTGTCAAACAATGTCCTAAAATAGCAAAAGGAGCATGCACTTGAAGAAAATTTGGCGGAGGAGAAAAATCAACGCCGCTAGACGCCGGCATTGCATGGAGCCGCGTCCGCGATGGAGCGCCTGGGCGCGTCGGTGCCGCCGCATGCGCGGCTCACAGCGCCTGGGCGCGTCCGGGCGCATGCGTCCCGGGCGTGCATCCGCGCGCAGCTCAAAAATAGGGTCCGATTGCATGGCTCTCTGACCGGACGGCGCGCGCTGGCGCGCGTCCGGCGATGCGCCCGGCGTCGTCGGCATCGTTTAAAAATAGGGTCCGTTTGCATGGCTTATCGGACCGCGTCCGGCGCGCCGCCCGACGCGCGCCCGGCGCTTTATTTTTCGCGTCCGGGCGCCGTTTCGCGATCTGCGCCCGAGATTTTCCTAATTCCGAACCGATTTTATTTCGGGTTGGTTTTTGAAAGTCCTGATGTTTGGGAACGTTTTGGGCGTTTTCCTAAAAGGATAAGACCACCCTCCTCTATATAATAAGAGGTTCATGGCCGATTTGATCCCATCTACATCCAATCGACAACCAATCTATCTCCCCGTCCCGCTTTGTAGGTCATCTTCTTCCCTCAACCCCTCTATCCCCGCTGTTCGCCGGCGAACTCCGCGTTCTACGCCGGCATTCTAGGCGGCCACGCTGGTCCTAGAGCACCCTTCGCGTCGTCCTCCCGACGGGTCTTCCCGAGGTGCGTTCGAGGTCATCTCGGCCGTCACCGAAGCTTCACGCGCCCCTACCGATCTCTAGATCGGTTTTGGGCTGCCACGCTGCGGTGCTCGCGCTACAAGATCGATTGCGGTCTTCGTGGGCGCCCAAGGCCCTCCCGTGTGTTGGTGTGAAGCCCCTGGTTTCGCCAACAAAGAGGGTCATCTTTGCCTTGTTCTTGTTCGATTCTCGATTCCTCCTTCTCGTTCTTGTTGTAACTTTCTATCTTCGGTTCTAGAACATAATGATTGGTATTTTGGGAATAAGTAAGAGAGGTGTGTACCTTGTTCTTGAAAGTGAATTTCTCCTTTTTCCCTTTGATATTGAAAACAATCTTCGCCTGCTCACTGATGACAAACGGCTTTGGCCGAGCATAAGAATGGTCGACCAAATATGATTGTTGCTCTTTCATTTCTTCCTGTCTCTAAATCTGCGAGGAAGTCTGGCGGCACGTAAGAGCCTCTCGATTCCCACACATACGTCTTCAAGGATCCCCTCGATAACATAATGATTGATCTGCAAGCCGCAAGCACATATTCATTTTCCAAAGTGGTTCACTATAAATCTTTTCATAAATTACCTTTGGTAGTATGTTGACGCTTTAGCGCCAAAGTCACGAGAGAGCATTATCGAATGTGTGTTGTCCAATCTTGATTGTAATGACCGGCCTCCCCGGATCTTCCTTTTTAGGTGGCATTGAGTCATCCAACCAACAAATTTTCCCGAGGTCTCTCTATAGTAACGACACGCATTATAAATATCGACAAGGTTTGTAGTTTTTCTAAATCTTCCTGCTGCCCCTAATCTTACCTCGTGGTTAGTGGAACAAATAACTGAGAAATATGAGATTCTATCATCTTATTAAAGCCGTGCTGATTCTTTATAGCTGAAGAAAAGTTTTCCAAACGAGTATTAATAAGTTCAAGAGCTTTATCATTAGTTGCTATTTTTCTTGACAGATTCTCCATGGTCTTACCTTGGTTAACAACAAGATCTCTCAAAGAAGGTTGATAAGTATTAAAATTGTTACCTGGATTGTTACCTTGGTAGTTTCCTTGATAGTTGGGCCTCTGTTGGTTCCAACCTTGATTCTGTTGAGGACGGAAATTATTATTGTTATTGATGAAGTTGATGTCCTCCATAATCTCTGGGCAATTCCTGCCAGTGTGGCCTGTGTTTCCACATTCTTCACACGTCATGTGTGAGTCTTGGATTTGCATTATCGCCTTGGGTTGAGGATCTCTATCCTCTAGCTTCTTCATTATAAGTTCCATTTTAGCGATATAGCATATCTACTTCTTTAAGCCGGTGCATTCCTCTCTTACGAGATTGACGCTCTTCACTCCAACCTTGGTTGGAAGCCATCTTCTCTACAAGTTCTACGGGCACGAGTTAATGTAAGTGATAAGAAAGCACCACCAGGTTTGCGGCATCCATAGTTTCACGAGCACCGGAACAAGCCCATGATAGAAAGTCTGCATTAATGCCCACTTCTCCATCCCATGGTGTGGACATTCTGAAATATATTCTTGGAAACGCTCCCATGCTTCTAGGACTGATTCATCATGCTTTGTTGTTGAAAATTCGATATCTTCCCTCTTAAGGCATTTGTCTTGCCTATAGGAAAGAACTTAGCAAGAAAGGCTGTGGAACATATATCCCATGTTGTATTCTTATCTTTAGTAACATAAAACCATTGCTTGGCCCTTCCCAAAAGTGAGAATGGAAAAGGCGAGCAAGATTGCATCTTCTGATACGTCCTTCATAGTAAATGTGCCGCAAATCTCCGGGAAGTGTTGGAGATGAGCACTAGCATCTTCATGTGCCTTTCCATAAAATTGACTAGCTTGCACCATATTGATGAGCCCCGGCTTAAGCTCAAAGCCTTTGTCTCCAACCTCTACCTTCCGGACCAACGAGAATGTTGTCCGTGGTAGGAGGCGAGAAATTCACGGCGTGTCTTGGTTGCCATAGCTTCAAATTCAGATGTCAAGTCTCTAGTAACTTGATTAACTTCCGATTCAAGAGGTCTTGGTGTCTCGATGATGATGATGATGATGATGTAGGTGCTGTAGTTTGTCTGAGTTTTGCTCTTGCCTGCCTGATTAATTTTTCAGGATCTTCAATATAATTTTCTGGAAGATTCCAATTCATACATATATTTTTCCCTGCATAAGATCAAAACAAAATAGAAAACAGGGGTGAACCTGTTTGAGTATGTGATAATGGGTTCTCAATGCATTAGGTGGTGTAAGGGATCTCTCTGGTTTTCTTATATGATGTGTTCATAAGTTTTTTGGCTAGCACCCTTTCTAACTAGTAAAGTCAGAAACAATACCAACTTAATAGGAATAACACTGCCTAAGTTTTGGCTAATACCCTTCCAAACTAGAGAAAGCCGGAAAGAAGCACTAGAAAAACTTTTGAAGTTAGAAAACATCTTTTTCAAAATTGAAAGATTGACTATGCTCTCCCAAACTAGGAAGTTTTGAAAAACAAAGTCAAGAAAAAATTATTTCTCTAAATAGACTACGCCTTCCCCGCAAGAACGGCGCCGAAATGCTTGTTGATATTTCTTACACGATCCCAATTAGGAAGACGAAAGAAATATATATGGGATATCTATCTAATCATGTTAGCTTGGATATGGGATTAACCTCATGATCCAACAAAGCGGAGTTAGGCGGTGTTAGTAGTGGGATGTAAACTTAGCATCATTATCCATAGTGGAGTTAATCTCACCAGGATATGTACTCAAGGTATACCACTCATTTCTAGGCATTACCTATACACTAGTCTATCACCCTAGCAATAACGCTCAAAGAAATGCGGGGCATGGTATTCTTGATTGGCCTTGATAAAAGAATGAACATGATATCTCGCAAGCGCACATAGAAATACCAATTGTAGCACTTCACCGGGAGTAATCCGGTATCGTATTTATATTTTACCACAGGGGAAGGGAGTCTATGGAAAGTAGAGAGAAAAGGACATCTAATGATTTATATTGTGATTTATTTATGAGATCCACCTTACAAAGTATTGTAATGCCGAGTAGCCATTGTTGGTATTTGCTAAGCCCACGTAAATATTTATAATTTGTATAATCCGCAAGCGCCGCGGATACCGTGAACACTTCACCTGGGAAAGGGTTTTAAATATCGAATCCATAGGGAAACGGGTGAGGGAGACTATGATCTAATCTTAACCCGGAGTAGCACAAGACTTAAGAAGATTGAGGGTATAGAGAGGATTACTAAGATAGCTAAATCTTAATTTGGTAAGTGATGTTGATAGTATTCTTATGGGGATGTACTCAAAGGAAAGTAAGGCCGAAACTCACTATTCCCCCAAAGACTTGTTCCTACTTAGTACTATCCAACGGGATGTGGAGTCCAAAGGAATCAATGGTACTTTCACTACCATGAACTACCACGCTCCTAAGGTAGGGTGTATCTATGAGATACCCGAGCCTAAGCACCACGCTTACACTACGAATATTACCTTCACCTAATGCATTAGATTAAAGTACTCAAAAAGAGAGACTCATAGACCAATAAGAATAAATATAAACAATATAACTTACTAAAAGAAGAAGTAGATTACCGAGTAACTCCAAATGTAGATTAACTTCCACCGAGGTACAAGTATGGAGATAGCATCGACAAAATAGACACTTCCTCCAATTCATTCCCTCTCTCTATCTCTCTTGTTCTAAAGATTAGAACTAATGAGTTCTAATCCTCTTATACTAGCCCTCCTAATTGTAGTTCTAATCTGCTTCTAATTACATTCTAATTCACTAATCCCTTAGAGAGCGATGATCCTTACAAGGGACCCCTCTATAACGAGAGATAATGAGATAGAATGAATTGATAATGAGTTAGGGTTTAACCCCGGGGTCAGGGGTCTTCTTATATAGGCCTTGGCGATGAACGTAAACCCTTGGATCAAACCGACCTTAGCAACGGTGTAGATATTAACCTCAAAGTCGGTAGTAAACCGACATAAAAATATTAACCACCCTGATTGGGCATAATTGCACGGCGGCCGGCACAAAATTGCCCGGCGGCCGTCGGTAATTGCCTCCTCTCAGCCTCTCGCCTCTTCCGTGTCCGCCAGGTAATTGCCTCCTCTCGGCCTCTCGTCTCTTCCGGTGTCCTCCTCGGTATCTTCTAGAATGTTTTAGTCCACTTTTCGGGTTGAGTTACTTCACGGTCAAGTCTTGTCATTGTATGAGATGTATATTCCTAAGTTTCTCCATTCTTCTCTGCATTTTTCTCATTAAGTCCCCGAAAATATATAAATCACCAAAGCTCTTGGAATTATGTTAGTTAAACCCCTAGACTTATGTTGATATTCATTTTAAGCCTTTATTTCATGTTAGTTGACTAGTAATTTTATGCTATAACACGTGTCAAATGACCATATGTATCTAACAATACTCAACAGATAAGTCACAGGATAAAGATAATTATATAATTGATAAATACCCAAGTCTAAGATCATCATAAGCCACTAGTATCATACGAAAGTTATTAACATATTATAGAAAGAATAGAATGAATATTCCTAAGATACTCCTAATCATATATGTCAAATGAATACTACAATTAGTGCAATACATCTAGCTATCATGGCAAGGTTGGATTACTTCTACACATGGCAAGCATTACCAATAACAACCAAGGACGAAACTTGATCATTACCATAATAATAAACTTCGACTAGTCCTACATTCTGGAGGGTGGATTCCAAAGGACTCAACAGACTGTCACTCCCGCGATCTACCACACGGCCCGAAATGTAGGGTGCAATTGCGAATACACGTTGTATAAACACCACGTTTACACATTGCTTATCACCCACATAGTGATCATCTATATGGATGCTATACAATTCCATGCATAAAATATAAAGCAATCTTACTAAACTAAACATATAATCATAGCAAGCATAAACACATATCAATAAGAATATAATAATTATAAAGATCAAAGCCATAACAATTGTATTCTAAATATGAAAGTACTTACAGATCGAATACAAGAGAGAAGTCTCAAGAACGATGATCCTTGCTACTTCTTGACTATCGAACTCAAGATGAACTTGATCTTCAACTAGAACTAGCTAGATAGCTAATTACTTCTAGTATGAACTAGGGCTTAGGTCTAGACTTGGCTAGACTAGATGGGTATGAGTTGATAAATGAGTATGATAATGAAATTGTTATCACCACGGGTCACCGGGTCTTCTTATATAGTACTTGGCGATGAACGTCAACCCTTGGATCAAACCGACCTTCAACAACGGTGTAGATACAACCTCAAAGTCGGTAGTAAACCGACCTAGAAAGGAGAGGTCGACATGTGGGACCCACCGGGCGGCCGGCCTAAATGAGCCTTTGGCGGCCGCCAGCTCCTTCCTCCTCTTGGCCTCTCGGTTCTTTACGGTGTTCTCTCGGTATCTTCTAGAATGTTTAAGTCCACTTTTCGGGTTGAGTTACTTCACGGTTAAGTCTTATCTTCATATGTCTTGTATATTCTCGAACTTTCTCCATTCTTTCTCGCAATTATCTATCAAGTCCATGGAAAGTCACGTAATACCAAAACTCGTGGAATTACATTAGTTAGACCCCTAGACTTATGTTTGGTCTTTAACTTGAGCTCTTATTTCATGTTATTTATCTTATAAAATTATGTTATAACAGGTGTCAACAGTGGTGAGCTCGACGATGCCGTCGTCGATGAGCTCATTGCCCGCGGAGCTCTGGGCGAGGCGTTGGCGAGCTCGGGCCGATGGCGCCGAGCCTGACGACGAGCTCGGCGCGACGATGGCGGGCGCGACGACGAGGTCGAAGATGATGGCGCTTCTTCCTTCAAGGGGTTGCTGTCCACCACTTGCCTCACCGACCTCCGGCGCCGGCCGCCGAGTGGAGGGGCTTCCGCGCCCCTGCACTGGCCCGCGCGTCGACCGCCCCGTAGGTCAAGCGCCGCAGACAAGCAGTTAAGCTCGATCGGGCAGCCACGGTCAACGACCACGCCGAGGCGGCTAAGGCGCCCGAAACTCAGCCGGGCGAGCCTCGATGGCGGCAGGGTGGAGAAGGGGGTCCTGAGGAGACTCCGGCCGCCGAGGAGCGCTGGGCCGAAGAAGCCCGCCCGAGGTCGAGGTTCGCCCCGCACCGAGGAGGTCGCCGCCGAGCACCCGATCGCCAACATCTCTCGACGACGAGGACGCCGAGGCGGCGGAGAGGACCGCGCAAAGCGGGAGTGAAGGCCTGGAGGAGGACCGCGGAGGGCGCCGCCACCCCGAACGCTGTTGCCGCCTGTGGTGTCGCCTTGCCACGGCGATGATTGAGGTCGACGGGCCAAGGTGTCCACGTGCTGTCCGCAAGAACGAGCGCCCCTCCGCCGGTGGGACGCCGCTCTTCCTCCAACGCCGCCCCGGCCGCTTCCACGGCGGCTCCGCCGTCGGAGGACCCGAGTCGCCCCCGGTTGGCGTCGGGAGAAGTGTGCTCGCCGCCTCTCTCGTTCGTCGACATCATGGTGATCGGAGCTCGCTTCGTGGTCTTTCGACTTGCTCATTCGCTTATGCTTTGCAGGTGCGTGAAGCCGTCGTGGGGTACAATCGCCGACGGGAGGCCTTTTGCGGGCCGGTGGCTTCAGGCGATCGACGGCGCCGGGTGCACGGAGATGTGCGCCGAGCTCGGCCTCACGAACTCCAAAGACCGGTTCCTTGAAGCCCGAGCGAGGGAGGCGGCGGGACCTCATCCGCGGGGCGGAGGAGCGGGCTGCCCGGAGGCCCAGGAGAGGGTGGACGCCAAGGCCGCGGAGGCGTCTTTAGCAGCCAGGAGAGGCTTGAGCTCGTGACAAAGCGCCAGCCGCTGAAGATGATGGGGAGCTCGACGCCTTCCGTAAAGCGCCGGAGGACAAAGAGCTCGAGCGCGGGCGCTTGAGGTGAGAGCGAGTCGCCCAAAAGGACAAGGAGGAGATCGCCGAGCGACTCCACCAGCGACACCGAGCTCGAAAGTGCTTTGGCCCTTGTCTTATCGCCTTGTACCTTGGAGCTTAGGGTCGATCGTCCCTCGCCGGGCGGGCCTTAGTTTACGACCACGAGGCTTCCGAGCTGTGGTGCGAACTCCGCGCCTCGAGGCGGAGAAGGATCGGCCGAGGCCGAGAACCACGAGCCGCGGTGCAAAGGAGCAGGGGCTCTATGACGTCCGTGGAGTAAGCGGTGGTCAGTTTTCTACGTTGTGCTCTCGCGGTCTTTCGGCTTGTGTTTTGATCTGCCGTTTTGCTTGTAGGTGAGAAGCGTAACTCTCTCAAGACGGCGCGGAGCTCGAGGACAAGGGCCCGCTCGCTTCTGTTGAAAGCCACTGAGGCACACGCAGCCACGCTACAAGAGAAGGAAGCGACCCGAAGACGAGGGACCAGCGACCTCGCCGACGCACGGAAGGAGCTCGGAGCCTTCAAGAGCGCGCGCCAAGGCCGTGGAGGAGGCCGAGCTCGAAGCGCGCGCACGGCGGACTCGTGGTCCGAGGTCGCAGCCGTGCGATGCCCTCGGGGTAGAAGACGGGTGAACCCGGCCGAGCAAAGTCGATCATCCCGCCGCCGGTGACGGAGGACGCGAAGTCGCCGTTGACGCTTTCTAGCGCAATCATTAGAATCGCAGGTTTTAGAACCCAACCCCGATGACTACGCTTAGGAGACGAGCCGCCGATATCACTAAGTGGGACCACCGTGTCGGTGATAACGCACTTTCAATCAATCGGTGATAGATCTTGCCATAGTTGATATTTCATCCGCAGCGCCGCGGATCTATCATTGTAGCATTTCACCCCGAAGTATTCAGGTATCGTTATTTATATTTTCCCAAAGGAAAGCATGTTGTATAAGAAGTAGCATGACATCCGAATGATGAAATGTGTGCACGCAAAGACCAACTTCGTTCATAACGAGGGTAAGCAATATGGTTTATAGATAGTGTGACACACACATTGGAATCCACCGTAAAGGATAAAGAAAATAGATAAAGAATAAACGAATGTCCGATAGAGTAATCTAATGTATTCTAGTCATGGTCTTACAATAAATAGTTAGGATCATATGCTAACATGATATGAGCATGGTTATGTCTAGGATAACAGGGAGACTTCCCGGTACCATCTGGCCCAATGGAAAGCATTTACGAACTCCTACATCACATGCGAACGTGGAGGGATTACAAGGGACGGACGAGGGCTGTCACAACCCCCCGCCGCCTACCCTCACGACCGTGGCATGCTCTCATATTCGAAGGTGTTGTAATACCCGGGCACCATGCCCGCGTACCAAAGCACTACTCTTGTCCCCTGGGATCCCCACCCTACGGATGGATGGACGGACTAAGACAAGAGCAAACCCGAAAGAACGACGAACCGTTATCCCATCTATAATCATGTTATGCATACGATGATCGATGAAGAACATAAACTCTAATTCATAAGTTAGACCATGAACATAGAAATAGAACTTGCACAATGGAGAAAGATCCATGGAAGATATATATTACCAAAGCTCACTTTGCTCCAAAATTACAAGTCCTCCTTTTGTAGCTCTTCTACTCCAATACTTGCCAAATAAGAAGAAGAAGAAGATGGTGGTGGTGGAGAGTGAGGTAGAGAGTGTGAGTGTGCTTGGTGTGGTGACTCCAAGTGTGGTGTGTGGAATGAGGGAGAGGGAGGAGGTATTTATACACAAGAGAGAGGTGCTAAAAAGACTAAACTACCCCCCTAACCGACCTCCTTGACACGCCCAGTGTACGATGAACCGGGCTCTCCACCACCGCACCGACCGTTTGAGCACTAATGGCACAGCCTCGAGCCGGATGGGCTCGAATCGCCCCATCGGTGCGGGCGCACCACGGGTGCGGGCGCACCCCCCAGGCATGGGCCGCCCGTGTTTTGTCGTGTCGCCTTGATTTGGCCCGAGAAGTTGTACCATGGGCTTGACTCGTCCGGTTAATGCGATTTGGTCCATTTCCATCCCGGGCTTGATATCTTTGAGAATGCGCTTTTCAGGATGGCGTACTTTGGACGTATTTCCACCTGTATTTATTATAAATACATAAAATACATTTCGAACACTACAAGTGGAAATATGTTAGTAATATATGTATATGAGTATAAAAGATATAGTTTTATTCCCTTTATGGTAGTAAGTTGACGGGAAAAATATGTCGTTAGTGACCGTCAACAATGTCGCGTGGTTCACAAGGCGGTCACGTCGTGTTCGCCCACTACCCCAGGTTCGAGGTCGACATCGTGGAAGAAGGGGTGGCCGCCGGGAGCCGACGACGACGAGGTGGAGCGGAAAGCCGCCGCCGCCGAGGCCGCGACCACGAGTTGTCCGTCGAGCTCTTTAAGCTCGGCCGCCGAGGAGCTTGATGTCTCGAGCCCCCGGCCGGCGAAGGCGGTGCGGCCGAGGAGCCCGCCGAGGAGGAGGAAGCCACGCAGACGCCCCCGCCGAGGAGTCGATAGCTCAAGACCCACCTGCGCAAGAGTAGGAGCTCGAGGCCGAGCCTCTTTCCGTGATGAGTTTTTAAGTCCTCGTGCTTGAGGCAACTTGTAAAAACTATGAAAGTTCGTGGCTTAAAGGGAACCGTGTTTCTTCTCTTATCGCACTTCGCTTCTATTTTGACTTTTTTGTGAGCTCATAGTTCGAGAGTCGCAGGTGGGCCGTTCCTCGCTGGCCGCGGGGCGCTGGAGGTCGCAAGCGCCGCACCATACTCAAGTGGCGAGCTCGGGACTTAGTCGTTTTGGAACGCCGTTTGAGTTAAGAGAAGAGGATGTGGGTTCGTGAGATTGAGCTCGGCGTTGAGCTCGAGCTCGTAAATTTTGCGAAAAAAACGGTGTGTTAAAAACGTGGGGTGTGCACCCCGCTCCTTGTAGCCCCGAAAGCAAGGGTGGGTCTTTGCCGGGGGGCAAAGGCCAGCCGTTGCTCACCCGACGAGGACGATCAGCCCTAAGCTCGAAATGCTTGCACAGATTTTTTGCATCGAATCGGTGTTTTATTGAGCTTTTGCAACTAAAATATTTTGAAGTACATTCAGGGGGTAAAAGCGACGTAGGCGTTCGATGTTCCATGCGTTGGTGAGGACTCGGCCTTGGTGGTCTTTTGAGCTTGTATGTGCCGTGCCTCAAAGACTTGGTCGATGGTGAAGGGGCCTTCCCATGGTGCCGATAGCTTGTGCCGGTCCTTCGAGCTCAACTCGTCAGAGGACGCTAGATCCACCGACGCTGAATGCTCGCCCCTTGACGTGGCGATCGTGGTAGCATCTCATGGACTGTAGGTACTTGGCGGAGTGGATGAGCGCGATGTCACGAGCTTCATCGAGCTGGTCGGCGGGCGCCTTCGAGCAGCCTTCGCTTGTTGCGCTCGTCGAAGGCCTGGACGCGGGCGAGCCATACTCGAGGTCGGTGGGGAGCACGGCCTCGGATCCGAAGATGAGGGGAAAACGGCGTCCACCCCGTGGCTCTGCTTGGCGTTGTGCGAAGACTCCATACGACCGAAGGGAGCTCGGCGAGCCACCGGCGGGCGATTTCTCGAGCCTCTTGAAGATGCGTGACTTTACGCCCGTAGGATCATACCATTAGCTCTTTCTACCCGCCCGCTGGTCCTCGGATGGCTGGCGGAGGCCGTGTCGACGCGGATGTCGTGGTCGTTGCACCAGCCGATGAAGACTTCTCCCACGAAGTTGGTGCCGTTGTCAGTGATGATGGAGTTTGGGACCCCAAAATGGTGGATGATGCCGGTGAAGAACTTGACGGCCTCCTCACCGGATCATACGATGGGCATGACCTCAATCCACTTGGAGAACTTGTCGATGGCGACGAGGAGGTGCGTGTAGCCCCCGGCGGTCCTCTTGAAGGGTCCTATCATGTCGAGCCCCCAGACCGCGAATGACCAGGTGAGAGGGATCGCCCTGAGGGACTCGCGGCCGGGAGGTGGGTTTGCTTGGCGAAGAACTGGCAACCTTCGTAGCATTGGACAACTCGAATGGCGTCGGCGACGGCGGTTGGCCAGTAGAAGCCCTGGCGGAATGCCTTCCCAACGAGAGCTCGAGGTGCCGCGGTGATGGCCACACTCACCGGGCTGGATCTCCTTATTGAGCTCTTCTCCCCTCGCCAAGGTGACGCAGTCACCGAGGACGCCGGAGGCTCCGCCCGGGTATAGCTCTTCCCCGACGAGGACGAAGGACTTGGCTCTCCGAGCCAGGCGTCTCGATTCTTCTTGTCCGGGGGGAAGCCTACCCTCCCCGAGCCATTGTAGAAGAGGGATCCGCCAATCGAGCTTTGGAGCCGTCGCGGTCGAGTTTGATCCAGCCCCCCGCCAGCCCCGAGCACAGCCGGGCCCGAGCTCGTAGCCAAGCAAGCTCTCGCGTTGGGTGAGCTTGAGCTCGCGGAAGCGTCGACTTCCATGGGGTCCGAGCCCAGGGCATCGGCGACCGAGTTCGCGTCAGTCGTCGACGGCTCCCCCTTGAGCCGTATCGATGGCTTGTGCTGCTCATGCATGAAGACACCCGACGGGACCGGCAGACGATCCGACGCGAGCTTGGCGAGGACGCCGGCGCCGTTGTTGAGGTGACGGTGGGCGTGATTGACCTCGAGCCCATGAAAGTATTCTTCGAGCTCGCGGACCTTCGGTGATACGCAATCATCTTTGGGTTGACGCATGCGACCTCTTTCATGACCTGGTTTTTCACGAGCTTCGGAGTCGCCCCGACCTCGAGGTGCCGATCCGAGCTCGCTGGCGAGCGTAGGCCGCTCACCAGAGCCTCGTACTTGGCCACGTTGTTGGGCCGTAGGGAAGTGTAGGCGGATTGAATACTTCATGCGCACTATGTTCGGGGAGGTGAAGACGAGTCCGACGCCGGCCCGCATTTTTTGGCTGCACCCGTCGAAATACCCAAGACTCGATGTCGCCGGGCTCGGGAGTCGGCCGACTCGGTCCACTCCCCGCGATGAAGTCGGCGGGGCCTCGAGATTTTATGGCGTCCCCGGGGCGTAAGTGATGTCGGCTCCCATGAGCTCAACGGCCCCATTTGGCCATGCGCCCGTAACCTCGGGGCCGCGAATGACCTCGCCAAGGGGGTATTGGAGAAGACCGCGACCGGGTGGGAGTCGGCGAGTGTCTCGAGCTTGCGCCGGTGATCGCCAGCGGCGCATAGCGCAGCCGAAGTGAGTGTATCGAGTTCTTGGTGTCGGTGAGGACTTCACCGATGAAGTACATCGGGCGCTGTACTTTGAGTGCGTGCCCTTCCTCCTCTCTTTCGACGACGAAGCGGTGCTCACCACCTTCGAGGTGGCCGAGATGTAGAGGAGGATTGGTTCGTTAAGCGATGCAGTGCGACAAGCACGGGTGGGTTTGCAAGGAGCCGCCTTCATGAGTCGAGGGCTTGCCGGGCCTCGCCGGTCCAAACGGTGCGCTTCGGTTTTTCTTCAAAGAACTTGTACAATGGGAGGCTCCGTTCCCCGAGCCGGGCTATGAATCGACTCAAAAAGGGCGAGATACCTCGTAAGTCAGCCGCGACGCTCTTGACATTTTTAATCGTCCCCATGCTCGTGATGGCGGTGATTTTTTTTCGGGTTGGCCTCGATGCCGCCGCACGCGAAACGATGAAGCCAAGCAACTTCCCTCGTGGGACCCCAAAAACGCATTTTTGGGGTTGAGCTGAACTCCAAACTCGCGAGCTTGGCGAAGACCTTTCGAGGTCGGGGGATGAGCTCCTTTGAGCGTTTTGTCTTGACAACGATGTTGTCGACGTGACGCCTCCACGAGCTTCCCGAGGAGCTCTTTGAAGACTTTCTCGCATGCACCTTTGAAAGGTGGCGCCGGCGTTTTTCAAACCGGCGGGCATTGTTACGCAATGGCAATCGCCAAATGGAGTGATGAAGGAGGTGGCGAAGCTGATCGAGCTCGCTCATCGCGATCCGGTGGTAGCCGGAGTAAGCGTCGAGAAAACAGAGTGTCTCGCACCGGAGGTGGAGTCAACAATTTGGTCGATGCGCGCAAAGGAAACGGATCCTTTGGGCATGCTTTGTTGAGACCCGTGTAATCAACACACATTCTCCATTTCCCATTCTTCTTCTTAACTAGTACGGGGTTGGCTATCCACTCGGGATGAT
Source organism: Hyparrhenia diplandra (assembly GCA_015847255.1). Taxonomy (NCBI): domain Eukaryota; kingdom Viridiplantae; phylum Streptophyta; class Magnoliopsida; order Poales; family Poaceae; genus Hyparrhenia; species Hyparrhenia diplandra. Next base: position 65,009 of record JADLZK010010770.1, on the reverse strand, counting down.
ATACCTCCTTGATAAACCTAGCGGCTAAGAGCTTATCTATCTCCTCGGCGATTGCCCGGCGCGCGATCGTCGTCGAAACGCCTAAGCCTTTTGCTTCACCGGCCGAGCCGGGTTTGATGTTCAAGGAGTGCTCGGCGACTTTCCTCGGTATGCCCGACATATCCGAGGCCCTCCACGCGAACACGTCGAAGTTCACGCGGAGGAAGTCGATGAGCTCAGCTTCCTATTTGGGGTGAGCCCGCACCCACGGAGAGGTGCGCCCGTCCTTGTCGACCGTGACCTCCTTGGCGTCCTTCTCGGCCTCGAACGCGTGCCCGTGACCTTCTCGAGCCCCGGTGGAAGAGCTCGTGCTCACCACCTTCTCGGGAGCTCGACGGCCGAGCTCGTGCTCGCCATCTTCTTGAGCTCGGGAGTCCTGGGGTGTTGGCCCAGCCGTCATCTTGGGCAGCATCTGCCGATCTCGACCGCGGCGATGGCAGACATGGACTCACGGCAGCCTCACAAACAATGCATGCTCGAAGGTGGAGTCGACGGTGATGACCCCCCTTGGTCCAGGGATCTTGAGCTTGAGGTGGGGAGTTGGGGGACGGCCATGAACTTCGCGATAGCACGGCCGCCCAAGAGCGCGGGTAGGCGTTTCCCGAAGGGAAGCACCTCGAACGCGAGGACCTCCTGCGTGGTTGTCCGGGTGCCAAAGGTGACGGGAGGTCAATCCGCCCGAGCTGGACCATCTCGCTTCCCTAAGCACCACGCCATGGATTGGCTCCCGCAAGGGCGGAGTCGCGCCTTTGGGATGCCAAGGGCTTGGAGCGGATATAGAGGGAGGTTGAGGCCGCTGCTATCGGCCCATCGCCACCTGCCGAGGCGCTTGGTGCCGGCGATGGGGTCGACGACGAGCCGGTACCTCCCCGGTAACGGGATGTGTCGGGGTGGTCCGCTTTGTCAACGTGATCGCCGAAGTTCGACCACTTGAGGTAAGTGGGCGCCGCAGGTTCGTGAAGAGGACCTCGCCGCAAGTGAGCTTTTGTCGGGCGCTGACTCGTGAATCGGAGCTCCTCCGAAGACCACGCTGACGCACCGCCCTCGATGTAGATGTCGCCGCCGAACTCGCCGGAGCCGGCTTGGCGGCCTTGTCGCCGCCGCCCTTGTCTCCTCCCCGCAGCGTTCCCATCACGTGCTTCTTCATGAGGCGACAATCCTTCATCTTGTGCTTGACCGGGCCCTCGTGGTGCGGGCACGGTTCCCTCGAGCATCTTGTCGGCGTGCTCCTTGGGGATGAACGGCTTGCCACCCTTGCCGCCGCCTTGCGTTTGTTCCGCCACGGCCACGAACTCGTCGTCGTTGTCGCCGCGGGGCGCTTGTTCTTCTTGTTCTTCCTCTTGCGAGAGCTCGAGCCCCGGCTTCCTCGCCGTCGCCCTTGGTCCCGTGAAGATCTCTAGATTGGTTTTGGCTAATTGATGACACCCTTAGGACTAATCTCTCTATGCTAAGTGTTTGATTTAGTTGGAGATTGGTCAAGCCGAGGATGGTGCATGGTGGTCATGGTGAATGGGTCGAGGTGATCCAATTGATGATCAAGTGCACATCTTGGCATGTTTCGAGGATCAAAATGGGCTCAAGGCAAAGGTATATCATAGGGCCATTTTGATTTTACACTCAAGACACCATAGAGGGTGTGAGTGGTTATAGGATCGATAAGCCGTACTATAAAGAGGGAAAACTATCGTACATATCGATCCTCATGTGCCTCTAGGTTCAAAATCATTTGCATGCATTCTAACCTAGAGAGCTAACCCGACCTTCGAAATTGTTTGTAAAAATGCTAACACACGAGCTCACGGTGATGTACACGTGGTGGTGTTGGCACATTCTGGCGGTGATGGTTGCGGGGTTGAGATGGGTTTGGGTACCGCTTTCGAGAAAATGAAACGCGTCTATTTTCTATTGGCCGGATGCATCGTGGTGGTGAAAACATGCTATCTCTCGTGCTCAAGTTGGTATACTTGTTGAGTAGCATGTCGGAGTCGGGCGGCGCAAATCGAAAACCTCGATTGCAAAAGTGACCTCCACGCCGGACCCGCCGACGTGAAGCGCTGGCGCGCTGGCGTAGTGTTGAGGGGCTGGCCGGGATGCTCGACGTCCGGCGCCTCACGATGCGGGCTCGATGAGTCCCGGCGTCCGCCGCCTACCGGGCGAGGCGGGATCGGCCAGCTCGGCCTTGAACGGCGCCTAACGCTCGCTGGCGCGTCGCGCTGCCACGACGCGATCGTCCAGAGCATGTCACACGGGAGGTCGCCGACGCCGGCGGCGCCGACGCTGCACGGGCGTATGCGCGCCTTGCGCGTCCGGGCGACGCGTGTCGCGTGGTGCCCGGTGCCGGGTTGGCACGGCGTGGCGGCGTCCGGGCGCAGACGTTTTTCGACGTCTTTGAAAGTAACGGCTCTATTTCGAGGGGTTGGCTATAAATACAACTTTGGCCGGCCATGGGAGGTCTCTTGGTCATTTGAAATCATTCCTAACACCTCTAGAGTTGAGCACACATCCTCCTCCTCACTCCCTTTGCTTGAGAGCATCATTCTAGTGAGTTGAGGTGATTCAAGTGCACTTTGCTTTAATCTTTGCATCTAGTGGCACTTGGGGATCATTGTGAGCCGGTGGTTTTTCTTGTTGCTCTTGAGAGCACCACTCCTAGCCGGCTTGGTGATTGGTGGAGGCGTTGGCAAGAGAAGGTGAATGTTCTTGGCCACCTCCGTGATTTTGTGAGAGGACCGTGCATCCTCGTCGGGATGACGAATTGCAAGATAATACATTGCTCGTGTCGGTGAGTACCTCTCATTTGCTTTGGGTTCAAGAAGCCTAAAGGCATTTGGCTTGGAGTGAGCTCCACCTTGACCCACACGTGAGAAGGTCGACACAACGGAGACGTAGCTTGAGGGTGCTCAAGTGAACTTCAGGGTAAATCATTGTGCCTCTCCTTTGTGATTGTTGTCTCTTCGCATTTGGATTCATTATACATATTGTGACAACATCCCCGGTGATTGGATTGACTAGCCTCGACATTGTGGTATATCACTTCTACACACTTGCATTACTTTCATATATATTGTGCTAGTGTAGTTTGAGTAGAATCGCTTAGTTGCTTAAACTTGTTTAGAGTAATCTAGCTTGTTCACCTAGTTGGTAAAGTAGTGACTTAGCCTTTGTGTGTGAACTAGAGATCATAGCAACTAGAATTGTCAATAGGAGGCTTGCCGACAAGTAGAGCTAGAGCAAACGCGTTTATAAGCCTTTTGTTATTCTAACAAGTTTGTCTAGTGTTTTGTAGAAAATTTTATTAGGCTATTCACCCCCCTCTAGCCATTTAGGACCTTTCATCCTGCCCTTGCCCATGACGGGCGGAGACAGCGTCCTCCCCTCGGCGTGTCGTGTGGCGAGGTCAAGGAGCTCCTTCACGGTCCGGGGCTTCGACGCCGAGCTCGCGGATGAGGCTCTCACGGTGGTGGTGCCGAAGGTGAACGCGGTGATGATCTCGAGTCGGAGGCCTCGAAGAGGTTGTTGCGAGAGTTTGGAGAAGCGCCCGATGTAGTCGCGCGGCTCTCCCCCCTTCTTACGCTTGCAGCCTCGCGGTCCCACGCCGTGCTCGGCACGGTGTAGGTGCCCTGGAAGTTGCCGACGAGAGACGTCGCGCAAGTCCTCCGATTGCGGGATGGTGCCCTCGGGAGGTGCTCAAGCCACGACCGCGCCCGGTCTGCAGGTAAAGCGGGAGGTTGCGGATGATGAAGTAGTCATTGTCGCGCCTCCGCCTCGACAGGCCGAGACGGTAGTCCCGAGCCACGTGGGCGGGATCGGTCTCCCCGTTATACTTCGCGCCGAGGTCGGAGCCCGGAAGCGAAGGAAACGGGCATCGTGGATGCGTGAGCCGAATGCCCTTGGCCTCCTTGAGCTCGGCTCGGCGGCGCGGCGATCTCGGAGAGGCGGGCTCCGCGAGCGGCGCTCGGGCGTGGGGCTCTTGCTCTTGTCTTCTTATTTGTTGTAGCGGCCGCCACGCCGCTTTCCGCGTATGTCGCGTGGGCGGTCGTCGCGGGCGGTGTTTGTCATCATCTCGGGGGCGTTCTTGCCGGCCTTCGAGCTTCCGCCTTGCGCCGGCGTTGATGGTGTCACGTGCATTGCGGTTCTCCGCCGACGCCGGGCGCCGCGTGGACATCGGGATGAGAGGAGGCCTCGTGCTCCTCCCCGCAAACGGCGGTGACGCCGAGCTTGCCGCTTGCTGAACGGGCCGCCTCGCGAGGAGCCTCTTGAGCTGCTCGTGGGTTCTCCATGCCTCGGGCTCCTCGGGGGGCGAGCAACGGCGAGGAGCATCGCGCGCGACCGCCCCCGTGTTCCGAGCGCCCCCTCCCGAACACCGGCGGAAAGGCTGCTCGGGGCCCTCGTCACGGTTGATGGTCCCGCACTTCGCGAGCTCGGGCTTGTGCTCGGCGGGCCGCTCTTCCTCCCCGTCAGCGAGGAGGGCTTTGCGCTCTTGTGCGCCGCGCGCTCAGCCCTCGAGCCCGTCGAGGCGAGCTTTGACACGGTCCACCGGCGGCTCAGCGGCCGTAAGTGCGCGGAGGGCCTGGGTGTGCTTTCGGATGAGTCGCTCGGGCGCTCTTCTACCACACCCTCGGGGTGTGGCACATGTAGGCGGGACGACGGGTCGACGTCCATCGGGCTCATCTTGTCGAGGGCGAGCTCGAGCTCGGAATGCCGGCCGTCCGGGGGCTCGTCGCCTGTGGTGGGGTAGCCCCATTGTCCGCCGGGTACATCCCGGCGTGAGCCGCCAGAACTTCGTCGACCGCCGGACGTCCCTCTCCCGCGGCTGCGGGGACGGCGTTGGCGATGGAGAAAGTCACGTCCCCGAATAGAGCCCGCGGTGGGCTCGCGCCCTAGGATGTTCGGGAGGAGGTCCTTGATGAGGACGAAGAAGCGGTCCGCCGCCATGCGGATGGGGCTCGCAGGGCGAAGTCGGGTTCGAGCCCACGCTTGCCGGCACGTAGTCGGCGGCGCTGCGGAGCGGCCGGACACGTCCTCACGCCGCATCGGGCGGGTGAAGACGGCTCCCGGCGAGGGGATCGCTCCGGCGGTGTTGACTCGGTAACCAACGACAAATTAAATACCGTCAACACAACACCAAAACAACCTAGAAATAGGAATTTCAACTAACATATTCCAAAGTTTTGGTGTTTATTTGGACTTGCGGGTACAAACTCATGGATGATCACTTTGGGCCAAAAAGACAAAGAAAAAGAAATAAAATCAACAAATAGAAAAAGGCCCAAAGGAGCAAATGGCAAGCCCAAACAAAAATCGCAACAAAAGCGTCGAAACCCGGCCGGGCCCAGTTCACCTTACAACTTTTCAAAGCAAGGGAAGCCCGGCCTTAGCCGGCCCGCCAAAGCCGGCCTCGGGTCTTGTGCGCGCACCACCTAGTGCGGCCGCACCTCGCCGAGGCGGTTCAAGCCCGGCCGGGGGAGGGTTTGTTACCTTCCAAAATCGGTGAAACCGACGTGGGATGGTCGGTTTGGCGTACATGGAAGGTTTTCCTAGGTCGGTTTGGGTGTTTTTAGCACTTAGGTCCCTCTCCCTTGTGTATAAATAGACCCCCTCTCTCCCTCTCAAAAAGCAATAAAAATTCAAAGGAGAAACCAGTCCACTTGTGCAAGAGAGTAGAATTAGATCTTCTTCTTCTTCTACTTCTACTTCTTCTATTCTATCTCCCAATTCTAGAGAGTGAGAGAGGGAAAGGCTAGAAAGAAGCTTGATTCTTTCTACCTGAGTTGCTTGGTTAAGCCCCTCGGTGTTCCGCGGTTCCTAGGAGGACGGAGTGCGGGACTTGTCGGTACCGCCCGGCAATACCTCTGCAAGCTACTTACACTTTGCAAAGCGCCTTGTGATTATCTTGCGACTATTTAATTTCCATCGTATATTTTTCAGCTGTTGTAGACTTGCGGGATTGGTAGATCGGTTTACGTTAGTTCTTGGTGGAGGAACTCTTTGACCGGGGAACCTTGGCCAACATCAAGAACTCGTGACCAATAGTGCAAACGTGGTGTTTGGACTAGCGTTCACCTACCTTTTGCGGTGCATCCCACGGTTGAGGGGGTAGGCGGCTTGGTCGTGACAAGCCTTGTCCGTCCTTTGAAATCCCCCCACGCTCGGGGGGTCGTAGAGCTAATTACGACACACCGCCCTTTGGGCGTGGGCCGGTGCCCGAAGTGAGTAGACAAATGACTTTAGGAATCACTTGCACGAAAACTTAGCCTATAGATACCTCGCTACTCTCGTAAAAACAAACCCTTGCCTTAGGTTGACATAGACACGAAAAGGCTGCTGCGACCATCCCCGTGTAAAATACGATACCACGCTTACCACCGGTGAAGTGCTACAACGGTATTTCCGTGCGCTATTGCGGATTTCTCTGTGCGTAAGAAACACCAACAAGCATTTCGGGCGCCGTTGCCGGGACGGTTGTCGAGTTATATATCGAGCCGAGTCAACCTACGTATCGGTAGTATCCTTTAAACAAAATTACCAAAAAGTTCCTCGTTACCCATGGAGCAACCCACTATTCAAATCCCATGCGTTCCCCCAGGGCGAGCTCGTAGAACCACGCCTATCCGCGGCCAATCACAGCTTCCGAATATGAGCTCCGCCCGGGCTTTATAGCCATGGTTCGAGGCCGAGCCTTTTCGTGCTCGAATATGAAAACCCCTATCATCACTTACGGGAGTTTGAGCAGCTCTGTGGGCGCCCGACAATTGCGTGCATGACACATGACACGTTGAGGTGGAAGTTGTTTCCGTTCTCTCTTGAGAGGGCGACTCAATGGTACGCCCATAACGTAGGGTTGGTAAACGGAGAATGGGAAGAATCTGCGGCGTATTCTCGTAGCGTTCTACCCGATATCTAGAATCGCGCCCTGCGACAAGAGATACTCAACTTCCGACAAATAGAGGGTGAAACCTTAGGTGCAGCCTCGGGACCGGGTTTACCACGCTTACACGATCCGGCCCGCACTGTCCATACCAAACCACGTGCTTTTACAAAGATTTTTGGCTAGGATTGGACAGGGCGACTGCCTGCCGCTTGATTTAGCCGGAGGGTCATTTTCACATAAAACCACAAATGGAAGGAGAAGCTCTCCTAAACCGTATTCTTGAGAATACCCCTCCGCTAGAACCCATCCGAGTAGAACCCAGCGTAAAACCGGAGGAAGTCTCTTCGGGCGAAAGCCGAACCTTTTAAACCCATAGAGAGACCCTCGCCCGAACGAGAACATAAGGAGACCGTATGCGCGGATCTCCCGTTCTTCGAGGTTGACCTTACCGATCAATTCGGTGACACCTCGAAGTACGAACAATGGAAGAAACCACCAGGTCCCGGCTAGCCTCGAACAACCCCCTCGATAAACTCTTTCTCCGTGAGTCCGTTAAGGAGCTAATAGCTATAATGAGCACGGAATGGTTGCGAGAGGAAGGACCCTCTTTTTGAAGAAATTCGGATAAGTGGCCCCTCTACACCAATCCATTGCAAATACCGGGAGACCGGGTGGAAGTCATGTATAACCCTCGTTGTGGGAATAAACATAATGTCCGAAACCTTCGCACAAGCCTCGGACGAGGAAAACCGTTAGGACCCCCACAACACGGACCTTGCGCATAGCACCACGAACCACCATTGAAAGCGTGGAGGTTATACATGAACAAATCTTCCAACACAAGGATGTCAAATTGTCTCTGGATTTTCATATTTTTTGATATCCAAGACTTCGACATCCTAATCGGGCATCCCTTGGAAAAAGATTCTTGATCTACCAACATCCGGGGATTTAGATGTCAAACTTCGGGAAGAAGAAGTTTTCTATCCTAGTTACTCGAGCTAAAAACTTCGGTAAATGAACCCTTCCTTGAGTACGACACGCCCGAGGAGGTCATGGGAGTTATGCTATATGAGAACCCGTAAAACAGACCTTGAAAAAGACGCCCAATTCTTCATTGAAGAAGAGGGCGATTCGGGGAACTCATAGAACTTCCCAAAGAGGAAGAGCTAACTCGGCCTCCGTTAAGCTTAAACCCCTACCCCTGTGCCTACGCTATGTCTTCCTAAACGGCGATTCACAAGCACCGGTCATCATAAGCGATAAGCTTAGTGACCGGGAGACCACCCCACTCATAGCCGTCTTAGAGAAACATAGATCGGTCTTCGGGTATTCCCTTCAAGATCCGAAAGGGTAAGCCCAACACTATGCACACATCGCATACCTATTGACCCCGACAAGCATACCCCATCATGCGAACCCCAGCGCAGGCTCAATAATGCGATGCGTGAAGTCGTGAAGAAGGAAGTTCTCAAGCTTCTTCACGCCAGGGATTATCTATCCTGTACCACACGTGATTGGGTTAGCCCACCAAGTGGTCCCTAAAAAGGGAGGAATGACGGTGTTGAGAACGCTAAAAACGAACTCATTCCACAAAGACAAGTTACGGGTGGAGAATGTGTATTGATTACGTAAAACTTAACAAGGCAACAAAGAAAAGATCACTTCCCGCTGCCCTTTATTGATGAAATGTTGGGCGGTTAGCGAAACACTCTTTCTTCTATTTCCTTGACGGGTATTCGGCTACCACCGATCCCGATCCACCTAATGACCGAGCAAGACCACGTTCACATGCCCATACGAAACCTATGCCTACCGTAGAATGTCATTTGGGCCGTAATGCGCCTGCTTCTTTTCAGCGGTGCATGATGTCTATCTTCTCAGACATGATCGAAGAAATCATGGAGGTCTTCATGGACGATTTCTCCGTCTATGGTAAGACCTTTGAAAGCTGTCTGAAGAACCTAGACCGGGTCTTGCAGCGATGCCAAGAAAAGGACCTAGTACTTAACTGGGAAAAATGCCACTTTATGGTCCGAGAAGGCATCGTTCTTGGGCACCTCGTGTCCGAGAGGGGGATAGAGGTAGACAAAGCTAAGATAGAAGTTATCGAAAAACTACCACCCCCAGTGAACGTCAAAGGTATCCGTAGTTTCCTAGGCCACGCAGGGTTTTATAGAAGATTCATAAAAGATTTTTCGCAAATCGCTAGACCTCTTACGGCCCTGCTAGCCAAAGATGTACCCTTTGACTTCACGGATGAGTGCTTGCACGCTTTCAAAACCCTAAAGAAAGCACTCATCTCGGCCCAGATCATCCAACCCCTGATTGGTCGTTGCCATTTGAAATCATGTGCGATGCTAGCGACTACGCTATTGGTGCGGTCCTAGGCCAAACCAAGGACAAAAAGCACCATGCCATCGCATATGCTAGCAAAACTCGACGGAGAGCCCGGCTTAATTACGCCCGCGACGTAAAAAAAAGCTCCCCGGCAGTAGTCTTTGCTATCGAGAAGTTTCGATCCTACTTAGTGGGCGCAAAAATAATCGTTTTTACGAGACCATGCTGCCCTTAAGTACCTTCTCACCAAAAAGGATGCGAAAACCTCGCTCGATCCGCCGGATTCTTCTACTCCAAGAATTTGATATAGAAATAAAAGATAAAGGGAGTAGAAAATACGGTTGCGGATCATTTGTCGCGTATGCGGGTAACTAACATGCAGAACCACCAATTAACGACTACCGCGACGACATGCTACTCAAGGTGTCGCACTTCAACCCATGGTACGCAAACATTGTGAATTACATGGTTGCGGGATACGTACCACCCAGGAGACCAAAGCGGAAGCTCCAAATGGAGAGCGGCGGCACCTATGGGATGACCCATATCCGTATATTGGGTGTGTGCGGACGGCTTGCCGAGAAGATGCGTACCTAGGGAGGAAGGAATGCGGATCATCGAGAAATGTCATGCATCTCCCTACGCCGGACATCCGAGTATTTCGCACACAAGCCAAAATTTGGCGGTGCGGATTCTTTTACGCCGACAATGTGCGACGACACGAAAAGAGTTCATCAAAAGATGCTACAACCGCCGGAAGACGGGGAACATCACACAGCTCGTGATGCAATGCTCCTACACTACAACCTTCAAATAGAAATATTTGATGTGTGGGGGCATTGATTACATGGGGCCATTCCGAAGTCCCATGATTGCGAGTATATCCCGGTGGCGTGGACTACGTGTCAAAGTGGGTAGAGGCAATACCATGCGGAGGCGGCGATGGCAAGCACGCACGCAAGATGTTCCATGAAATCATTTTCCCCGTTTCGAACGCCACGCATGGTAATCGCTGACGGAGGATCGCATTTCAAGGACAAGTCATTCGGGGCATTCTTGAAGGAGCTCGGCACTCCGCACAATATCGCTACCCCTTATCATCCGCAAACCAGCGGGCAAGCGAAACCTCCAATAAACAAATCAAGAACATCCTACGTAAGACGGTCAACGAGATGGGAAGGGTTGGAAGAATAAGCTACCCGATGCTCTCTGGGCATATCGGACAGCATACAAAGCCCCCATCGGCATGTCACCTTACCGGTTGGTCTATGGCAAAACTTGCCATTTACCGCTTGAGCCGAACACCGAGCTCATTGGGCCATCAAGAAGTGGAATATGGACGCGGACTCGCGAAAAGAACCGTCGAGACAAATCTCGAACTAGAAGAATGGTGAGAGAAGGCGTACCACCCGCAAAGCTCTACAAAGAGCGCACAAAAAAGATGGCATGATCACGCATCAAACTCAAAGAATTCACCACGGGAGACAAAGTACTCCTATTCAATTCCCGGGTGAAATTATTCGCGAAGGGAAGCCGAGAAGCAAATGGAAAGGACCGCATAACCGTCATCAACACATCGCCACATGGCGCAATCACAATTCAAGATGACGCAGGTGAAATACAAAAGGTAAACGGTCAACGTCTTAAGCTTTTCTTCGAACCAAGACTGATCTTAACCAAGAGCTCGATAGAATAGATTTATGCTTTGAGAATTAATTAATAATGATCAGCATTTACCAAAAAAAATAATAATAGTAATAATTATATTTATATATAATAATAGTAAAACATAAAAGTTATCTATGTAGTTTTTAATTAAGTATTTGCCTTTTTATTTTCCTTTTATTCTATTAAATTTATCTTTGGTCATTTGCTACACAAAGAATATTAACTTTCTAAATTAAATCAAAGCATAAACTATTTTCAAAATTCAAATTTGAGAATCAATTAGAGATCAAGAAAGAAAGGAAACGCGTTCTCGCGCGGCAAACCCCGATTCAAAACTTTTCTAAAAGGAAAGAATTGTGGACGAAAAGCTCGACCCGGGGGGCCTTTTGGGTGGTGCGCTACAAGCGCCACCACTGTGCGCCCGCACCACAGGCCGGCTCCGCTTCGGCTGGGATTTCACCCATCACCTTCCTATTTCTCATAACCTCGCAATGGTGAGGTGCGCTTCGCGAGATTTTAACCTGCTAAAACAGAGAGGAGTGTTTGTCCTATAAAATCCACCCTCCTCCTCTCCATTCTTCACACCTCTCCTTCTTGCTCTTCTCCTCCTCTCAAATCCTCTTCTTCTAAGCCAAGAACAGCTGCAATGGCGAGACCACGCCCTTACCCTCTACAACTCCTCTCGTTCACTTTGCTCTCTCAATGAGGATGACTTGATCTTCCCTAGTGATGAGGTGGAACCATCCTCTATCGCCCCTCTTGCCGTGCTCCCTCCTCCACGCTACTCATCCAGTGGAGGGAACAGCCATGTGTCCACGGGCAGATCCGTGACACGCAAGAGTATCCTTGGGCGCCCACCCCATCCTACGGTGGGCACCCTGGGCATTAAGAGGAAGGAGCCCGAAGCAGCTGGTGCCCGTACTACTTCAACCGGGACATCTTCCTTCCACGCCTCCGACTACACCTACCCGTACACCGTTGTCGGTGTCGACATGCCCACAGGAGGGCGTGGGAAGGGGCTCATGAAGAAGCCAACCCCCCGCTCCAAATGTCTCCAAGTGCTCCACTACGTATCCCTCGGGCGAATCCTAGAAAGGCCCGAATGTTGTTGAGAGTCGCTCGAGTAGCGAAGGCCCTTTGAGGGTACCCCGTGCTGCACCTAGGAAGGCTCCTAATGTTTTTCGAGAGCCGTTCCGAGGGTACTCCCGTCACTAAACACGGTTGGGAGTAGCACGGTTCCTAAGGTCCCTTCGCTAGCAACCTTAAACGCTAGAGTTAACTCTCTAAACAAGCTAGCAAAAACCTTAAGCGCAGAGGTAGAAGGGCAGATTTAGAGAACGCTACGATATCGGAAAGAACTAGACTCTTTCTGCCTAAACTTCAAGACTAAGCTAGCTAGGGTCGCTAGAGCGGCTAATGCGAGAGAGCGCCCTACGCAGCCCGGCTTAGAAGTACCCTACCTCTTTATCAATAATTAGGCGCGCACAAGTTTTAAATTTCAGTATTTCCCTTCCTATTATTTTGTAATTCCTTCAAGTGTGCGCCCCAATTTGAATTCAATAAAGTTTTATTATTATATTATTGTCTATGTCTCCACTTGTTTTTGTCCTTGTGCAAAAAAAAAATAAAAATAGGTACAAAAACAAGTGTGGGGGAGGTTCGCAAGTCAAAGGTACGCAATTTATTAAAATTAAATTTTGACTTGTGATCTATCTTTAAGTGCTAAAACCTGAACCAAGTTAGCAAAACTCCATCTCTATATCTACCAATTGATACATGGCATGCATACATTTTATTCCTCGCCGGATACCAAGCTTCTGTTAAAACAATTACTCATCCCGAAAAACCTGATTCATGTGGGTTGCATATGCTCTATCTAGTCTAAGTTGTTGCCAAATATGATATGGTACAAATGGATTTGCTATGACTTCATCCGGAAGAGAAACTCAACATCCGGGAATCTATTCTTTGAAAAAAGAGAAATGTCTTGGGCTATGCTAAAAAAATGAATGAGATGAAAAAAATGGACAAGTGTCCGAGGGGCGAGTAGAGCCCACATCTCTAAAAAAAAAGAAAGAAAAAAAAAAAGAAATGAGATGAAAAATGGGCAAGTGTCCAAGGGCGAGAAGAGCCCACATCTCTAAAAAAAAAGAGAAAAAAGAAAAGAGAGGAAATAAAAAGACAAAAAGTCTAGGGCGAGCAGAGCCCACCTCTCCAAAAAAAAATTTTTATAGCAATAAAGCCCATGCTTTCTCGAAAAATAAAATTTTATCTAAATAAAATCCCGGATAAAAAGTTGATCACAAAGGATGAATGATAAGCACCTCTGTTATAACCATTCTATCGGCAACCACCCAAGGCTTGGAGAAAAGCTAGGAAGCCCCACTACGATGAAAGGTAATAAAGGGTGGGAAAAAATGCTCACAAGGCGGGTAAGGCTTGGAATAACATGTATGCAAGCTTACATCTTGGAGATTGAACCACTTTAGTCCCTCGTGCCTTCACTCGAGGACGAGTAAAGGGGCTAAGTGTGGGGGAGTTTGTTGACGGTAACCAACGACAAATTAAATACCGTCAACACAACACCAAAACAACCTAGAAATAGGAATTTCAACTAACATATTCCAAAGTTTTGGTGTTTATTTGGACTTGCGGTACAAACTCATGGATGATCAGTTTGGGCCAAAAAGATAAAGAAAAAGAAATAAAATCAACAAATAGAAAAAGGCCCAAAGGAGCAAATGGCAAGCCCAAACAGAAATCGCAACAAAACGTCGAAAACCAGGCCGGGCCCAGTTCACCTTACAACTTTTCAAAGCAAGGAAGCCCGGCCCGGCGAAGCCGGGCAGCCGGCCACTGGCGGTGCGCGCCGCATCACCACCTGGTGCGGCCGTACCGGCCGAGGCGGTTCAAGCCCGGCTTTCGGGGAGGCGGTTTGTTACCTTCAAACCGGTGAAACCGACGTGGGATGGTCGGTTTGGCGTACATGGAAGGTTTTTCTAGGTCGGTTTGGGTGTTTTTTAGCACTTAGGTCCCTCTCCCTTGTGTATAAATAGACCCCCTCTCTCCCTCAAAAAAGCAATAAAAATTCAAAGGAGAAACCAAATCCACTTGTGCAAGAGAGTAGAATTAGATCTTCTTCTTCTTCTACTTCTTCTATTCTATCTCCCAATTCTAGAGAGTGAGAGGGGAAAGGCTAGAAAGAAGCTTGATTCTTTCTACACGGAGCTGCCGGTTCGCCCCTCGGTGTTCTGGTTCCTAGGAGGGGCGGAGTGCTTGGACTTGTCGGTACCCGCCCGGCTTGTACCTCTGCAAGCTACTTACACTTTGGTAAGCGTCTTGTGATTATCTTGCAGCTATTTAATTTCCATCGTATATTTCTCACCTTTTGTAGACTTGCGGGATTGGTAGATCGGTTTACGTTAGTTCTTGGTGGAGGAACTCTTTGACCGGGAACCTTGGCCAACATCAAGAACTGTGACCAATAGTGCAAACGTGGTGTTTGGACTAGCGTTCACCTACCTTTTTGCGGTGCATCCCACGGTTGAGGGGGTAGGCGGCTTGGTCGTGACAAGCCTTGTCCGTCCTTGAAATCCCCCACGTTCGGGCCGTGTCGTGGTAGAGCTAATTGCCGGACACCGTCCCTTTGGGCGTGGGCCGGTGCCCGAAGTGAGTAGACAATAGACTTTAGGAATCACTTTGCACGGAAAACTTAGCCTATAGATACCTCGCTACTCTCGGAAAAACAAACCCTTGCCTTAGGTTGACATAGACCAAAAGCCGCCACAACCGTCCCCTGTGTAAAATACGATACCACTCGCTTACCACCGGGTGAAGTGCTACAACGGTATTTCCGTGCGCTTGCGGATTTCTCTGTGTGCGTAAGAAACACCAACACGCGGTGCCGGTGAAGTCGATGGTCCCGGCGCGGCACGGGTGCTCCGAAGTCGGTGAAGCGGAAGAAGCCATCGGAGTGAGGATCGTCACACTAGCATTGCCCCTACGGGCGCGCCAACCGTAGTGGTCTAATACCACCGTCCGAGTAATGTCCGGCTAATCGTGTTTCGATGGCCTAGCCCTAGAGGCAATGACACGAGATTTATCTTGGTTCGGGGCAAATCGTGCTCCCTAGTCCGGTGGTGATCACTATCCGAGCTCAAATGCTCGTTACCGGGCGATACAAGCAAATCGAGAGAGGGAGGGGGGCTCCCAAGTCTCTCGTGATTGAGGCAAGTGCCAATATCGAGTGGATGTGTGTGTGGGTGCTATGAAGCCGGGTGTTGAACCCCCTCAACCCGGTGGCCGGCCTCCCCTTTTTATAGTCGCAAGGGGGCGGGGTACATGAGCTCCCCCGGGTTGAAGACTTGAAGAAAAGAAAATACATGTACGGGGGTGATAGGGCGGGAGAGAGCTCTCGGGCGAGGCTCACTACGCGGGCAAGAGCTCCCTTCGAGCTCGGAGCACTCCGGTGTCGAAATTGGTCGTCGCCGGTACACGAGGAATCATGGTTTGGGCGGTGGTCGGGGCATCGCCCGTCTCTAATCGTAGTTGGAGAAAATGTCTTCTCGGCATGGGCGTGCCCATACCGTGGATGGGGAGGGTGTACCCCATACATGCCCGCGATGCTTGTGGCGGGGTTGTTGGAGTCGACGGGGCATGACGGGTGATCGCCGGACGGCTCTTTCCCTCAGGAGCCCGGCATGGCTACGGTGGTCGCCGAAGAGTTGTTGAGCCTGTCGGAGAGTAGTTGACCAACTCCCGTACCCGCGGGCTTCCCCGAGAAGGCAGGCGGATGAGCTCTCTGCGGTCGTCGTCGTAAAGCTCGTCGCGGGAGCTCGAGCGAGGCGGAAAGAGGTCTCGGGTGAGGTCGGGCGCGGGCGAGGGACTGGAGAGCTCGTTATCGGGAGAGCTCGAACGGCGGAAAGACGAATCTCGTCCGGAGAGCTCGTGTGCGGGAGCTCGAGCGAAGCGGAGACTCGCCCTCGCGCGGAGAGCTCGTGCGTGGTGAAGACCTCGTGCCGCGGTGAGACGTCTCGCCTTGTTACGTCTCTCGTGTGTAATCGAGGTCCGGGGTTGCTTTGGTTTGTTGATAGCGGGTTGTGTGCTCTTGTATGAGTGTCCCAAATATCGATCCCCCACACATAGTATCTATTGTACTTATCATATTTATGTACTTATAAATATATTAAAGACTCGTCGCAAAAAAAAAATATTAAAGGACCATGCACATGCCACATGTAGTAAGTGTCTAAGAAAATTATTAATATGTAGCGACAATAAAATTCAGGTAAATCAATACATAAATATTATTAAGCCACATATATCCATAAAGGTCTGGATCTAGACGAAAATTCAAGCTACATGATGATATTGGTAGAAATCTAATGTTCAAGTTGCGAAAACATATTAGAGTAATCTAATAAAATTCTATGTGCAATCGCCAAAACTTTATTCCACCATATATTTTTGTTTCGAAATACTTTGATGGAGTCTTAGGCCGATCTCAATAGGGAGTTTCATTACGTTGTTTCCAAGACTGCCATGTCATACAAAATAAAATGAAACTTAGATGAAGCGTCTATTCTCAATGGAGAGTTTCATTCTCGTGATTTTATAGGCATTTAATTTCATGACTTCGGTGATAGTTGATATTCGTGCCAAGAGAGTTTCACCAAGATGAAACTTTTCCATTCTCTCTCCTCGAGTTTCATGCAAAAATGAACTTTTGTTGATGTGACGCTCTATTTAATATGCATGAAACGCCTATAAAACCCCCATTGTGACTAACCTTATAATGATACCAATCTCTCCTACTCCTCTCACTCTCTTCACTTTTGACTCTCACTCTATGCCTTTACCCTCACTCTCCTCTCTTTCTCCGTCTTTGCATTAACCTCACTCCTTTTCATATTTCTTGGGTGCAAATTTATTTATATTCAAATAAAATAAAATATATCTAGTAACAAAGCTCATAGGTGCCCATAGTATAAACTTGTCTAAGAATGGGAAACCGTAGCATTATCAAAAAGATAAAACATATGCTCATCCAATAAATATCCATGTACATGATGCCACATCATGTATTGTAGACTTCTCATTGCCAAGTCGTTTATGATGTATTAAAAAAGGCTTATAATTAGAATGGAGGGACACACATGTGAAGTTAAAGGGGATACGAGATCTCCCTTTCTTCTATTTCTACAAATGATGTTTGGACATTTTTCATTGTAGAACAACAGTCCACCTCTTTTTCCCAAACTATCCCACCATCAATTCAAGAAAGTGCTAAACATACTAGGTCAATGGGAGTTGTTGGTTCAGTGGGTTGGGAGCACTGCAGCAGATGCTACTTGGCAGCTGCTTAGGGCACTCACAATGCAGACTCTATCATAGAGTCTAAAACTATTTATTACCTTGGGTAATGTGGACTTGGAGTCCAAATAAGACTTGGAGTCTTGTTTTTTCACCCTCTCTCTTCCATAAATATACTGCCACATCAGCGCCGCATCAGCAAAGTGCAATAAATATGATGGTAATTAATAAGCTTAGACTCTATGGTAGAGTCTGCATTGTGAGTGCCCTTACTGAATTCAAGGAGTCCTATCCTGGTCTCGAG
Source organism: Hyparrhenia diplandra (assembly GCA_015847255.1). Taxonomy (NCBI): domain Eukaryota; kingdom Viridiplantae; phylum Streptophyta; class Magnoliopsida; order Poales; family Poaceae; genus Hyparrhenia; species Hyparrhenia diplandra. Next base: position 47,475 of record JADLZK010010770.1, on the reverse strand, counting down.
CTGTTTGTTGGGAAGGAGGGAAATGTTATAGACTCCTTTGTGGACCAACATTATAGGAGCAGGCCCAATAAGATTAGAGCGGCTAACAACAATAGCTGAGCCAATTAGAGTTGGAAATTAAGTAGATTTGGAAAAAGGAGGATTATTAGCACCTGTTAGTTACAAATTAGAACGTGCACCTGGACTATAAAGGTGACACCTAGGGATTGTAATGAGATCATCGAAGGAATAAGAACCTCACCTTCGATAGCACCACATGTGCTTCAGTCGTGGCTGCCGGCAACGACAGACCCCTCTGCTAGTGATCCGTGGTACCATGTGCATTCCAATTCCCAAGTCTAGTCTCCTCTAATCTCCCCTTCGCTCACCCCACCACCGGTGCCATAATAGTCTTTTCATTATGTATTAGCGAGTCAAGAGAGTCACATAAATGGCATAGGCCTTTTATTAGAGAAAGCATATATAGTTGGCAGATATTAACCCAACCATAGGCCTTTTATTAGAAAAAAAAGCATAGGCCAATAAGAATATGGTTTGGTTGCTTTGAAGGTAGTCATGATGTTTAGAGAAACATGACATGGACCTCAAATTATCAAATCAATATTTTAAATTGAATTAGATTTTTTATATAAAATTCAGCTTGAATGAAATACATTTGGCCATCACTTAGTGGCTTAATTAAGGATAATTTGGAGTGTTAAATGCAGTAAAATAATAATTACAAAAATAACATAGTTAAAGTTTTGCAAGTTACTGTGAGGATTTGGCATGTAGCAAACATATGATCATGTTGGATTCCCCGAAAAGATAGGAGCTATAATTGTTATCTGCATAAGTTAAACTCAAATTTGTGTAATATTGCTCACTATGATACAAATTCTGATGACTTGCTGGCTACAAAAGGTATTTACTTGGGTAAAATAATGCAAATAACAGTGGTGCAATTTCATTTGTGAGGTCTAAAAACAATATTTTCATTATATCACTAAATTGTGTATATTTCAATTATGTTAGAGCATGAGAGTTATAACATAAAAGTTGAAGGCAGATTTTGTTGCATAATTGGCTCTAAACTTAGAACAAACCTATGGGGTCTGTAAATTTTTGGTATTTGTTTTCTAATTAGACCGGTTAGGCCAAACCAACTTGGTTGTAGCCCACGAGGCCTTGGCGCCAACCAGTTCATGCAAGACATTTCGCACCCCCATATAAAGAGGTGGTCATGGGGGGCTTGAGCTTCGATGTCACCGATGGCGGGTGGAGCACGAGAGAGAGACAAGATCTTTGCAGTGGGTCGTCTCCGTTCCATGTTAGCGCACACCAAAAAGAAAGAGGTAGGGCGACATCCACTATTGTCATGGAGGTGCCTCGGCGCCAATGGGAGCTTATCATGGACATGGAGGTGCCTCGTCACTCGGCATTGGTTCTTGAGCGCTAGGTGTCGGATCCAAATCCAAGGGGCCCATAGGCCATGGTGGTTGGTGTCACCGTTTATGGACCGGTGATGAAGAGGTATATGTGGTAGTCATTGGCTTCTACTTCTACACTGGTGGTGGAGGCCTGCAGCTAAAAGGTCCCTTATAGTTTTTTGGTAATTGAGTGTTAACATTAGGTGAACTAATAATATATGATATGATTGAGATAATATATAGAAAATTAGTTCACATGTGATGGTGGAATGAAGAAGCTTTATTGCATATGAGACATGACATGGAGTCATGTGACCAAAGTGGTGAAGATCTAGATGAGGCTTGACTTGATGGACTGGTTGCAAGTGTGAAAGGCTAGTTAAGGCTTTGAAGTCATGGACCGCGAGGCGGTGAAGCTTGAGCAAGACTTGACGACGACGGATCGACGCAATGGTGAAGAGCAAGTGAGGTCAAGATCGATGGACCAAGAGAGTCATGTGATCATTTTTTATCGTGTTAATGCATGTGTTGCATTGGCACTTGGAGATGGAGCGGAATGGAAATGCGCAAGGCAAAGGTATACCTATAGGGCATTTCATTTCATCGGTCATGAGGAGCTTATAGAAGTTTTTGACCGGATTTAGGATAGATGGTCGTACTATCAAGAGGGGCAAACTTGTTTGCTTTGCATATCGGTCATCTAGTGCCACTTGAGCGATCTAACTTGCGATGTGTTAAGATCAAGTGGCGTGGTAAGAGCAAGAGAAAATCCTTTGAAAATGATTGTGAAAATACTAACACATATGCATATGTTGATGTACACTTGGTGGTCACGCCGCCATCGACGCCACGTACTCCTTATTGTGGCCAGGCTCCGCTAGACATGGAGATTCCTCGGCTCCTCTCCCCCACGCATCTGCGCAACTTAGCACGCCACCCATCCACATCCACCTCCTGTTGCAGTGGCACCTCCTCCACCTCTCGTTGCACGCGATGGCAATGGGTCTGTCACACGGAGGGCGTGGCATCCCCGTTGGCGGCGTCCCCTCCCCACCCGCATCCCTGACAGTGTGCAAGTGCTGCAACCCTCGGTGGTGGCGCAATAGACCCGCGGTCATGGGGTCCTCTCCCATCCCTACGGCGGTGACCACCTCGACCATGGTAGCGATGGGACTCCCCATCCGGTAACAACGACATCCCTCCCCATCGTCGCACAACACAGGTGGAGGTGTGTCCGTACATGGGCCCTAGTGGTGGTACGACGTTTCCTCTGTACCTGGTGGCCAGAGCTTTGCATCGTTGGGGCGAGGGGACTTATCTTTGCATAATTGGGGGGAGGGGACGTAAAATGGGGGTCCTTTGCTTGCATCTGCGGTTGGAGGCTATTTTTCATACCCAAAAACATTGTTAACTAACTATTATGCATTTGGGTCAGGCTTTGGCTACTCTATTGGAGACAGTCTAAGTCATAAAATAGAGCTACCCAGCTTATTACAAGTTCACTCCAAACTTAAGCCATAAATATCCATAAAGGTGTTATTGGCCAGATCTAGGAAGTTACATGATGACATTGGTAGAAACCTCATATTCTAGTTGCGAAACATATTAGAGTAATCTAATAAAATTCTATGTGCAATCGCCAAAACTCTATTCGACCATATATGATATATGGTAACAATACAAAGTATTACCTCCATTCCAAATTATAAGACGTTTTGGCTTTTCTAGATACATTTCTTTTACTATGTATCTAGACATAGTGTATAACTAGGTGCATAGCAAAAGAAATGTATCTAGAAAAGCCAAAACGTCTTATAATTTGGAACAGAGGGAGTACTACATGTATTTTTTGTGTATGTGGTGGTGATGCAGAGGTTTGTTGTAGTCATCGGCTTCCATGTTGGTGGTGCAATGAATCCGCTAACTTTCTTGGCAGTGCAAAGGACTTTGAACCTCTGTTGTCGAGTTTTTCGTCTGCTCTTCCCCTGTTCTTTGCGAGTTCTTCCTGACTTAGGCAAACACTGTGAGCAACACTCGCCCACTCACACACTGTTGATCACGTCTTAAACATCGAATGCTTGAATGTAAGGAGACATCGAATGATGGATGAATGTGAAGAGGCAGATATTGAACACAAGACTGAAAGAATGATTGAACTGCATTTGCATTATTGATCGACCTGTATTTACGCATGGCGAACTGGAACCTCAAGAACCACATCAATGGCTGGCTTCCCTTCAAGGATGCGGCATGCCAGTGTTTTTACACGGGTCAATGGTGAATCGCAAACATAGGATTAGACCTATGGTTAGCATTAAGCCTAGTCACTAATTAGTGGGTTGGATCCGTAGGACTCATCTCCTGGGATGAGATCTGAATTACTTCTTCATAGTGACATTTTCAAGGTTCCAACAAGAGTTCAAATACGCAAAAGAGTTCAAACTATCGTACATCCAGAAGGACGAGCAAACATTGCGCGGTTACTTTCGACATTCCAGTCAGGTAAAAGCTAGCATAAGCACCCTACTGTTCCAAGGTTTCAGACTTTCAGAGTTTCGGGCACCATATTGTTTCAATGTTTCAGTGTCGGGCAGCGTCCCATTTTAAAACCCCAAACGATTAGGAAAGAATACATACAAACATCCATCGAGATATAAAAAATCTCATTAGTTACTTAGGAGTACGTATTAGGAAAGAATGCATGCAAACACATGGCAAAAATAATACCATACATTTTGAGACCCTTGTTTTGGTGAAAGAATGACAACGATTCAACCAAACGTCATCAGCATCACATCTGGAAAATGAAAGTTTCCAGATTTATCTAGCATGGAAAATCAAAATACCTTTTCTGACTTCAGTGATCTATAGTTTCACATGTCCAAAATGCAGTCACATCTGGACATTTTCTCCACTGCAACAAATGCTAAGAAACAATGGACAGGATAACTTCGAGAAACATAAATGCTCGTTCCTTAGGCGCTGGTTCAACATAGCAAGCGAACATGTGCTATTAGGTTTCTGAATTCTGACACATCAATATATAGTAAATGGACAGGTACGAGGTAGATTTAGCTTGAGCAAGCTATTAAGCAAGAAGGTAGCCTGAACTACAGAGCGTGGTACCACGCCGCCTACCTGATTACAGACAAAGACGGCATCCTTAATACGTACTTGTGCTGCTTTAGTTGATTCAAGCTTAACCTTAATTAAGTGATAGTAGGTCCATCCGCATGCATAGCTTTCTATCTGCTGAACTGGAACCCTTCACATATATCAAAGTCATGTCATAAGTTGAGAGCATAAACAAATACATGATAAACATATTTAATGATAACAATATTTGAACAGGAATAAGATCACGACAAAACAAAATAACCAAACCACAGAATAAGACAATTTGTCACGAGGCTTGACAGAAATTTTATTTAGAATAATCGGTCAGCACCATTTAAATGAATATGTTTACGATAATTGTATTAGTATATTAGTATTATATATTGACAAACACAAGGTGTTATATATTCTAGAACAACCAAAAAAAACTAATGGTTGTGAGAAAAAAATCTGAGGTATTACCAATTTCCAGAAAAAGAAAGAGCATGCAGCCATAAATGTTAGCACAAAAACACGCCACCCATTGAGCAACGGAAATCAAATCAATGTTACGTTCTCTTTTTTTTAAAAAAAATTGTATTCTGTATGTATTCTGGTATGACACTATTCTACTATTATATACTCACATAAAAAAAGCTAATGGTCACCTTTTTATTTATTTGGCACAAACCAAGAAAAAATGCAATGATCTGATTGAACTTAACTTTCTGCAATACAACATTCTATGCTGGTAGGTGATGATAAGACAGAAGACAAGAAAACAAAATGTACCAAATGATTGTCATGAAGAAAAAGTAAAATGAAATGATTAACAAGAATAAAAAAAAAACAAGCATTTGAGTTTCGTCCATTAGCAATAAGCAAGATGACACACTATGGTTCAGAGAACCAAAGCTAATAGAATCACTGCTCAGTACAGCTAAATTCAGACACTTCCATTCATATAATTTGAACCATACTGTAAAACATGAACAGTGATGTCAGTTAACTTACATATATTAAGTTGTTTACTTAGAAACGTCAAAACATTGTGAACTCTGTCATCATACACTTCACATTTGACTTCAAGCGTCTTAAGGTATTGTGATATTGCCGCTGACATCTCCAATGGTTTGCAGCTCAGTTTAATCTCCACTTTATGATTTGGTCCCTGCAGTAAATGTAATGATTTTTCCAAGATCAATCAACAATCTAAAACAATAATTTATTCTAGTTTCTACGACACATCAGTTGCATTTGAAAATATATACCTCTGAATATAGTTGAAGAGTGAGCTTCTCTAACACCGGTGAAAGTTTGAGGAGGCAACTTAGGGCACTGAAATCAGCAGGCTCGCACCAGTACTCATCAAGTACCAAAGACTTCAATTTTTTGAAACCAGAGCAAACTTTTAGGTCTCTTTTGAAAAGCTAAACAATGCAAACAAAGAAAAATAAGTAAATTTAAATGTAGGCTGCAGGCACGAACATTATGACTCAGTATGTAAGAATACCATATCGGTGTAAAAAGATATTAACACTAAGTTCTGAACTTCTGATAAACCTTGAAAGAGAATACTTTGGTTGTTGTAATCAGAGTCATGGTCACCCATATCATGACAACTGATTTTGACAACTGCTGTTTGTAAGGATGGCATCCTCTGAAGCGATGGAGTCCTGCCGCTATCGACTTCAAGCCACAGTGAAACAAGATTCGGGGCGTAGATAGGCAAGCGCGATGCATGACCAAACACACCACGCTTGATGGTTAGACGCTTGAGGGATTGTGACGAGATTAGATCATCTAGAAAGCACAAATCAATCTTAAGGTCTTCCAAATTGGGGCAGCATGAGAAGTCAAGAAGTCTGTTGGGCTGCATGTCAAGTGCTTTAAGCTCAAGATTCTTCAGGTATTGGGAGATGAAGATAGGACGGCTGTCGAGAGAAGGAATGTTTCCCAAACTGACAAAAGAGATGAGTTTCAGCACCCGGACTTTGCACTGGAGAGCAATACGGATCCAAAGCAAGATGCTGCTCATGACGAACACTTCGTTCTCGTCGTCGATACCGATACGGAACTCACACATGTCGAGCGGCGTGTCTTCGCAGATTTGCAGGCGTAGCCGTTGGCCGACGAACTCAATCTCTTCCTTCGTCTTTTCCAATTCGATTTCGCCCAACACGAAGCGCAGGCAGATGGTGGACTTCCACGGAAGCATCCCGCCGGTCGTTCGATCGGTTAGCTACATTGAGACAGCTATCAGATGGATCCACGGAGGAAGACGAGGAGATGGATACGCATCTGCATTACTCACCTGAGAGGGAGAGGGGCGGCGGCGGGGGCGGTGGCGGTGGCGGTGGCCGCGCGAGACGGTTCTCTTCCACTAGGCTCTGCCCTATCCCCCATCTCTCCAGTCGACCTCCGTTCACTTCTCCCCAGATCCGTGACAACCAACGGTGGCACGGCGGGCGCAAGAGCGGCGGCGGCGAGAAAGCTCGAGTCGAAGTGCAAATGTCTATTGTCTCGCGAGTCCTTTTTACAGTGCAGAATTTCGAGTTTTTATTGCATGGTGTCCACAATAGTTAAGTACTTTTGGCTCGACGAAAACAAGATTTGTATTATTATTTTAGTACTTAACTAAGTTTATAAAATGTAAACAATATTTTTTTTTTTTTAAGTATATTAATTATATAAAAATGTATTCAATTTAATTATATGCAAATTATTAATATGCAGCGATAGATGATAATGTTAGACCTTGCAATAAACAAGTATACATAAATATTTTCAAGCCATAAATATCCATAAAGGTGATATTGGCAGGACCTAGGAGAAAATTCAAGCTAGCTACGTGACGACATTGGTAGAAACCTCATATTCTAGTTGCGAAAACATATCTATACCTATTAATAAAGCGAGCAAATTTCTGCCAATTTTTTTCACCGTTTTTCTTTCACCTCTCCGTCTTTTCTGCCTGCCTATACGATCTCCTGCTCGGTTACGGTTTACGATCTCCCAACCGGTCATGGTTACAAACTGTTCGAATCCGTGCGTGTTTTGCCGCTAGGTTCTTAGATATGTAGGACGAAACCCGTCGTAGCCGCCTTCATGGAGGTCACCGGTGCGGCCGTAAGGGGCGACTTTCGACGCTTCGCCAGCCTGCGGCGGGCACCTCGGCAGAGCTATGAACAACTTCTTCTCCATCGACGCAGGGACCGTCCGGTCGCCGTTGTTCCCGCTCCCCACCGCCGCCTTCCGTCGCATCGGGTTTCCGTTTCGCCGTCGTCGGACGAGGAGGATGCGGCGGTGCGTGCTCAGCAGGTCATCCCAGCCTGCCGTCCCAGGGTATCTAGATGTGACAGCGAGACCAAAGTCGTCATTGCGAAGAGCAAGAGCAGCCGCCGTCGTGAGGCCCCGCCGCCACGGGCGACGATCGGTCCCCGTGGAAGTGGCATTGTTGGCAGCACCCCCGGCTGTGGTGACAGGGAGGCGGATGCGGATGGGAACCGCAGCCATCGCCGGTGCTTCCGTGAATTTCGTGAAGATATCTTCTCTAATGGCGGGACGAGGAGGATAATAAGGAAATCGACAACAGCCGCCGCCGCGGCGCTCAATCCCACGGAGCTCACTTCGAAGGCGAGAAGAGGAAAGCGGCGCCGCCGACGACAACGACAGCAGCCGCCACCGCGTCCCGTGAGGATGCCATCATCGTCTCCTCGTCCCTCCGGCGATGACAACAACATGCTAGAGGAGTTGGAAGAGGCGCCCAGCCGGCGGCAGCGGCACCGCCACGGAACAGGATGTTCGATGATCTGTTCAAGGTGCCGCACAAGGGCGGGTTCCACGCCACGGCGCGCCTGCGCGCGCGGTGGCTGCTGGCGAACGTCTGAGCTTCAAGCTACCGCTGCCGTCGCTGCACTAGAACCGCGGCGTGTGGGGGGCTGCCCTGGTGGTGCGGTGCGTCGGCGACCGGTTCGTGCTCGGCGAGGCCGATGCCGGGGATGCTGCAGACTAAGATGCCGACGGCGACCAGGTGGAGGGAGAGGAGGCCAAGAAGGTGCTCGGGTACTACAGCATCCCGCACGACATGCTCCCGTCGTGTTGGTCGTCGACCGGTCTGGCCAAGCCATGGACGTGCTGCACGGCAGCGCCGCCTGCGAGCTCAACGACTTCATGGTGCGCCTCGGAACCTACAATGAGACGGCCCGAACATTATTGTCGTCATGGCCAAGAAATCCACCACCACTGCATCCGCCCGACACACGGCGAGCAATAAGAGACCGGCAACAACATCGCCGAACGACTATTGTTGCGACAACTTTTGAACATGCTGCCGTGAGGGAGTCGACAACCACAGACGGCGACGGTGATGAGAAAACATCAGCCTGATGCCGTCGTGGCAGCCGTGGCCATGACGACGATGACATGTTAGGCTTGACAAGAATAGGCACTCATGACGACGATGGTGATGGAGCCGGCCATGGCACCTTGCACGGATCAGCCAGAGTCGGTGGAGGAGAAGGTCTACAAGGTGAGGGTCCGGCTGGCTGATGGCCGTGTGGTTATGGAGTTTGGGAGCCGGTGCACGGTGTGTCATGATTATATTATTTTCTATTCAAACTTCATGACATAAATAATTATTGGCCATTGAAGTTTAAATTTAAATCAAAGGAACTAATATATTTACCCATCACCCGTTGCAACGCACGGGCACTTTTCCTAGTTAGAGTAATTTAATAAAATTCTATGTGCAATCGCCAATACTCTATTCCACCGTGTATGATAATACGGAGTGCTACATGTATTTTTTGTTTGCCTCTAGAAAATACTTTCATGAATTTTCCTACTCTTCCTCTCCCTCTCCTTCACTTTTGACTCTCTCTCTCTCTCACTCTATTCCTTTATCCTCACTCTCCTCTTTCTCCGTCTTTGCATTAACCTCACTCCTTTTCATATTTCTTTGGTGAAAATTTATTTATATTCAAATAAAATAAAATATATATCTAGTAACAAAGCTCATAGGTGCCCCTAGTATAAACTTGTCTATGAATGGGAAACCGTAGCATTTTCAAGAAGATAAACATATGCTGATCCAATATATGTCCATGTACATGATGCCACATCATGTATGTAGACTTCTCTTTGCCATGTCGCTTATGATGAATTAAAAAGGCTTATAATTAGAATGGAGGGACACACATGTGAAGTTAAAGGGGATACAAGATCTCCCTTTCTTCTAATTCTACAAATCATGTTTGGACATTTTCCATTATAGAATAACAGTCCAGCTCTTTTTTCCTAAACTATCCCACCATCAATTCAAGAAGTGCTAAACATAAGGTCAATGGGTGTTGTTGGTTTAGTGGGATGGGCCCACTGCGGCAGATGCTACTTGGCAGCTGCTTACTGAATTCAAGTAGTCCTATCATGTCCTCGAGATGTTTTTTAAAAAAAAATTACTCCACAGTACAACGCAGACGCTCAATACGCACGCACACTCACCCCTATGAACACACATATAGAAACTCTACCATTATGAGCATCTCCGAGAAGGACTTAGCAAAATTTACGGGAAGGAGGGAAATGTTATAGACTCCTTTGTGTGCCAACATTATATGAGCAGGCCTAATAAGATTAGGGCGGCCACCTTTTCCTGCGATTCACTAGTAGGAATGTGGCCTTTTATGACAAAACCCTTTCGTCACGGAAGATGCCAAATTCGTCATAGATAAGGTTCTGTGACGAATTAGTGACGATTTTGAAATCGTCATAAAGCGGCGTCACATTTGACCATCCGTGACGAAATCACTAAATTTATAAGTGATTTTTTTCCATGACGAACAGGTATTCGTCATGTATCGCCTTTTTTTCTATGACCAAGGTGAAACGTCCGCGATTTCGTCACGGAAGTGTATGCGCCACGTGGCACCATGCAACGTGGCGGTGGACGTGGCGCCACCCACACGGGCATACCTCGCGCCACATGTCGGTTTCCTGGACGGGACACGTGGCATCTTCAAATGTTGACACGTGGTAGTATTCTAAGTTGCCACGTGGAGGCGTCCGGACGTGACACGAGTCGCATTTTTGTGGCGGCACCGCGGTAGCAGTAGAAGATGCCCGCCGTGGCTCCTTCGGGTGGTGCCATGTGCTCGGTTTCCTGAGCCGCAACATGGATGCTTTTGAACGCCGACCGTGTCTTAATTTTGTGGCGACACATGGCATCATGCGAAGGCCGACACGTGGTTGCTTCTTTAGTCGACACGTGGTCGCTTGTTTAGTAGTCATGTGGTCGCTTCATTAGTCGACACGTGGATGCTTCTTTTGTCGACACGTGGCTTCTTCTTTAGTCGACACGTGGTCGCTTCTTTTGTCGACACGTGGCGGGGTTAAATTTGTCGCCTCGTGGTTGCTTTGGGGTGCCAACACGTGGCGACTTGTGGTGTCGGCAGGTGGAGGTTTCTTGTCACGACACGTGGTCTATTTTTGTGACGACACGTGGTGTCTTACGGGCTCGACACATTGCTATTTCTAGTGGCGACACGTGGCCGTTTCCGGTGTAGACACGTGTTGGCTTCGGTGGCGACACGTGTTGGCTTCGGTTTGCCACACGTGGTGGATTCTGGTGGAGACACGTGGGGGATTACGGTGGCGGCACGTGGTTGATTCATGTGGTGACAGTGTCGCGGCACGAAGTTGCGTCCCGCCGAGCCACGTGGTCACCTCCGCTGGCCACATTTCGGTTTCCCTGCAGCACGCGTTACGTGTTCAAAGAGAACAAATTCACATAGACATATTAACTCAAATTCGCAGACCGAACATAACATTTCACATAGATATTAACTCAAATTCACATATTAACTCAGATTCACATAGCACTTCCCGAGCATTCCACGAGCTCAAACATTCAGGTTCACAACCCACGGGTTCACAACTCACGGACACTATCGAGTCAAGTTCACAGTTGCAACACTTCGGTTTCCGGCAACTCACAACTCACGAGAGATGTTCACGAGTTCCAAAGAAAAGACAAAGACAACAAAAGACTTCACCGAGCATGACCAATTCACGTGTTCCAAAGAAAACTACACAAAACCGCCTCATCGGTGAAGGACCGTAAAGTTACCACCGGTGTTGAACATGAAAAACCGCCGAAGAATTGCATTGTTCTCCTCCAACGCCTTCCTATTCTCCTCCAACGCCTTCTTGTACTCCTCCATCTCCTTTTGAGTCTTCTGGAGTAGTTCCTCATTGTTCTGAGATCTCTACTTGAGCTCATTCATTTCATCTTGGAGACGAGAAGAAGCTTGTCTTTCAAACTCAAGTTGATCTGCGGCGCCTTTTCTTTTGTTGTTGGTGCCTTTCTTTGGGCTTGTCGGGCCGCAAACCGATATTCTTTAAGAAACTCTGTTGCTATTCTTGGGGAGCACGCGGCGACAACTTGTGCACTTGATGCTGGTGCATCGTCTTGACCAGGAGTACGAGCCTTCAAAACCTCCATGTTTACCTGCCATAAACCAAAGAAATATGTGTTAGTGACAAGTAAAAGGTCCCAAACATTTGTAATATTGGAGACAACATTTTGAGTACTAGCAGCAGCAATTTTGATCCTGTGATTTTTATATTAAAAAAATAAGTCTCAATAAAAGCTAACCCAGCACTTATACAGAGCACGCAAGAGCCAAAAAAGAAAAATGTCATGTGAGCTTAGTTACATAGTCCACCTGCTCTCTACCAATCACACATCAGCAAGCAATCGTATAGTCAAGATCTTGACAAAATGAAAGTCTTCATGTGTTAACATGGCCACCTATAATCTGATTGCTTAGCACCTATTCACAAGAAATATGGCAAGCTAGAAAGACATTGGCTAGCTATTCACCCGAATTGGGCCAGCCCGGGAAGGGCTAATTGGGCTGGACGCGACGGCCGCCGGCCCGAGGGGGCTGAGGGCGCGCGCGCCTTGGCCGAGGCCGACGCCTGCCGCCGCCGCCGCCGCTCTCCCGTCGAGTCCGACTCGCTTCGTCTTCAAGTTAGGATTATCTTAGGAATTTTTTGGTGTGTAAAAGGGGATATTCCAATCTATAAGAAAGACCCTTATTAGGAAATAAATAAATATTGCTTGTAAAGGTACTCGATCGTATAAGGAAACCTTATAGAGATTGCTTAGATTACAAGTCCCACTAAGCTTCGGGCTATATAAGCAAGATGCATGTAATCTCTGGGGATAAGCAAGCAATAAAAATTAGTATCTATCTATTCCTGCCTCCCGCCTCCACCGCCGCCGCCTCCTCCCCGCGCCACCCCCGCCCAGCGCCGCCGCCGCGCACGCCCGCGCCGCCCCCCTCCCTCGTTGTGGCTCCTCCCCTCCTCACTCTTTGCTCGTCTTTGCTGCCGTCGCCGCCGAGAGACTGCAGCCCCTCGCCCTCTTCGAAGCTTCAACGGTCCGACGAACACGTGTCAATTCCGGCCCAATCTGGCCGAATCGACAATAGGGGTGAGTGTGCGTCACGTGTTGTGGCGTCAAGCGTTATCTTGTGTAATTCTCAAAAAAATTAGAGTTGGAAATTGAGTATATTTGGAAAAAGGGAGGGTTATTAGGATCTATTAGTTCCAAATTAGAGCGTGCACCTCAACTATAGAGGTGGGCAAAACCTTATTTGGCACACGCGCGCCGCTCCATTTCTGGCGCACACGCGCTTTTCCTACTCTGGCTTTCCTGTCGTGACCGTTTCAAAACAGTGAACCGCCCGTGAACCGGACGACTGTTCCCCTTTCCCCTTTCTCCCCCCTCAATGCGCCGTTGGAAAATTCTCGTCGGAGCGACGATTTGGCCGGCGGACCCTCCCCGCCGGACGTCTCCCTCGCCGCTCAAGCCGGCACGGTCGCGCGCCGCCGCTCCAGATCCGGCCCCCACGCCTCGCGTCGTCTAGCACGCCTCGGTACCAACTCACATCCTCTCCCGTCGACGTGGAGGTAGAGGTCTCGTTGACGCCGGTGCAGCCCCATCGATGTGCAGGTGAAGTCCGTCGACGGCGGTGCAACTTTGATTTGGGGCGGATTCGTCACCGGCGAGGCCTCGATTTGGGGCAGATTCAGCGGCGCGGCTCGATTCGAGGCAGAGGCGGAGGCGGATTCGACAGGGAAAGGGCTGTGGAGCGAGGGGCCCATGAATCCGCCGACTGCATGCAGTTCCAGGATGTAGCAGTCAGCACCGAGATCCGGCGGCCGCTTCAGTGAGGACGTCGACGTTGTCACCGGCGGCAGCCTCCACCGCCTCTGCTACCGCGCATCCGGAGGGAGGGATAGGGCGAGGACGCCGCCGTCAACCGCCCCCGTCCGCCCGCCGCACATCTTCCCAGCGTCGCGGCTCGGCATCAGCGGGCTGTCCGCGAATCGACCTTGCCTCTCTCGCACCCACGCAACACCTGAAGCAGCCCATGGTCAGCCGCCTTCCTCCTCAGCTGCCATCGTTTTTCTCATTCTCAATTATGTTCTTAATTCCTGATTTTTGCAATGATTTGTCCCGCCGACATCATCCCCAGCCAACATCCTATCCACAGCATGCCTCGGCGCGGCTTCGATGATGAACGCGGGCGGGCCTCGGTGCGAAGCAGCGACGCGCCGTCCTCTGGGATTTCATGCTGGCCGCTGGCCACCGGCCGCCGCGTCCCTGCTGCGCACGGATTCAAGTCCTGTTGCAGCCTTGCAGCCACACCCCTCCCCGCATGGCGGTGCCGAAGCCACTTCACTCAGCCTGCCATCTGCACGGACGCAGCAGTGCCAGCGCCAGCACTCTTTTCCGGGTCAGGATCCACACACGCCCTGTATGTTGTGGCTATATTGCTCATTTGTGATGCTACATCTCACACGCTGATATATGTGATGTCACATGAGAATATGTCAATGCCAAAATATTAAACTTCTCAGCCCAGCATAGATAACTCATGTTCTTGCTCAATAATATGTCAGAAACCATATGCATTGTTTAATTGTTTCTTCTTTGCAGTAATTACAGAGTCATGGATCCAAACAACTACAAATTTATGTAACCATATGCGATACAAAGATCCACAGAAAAAAATAGGTTTTCTGAGTGACCTGACCAGATTACAGCAGAGCATCCCTTTTCATTACTATGTATATTGTTAATTAAGAAAACATCTAAGCTTGAGCAGTATCTAATGTATTCTATTGCTCTTATGGCATACGTGGTAGAACTTGACAGCCTGCTGATTGCATTTCAATACAGCAAATTCTAATATCCTCCACGATGTTAGGTTTTTGTCTCATTAGAGTATGCATTCTGACTCTTTCGTTGGGAATGTAGACTGACGATCTTCAGAGCCTGACGGCATGCTCATGTACAGATACATTGGGAATACATAGACTGATAATCTTCAAAAGCCCGAATTGTTGCCTTTGCCAATTCAAATCTTGAAGAACCATGCTTCTGTTAGGAGGAAAACGCTACAGCGAAGGTATAAGATAAATTAATGGATCCCTTGAAATCCCTACGCTATGCTAATATTCCCATTTCTGTTCCACGTATGACCATATGCCCCGTGTGAAGCACGGGGATACCTGCTAGTTTCAGTTATTTACTACAATTTCATCAGTGCTCTATAATTGCTATGGCATTTTAAACTTGTCATTTACTCTTAAGTATGGTTTTAGAATGTTCTCTACTCAATGCATTTAACCTGTAGTTTCTTTTTTACAGTCTGAAGTGACGATCTGCTCTGTTAAATTACTTTACAGCACTAGGCCAAATCAGAAAAGCACTCACATCCAGCGGCTGCTCCAGTGAGTACCAAAATCTTCAGCTCATACAGGTATGCGATATCGCGCTCCTGCTGCCCTCCAGGGTCCTGTTCATGTGTACTAGATAGCGGTGCACGCGCACTACTTCACAAAGAAATGTGGTATCATGGTACTGTACATGCTCAAAGAAATATTTGTGGCGTCTGTGCAGGCATAATAGTTATGACACCTCAAACTACTTCAAATTTTCTATTTGCTTAAAAAAATTTAGGTCTTGTTAAGTAAGATCACTAGCTTATATACCTGCTTTGGTGCACTCCTCTTATTAGAGAGAGAGAGATAGAAGTAGAAAGAGTAGGGAGAGAGAGGGGAGAGAGAGAGAGAGATGGAGAGAGGGAGAGGGAAAGGGAGAGGAGAGAGAAAGAGGGGGGAGGGCACTTTTTTGGCATCTTTTTTTTGTTTGTATCACCTAGCAATGATTCATTCAATTTAACGCAGTCCATTCGACATCTTAGTTTAACTTTTTAGTTTGTTTACCTTTTTAACTTCCTGACTTAAAGCCTTCTGTGTTTGGTTCATTGATAGTTACATGTTCCACGGTAGATTGAGACTCCTTTTTTGTCCAATTTCTAAACCTGAAGTTGCTCGGGATTATATTGTACCATCGTGAGAGGGAGAGATAGAGAGAGGGAGAGGGAGATAGTGGGTGAGAGAGAGGGATAGAGAGGGAAAGAGAGAAGGAGAGGTAGAGCGAGGGAGAGAGAGAGAGGTAGAGAGAGAGAGAGGGAGATAGATAGAGAAAGGGATAGAGAGAGAGAGGGAGAGGGAGAGGGGGAGAGACAGAGATGGAGAGAGAGGGAGAGGGAGAGGGGGGAGAGACAGAGATGGAGAGAGAGAGAGAGGGAGACAGGGAGGGGGAGAGATAGAGGGAAATGGAAACATATAATTGGTACCAAAAGACATCTTTTTAACTCTGATGGTACAGAAATTACTTTGAATTTTAACCATGGTACAGAAATCACTTTGATTGGTGTGTTTGTGTGTGTGTTTGCGAAGAGTGATAAGATTGAGCGACTAAAATTGAAGAGAATTCCTTTAATCCATGTCGATATGTGTCGATGCCTTTTTTTTGTGTAGCTTGTGTCTGATATGGTATCTCTAGTCTGCATCTGGACTGTAACTTCTTTGTACAATGTACTTTTGTAGGTCTTCATAAAATTTTGATGCTCTTTTTGTGTTAACATGCTTTTAGTTCTGAAAGAGTTGTGACCTCCTCTATGACAAGCCTAAATAAATTATGACTACTTTGTTTTTCAATTGTGTGTTAACAGAGTCTGCGTAGTGAAGCTCTTACCTGCATTTCTTCCACCAAACAATTTTTAAAGCAAAAAACTTCTGTACTGTTAGGTTAAAAACATTAGTCCATAATATTTATTTTACTTTTTCATGCTAGTTTCATTACTTTAGACAAAAATATTTATAAACTTTTTTTGCTGCTAGGTTCAAATTTTCTATACTGTTAGGCTCTTAATTTTTTAGACTATAACATTAGAAACTTTGTACTAGTATGTTGAAAACTTTACACTTGCTTTTGCAAAACTTTGAACCATGACATAGCAAACTTTATAATGCTATTTAATTAACTTTGAATTATTGCACGATAAACTTTTTTGAACTTTTTGGCACTTTATACTGCTATGTTAAAAACTTTAGACTATAATATTTTAAAACTTTTTACTGCTAGGTTTAAAACTTTAGACTACAACATTAGCTACTTTGTATTGATAGGTTCAAAACTTTTGCACTAGAATTTTTAAAACTTTATACTATTACACTAAAAACTTTTTATTGCTAGGTTTAAAACTTTTGCACTAGAATTTTTTTTGAGTTTGCATATTTCACAGCAGTGGTTAGGTTGAGCATGGGCTGTTTGCTTTCTACTTCTCTCTGATTTGTACTCTTCCAGGTGAGGTATCTATCTCTGAAGCCATTTTTTTTTCACTTTTCTTTGCTGTGAATTGACTGTTTTATTTCATTTGAAAAGGAACATAATGTCTTTTGTTCTGGGCAAGGATGGTACATTATAACTAATGAGCAATTTTTCTGGATCTAGTGCGTGGCTACTTTTACTTGATCTTACCTATTTTAAATCTGCTTTCCTCATTAGCCATCAGGATATATACATGCCCACAACTCCAGTGATGAAACACACATAAGCATTATATTTAGTTTACAATGATTAATAAGCAGTTTGCTACCCCTTTCAGTCATTAGCCATCAGGAACATAATGTCTAATAAGCAGTTTGCTACCCCTTTCAGTCATTAGTTACCTTTATTGTTGTGGCAAGATATGCGAGCGCGACTATGATACCTCCTTCAATTCTTGGTCATGGCATTGGTTGGCAGGTACAAGCTTGATCTCGTCAACAAGAATATGTTATGCACAATATGTTTTGACAACCTGTCACGCAGTTAAAGTGACCACTTCTAGGGTTTACCAAAGTTTATAATTTAATAGTTCAAAATCTTTTTAAAATTTTGTTGTAAACTCATAAACCTACGAGTATAAAGTTCATAATATTCACCACTGTTTATAATATTCAAAGTCTGTTTTGCCAACAATTTGTTTTTGATCTTGGACAATAAGCAAGGATGATTTGTATATAGTTTGTTCATGTTAATTTAGTACTGTAGAAGAGTTCTTCCAACCAAAGTATCTTTTTTTGGTTTCAGTTCTCTGTTTTTGCACAATAATATTTTTAAAAACTCAGAGAGTAAAGTTATATTGCACTTGTTGTATAAAGTTTTTAGTACCATTACTTAAAGTTTTGAAGCTACCAATATAAAGTTTCTAGCTACCGATATAAAGTTTCTTATGCAGCAGTTTAGTTTCGATTTTTTTTCTGGTCATTTAATGTTTTATTGATTATAATTATAAATTTTTGAATGTAATAGTACAAACGTTTTTGAAAAAAACACTAGTGATTCATAGTGTGTAATATAGAAATCAAAACTTGATATAAGTCTATATTTTAATAATGAAATTTCCTTTTTTTTTAGGAATATTCATTATTTTCAAGTCTTGAAGAAAACAGGAGCAACATCTTTACCTTTTGGTTTTATGCTTTTTCGAAATACAAAGATGTCACAATTACTTTTTATTTGTAGCACTTTTTTTATCATTGTATAATTGTTTTTTGATGGACATAAGATATATGTTTTTTTTTAAAAAAACGTTTTGTACTTTAACTTCCATATGGATGTGAAACCATCCCCTTGCCCTTTTATTTTTCCCACAAACCGCTGTCCCTAAAGAGAAAATTTTAGCTTGTTTGAAATTAATTTTTGTGGCCCAAATAATGGTTGACATGAGAATTTAGAAAAATGGTCCAAAAAATGCTTGACATGAGAAATGAGAAATGGAAACGACATTAAAGTTTTTGGGCCAAAAAAAGCTAGACAGGAGAAATCGAAAAACAATATGGGCTTAAATAAAACCTTGGTCCAATGAAGTCCGACAGAGAAAAACTGGTTACTGGGCCGCGCACATACTGTGGACACTGGTCCGCGCTGCTTTCTCATGTAGTGCGCGTGCACCGCAAACTGTACTAGCGCGCGTGCACCGGTACTTGTACTAGCGCGCGTGCGCCGCTAGCCATCCTGGCGAGCGTGCGCCGTAGAGTGACGCCCATAGAGGTGACACCTAGGGATTGTAATGAGTTCATTGAAGGAATAAAACCTCCCAAACATTGTTGTCAAAAAAAAAAAAAAAAAAACCTCCTAAACATAGTGGGTTTACCTTCGACAGCAGCACGTACGCTTCAGCCGTGGCTGCCGACAACGAACTCTCTGCTAGTGTTCCTCGCTACCCTCTGCATTCCAATCTCCCCTTCGCTCACCCCACCATTGGTGCCGTAATAGTATTTCATTATGTGTTAGCGAGTCAAGAGAGTCACATAAAATGCCATAGGCCTTTTTATTAGAGAAAGCATCTATATAGTTGGCAGATATTCGCACTAGTTCCCTTGATATGCCAATAAGAATATGGTTTGGTTGTTTTGAAGGTAGTCATGATGTTTAGAGAAACATGACATGGGCATCAAATTATCAAATCAATATTTTAAATTTAATAAGAAAATTGTTTTTTAATAAAATTATGCTTGAATGAGATAAATTTGGCCATTTGACGCACTTAACGGCTTAATTAAGGATCATTTGGAGTGTTAAATGTTGTAAATTAATAATTACAAAAATAACAGTTAAAGTTTTGCATGTTACTATGAATTGGGATTTGCCACGTAGCAAATATATCGATCATGTTGGATTCCCGAAAAGATAGGAGCTATAATTGTTATTTGCATAAGTTAAACTCAAATTTGTGTAACATTGCTCCCTATGATACGAACTGTGATGACTTGCTGGCCACAAAACGGTATTTACCTGGGTAAAATAATGCAAATAACAGTGTTGCAATTTCATTTTGTGAGGTCTAAAACAATATTTTCACTATATCAGCTAAATAGTGTATATTTCAATTATGTTAGAGCATGAGAGTTAAAACATAAAAGTTGAAGACAAATTTGGTTGCGTAATTGGCTCTAAACTTAGAACAAACCTATGGGGATTTGCCTTGCAAGTTTTGTCAGTTTGTTTTCACTAAGGCCGGTGAGGCCAAACCAACTTGGTTGTAGCCCATGAGGCCTTTTGGTCCCAACCAGTTCACGCAGGACATGTCTGGCGGGGCTTGAGCTTCAATGTCACCGATGGCGGGTGGTGCACGGAGAGAGCCAGTGCTGCAGTGGCTGTCTCCCGTTCCATGTTAGCACACGCAAAAAAAAAAAAAAAAAAAAAAAAAAAGTGCTGGACGACATCCACTATTGTCGTGGAGGTGCCTCGGCACCAATGGGGGCTTATCATGGACATGGAGGTGCCTCGGCATGAGGGGGCTGCTAGCTGCCAACCACCAAAGGTTTTTGGTGGGAGACGATGCCGACCACACCTCTAGGTGGGCCTCGGCCTAGCCCATGGCAAGCTCGGCGCTGTGGCGCTAGGGTTCCTCCGACTCAACGTCGGCGTCGGCGTCGTCTTGGGCCGGGGTCGTCGTCTTGGGCTGCGGAAAGCTTGGGCCGGCCTGCGCGAGGGGGTGGTCGGACGACGCCTCAGGTCGGACCTGATGATTTCCGCCTAGGCACTCGGCGTTGGTTCTTGAGCGCTAGGTGTCGCAGGCCATGGTGGTTGGTGTCGACGTTTATGCACCGGTGATGAAGAGGTATGTTGTAGTCATCGGCTTCTATGCTGGTGGTGAAGGCCTGCAGCAATGAATCCGCCAACATTTTTGGCTATGTAGAGGACTTTGAACCTCTGTTGTCGAATTTTTTCCTCTGCTTTTCCCCTGTTATTTGTGTTCTTTGCGAGTTCATCTTGACTCGGACAAACATTGTGAGCAACACTCGCTCACACACTGTTAAACGCGCTAGGGTGCTAGACATCTAATGCTTGATCAATGTAAAAGAGTTCAAATATGCATCTAGCAGGACGAGCAAACATTACGCGATTATTTCCTTCCACATTTCAATCAGCTAAAAGCTAGGATAAGCACCATATTGTTTCGAGGTTCCAGACACTCGGTGTCGAGCACCATATTATATTGTTTTAAGGTTTCAGTGTCGGGCAGCATCCCATTTTAAAACCCAGACGTCATTACATTACATCCGTCGGCATATACAAAATCTCGTTTAGAAAGGAGTATATATACCCCACGGCACGTCCTTACTAAATAGAGAAAAAAAACACATGCTAGCTTTCCGATTTTTTATCTTGAAAGCTACTACCATGGCAAAAGTAATACCATACATTTTGAAACCTTTGTTTTTGCGAACGAATGAACAACAATTTAACCAAACATCTTCAGCAACACATCTTGACGATTTAAAATTTCAGATTTATCTAGCATGGAAACTCGTAATGCCTTTACTGACTCCAAATGCAGTGACATCACATTTTCTCCGCTGCAACAAATGCTACTGTAGCAAACAATGGACAGGCTAGAAATTCTGACTTCCAGAAACATAAGTGCACGTTCCTTAGTGTCGGTTCAACATAGCAAGCAAACATGTGTCATTAGCTTTGTGATACATCAATATATAGTAAATGGACAGGTACCAGGTTGATTTAGCTTGAACAAGCTATCAATCAAGAAGGTAGCCTGCACTACATCTACATAGCGTGGTACTAGCCTGAATTACAGAGACAAAGATGACATACTTGTGCTGCTTTAGTTGATTTGAGCTTCACCTTGACTTAAATTAACTGATAGTAGGTCCATCCTCATGCATAGCCTTCTATACGCTGAACTGAAACCCTTCACATATACCAAAGGCATGATATAAGTTGAGGAGCATGAAAAAAATACATGGGAAATATAGAGAAATGGTAACAACATTTATACAGGAAGACTTCTCCATATAAGAAAATAACCAAACAGCACAACAGAACAATAAGGGTTGTGCTATTCTGAAGTGTCAGAAAAATCCTGAGGAAGTGGTCCCAATTTCAAAAATTAAAAAAAGGAACATGCAGTAATAAATGTTGGCACAAAAAAGCTAGAAACTCAGGAAGCAATACATCAGTGTTACATTCTCATTTTAAAAAACAATTTTGAATTCTGGTATGACATTTCATCTATTACATGCTCACGTAAAAGCTAACGATCATCTTTTTATGAATTTGGCAGAAAAATGGAATGATATGATTGAACTTACTTCACTGCAACACAATGTACAAAAAGCAAGCATTTGTGTTTTGCTCTAAAGCAATAAGCAAGATGACACCATGGTTCAGAACTAATACTACAAATCCAGGCACTTCCATTCATATAATTTGGAAATATACTGTACAAATAAGGAAAATGTGACAGTAATATCAGTTAACTTACATATGTTAAGTTGTTTACTAAGAAACGCCAAAACATTGTGAACTCTGTCATCATACACTTCACATTTGACTTCAAGCGTCTTAAAGTGTTGTGATATTGCTGCTGACATCTCCAATGGTTTGCAGCTGAGTTTAATCTCCACTTTATGTGTAGGTCCCTGTGGTAAATACAGTGATTTTGCCAAGATCAATGGACAAACTAGAATTATAATTAGTTCTAGTTTCTAAAACACAGAAGTTGCATTTGAAATTATATACCTCTGAGTATAGTTGAAGAGTGAGTTTCTCCAACACTGGTGAAAGCTTGAGGATGCAAGCTAGGGCG
This sequence comes from Hyparrhenia diplandra, assembly GCA_015847255.1. Taxonomy (NCBI): domain Eukaryota; kingdom Viridiplantae; phylum Streptophyta; class Magnoliopsida; order Poales; family Poaceae; genus Hyparrhenia; species Hyparrhenia diplandra. Next base: position 24,947 of record JADLZK010010770.1, on the reverse strand, counting down.
CTGAAATCAGCAGGCTTGCACCAGTATTCATTGAGTAGCAAAGACTTCAATTTGTTGAAACTAGAACAAAATGTTAGTTCCCTTCTGAAAAGAAACTAGACAATGCAAACAAAGAAACATAAGTAAATCTAAATGTAGGCTGCAGGCATGAACATTATAACTCAAGTGTGCAAGGATACCATGTCAATGTCATGAGATATCAGCACCAAGTTCTGAACTTCTGATAAACCTTGCAAGAGTATACTTTGGTTGCTGTCATTATCAGAGTCAAGGGCATTCAATTCGTAACTGAAGATTTTGACAGTTGCTGTCTGTAAGTATGGCATCCTCTGAAATGATGGAGTCCTACCATCCTGAACTTCAAGCCATAGTGAAACAAGATTCGGGGTACAGATAGACAAGCGCGATTCAAAACTAAAACCACCACCCTGGATGGTTAGACGCTTTAGGGATTGTGACGAGATGAGCAAGAGATCCAATAGGCTGCACTCATCAATCTTAAGGTCTTCCAAATTGGGGCAGCATGAGAAGTCAAGCAATCTGGGCGGTATGAAAAGTCCTTCAAGCTCAAGATTCTTCAGGTATTGGGAGATGAAGTAAGGATGGCCATCAAGAGAAGGAATATCTCCCCAATACTCGCCAAAACAAATGAGCTGCAGCAACCGGACTTTGCACTGGAGAGCTATACGGATCCAAAGCACGATGCGGTTCATGCAGAACTTATAATCCTCGCCACCGTCGAGACGGACACGGAACTCGCACATGTCGAGCGGCGTGTCTTCACGGATTTGCAGGCGTAGCCGTTGGTCCACGAACTCAATCTCTTCCTTCGTTCCGCCACCACACACAAAGCGCAGGCTGGTGGTGGACTTCCACAGGTGGCGCCAGCGCTTGGCGAGCACACATGACCGCACCACGTCCTGCGCTGGCAGGAATGAGAGAATGTGCTGCAGCACATCGTCCGGGAGGTTGCTGATGCGGTCACAGCCTTCGACCAGAGCTGCAGCGGCGGCAGACGCAATTTCGGGCGCTTTCCGAGGCGGCATCCTGCCTGCCGGCCGGCCTATCGAGGACGCCACCAGGCACTGTGGGTGTGGGACCAAAGAAACAGTCAAGAACACGAGAGGTTAGCTATAATGAAACAGCTATCAGATCGATCCACGGAGGAGACGAGGCGATGGATATGCATCTGCATCAATCACCTGAGAGAGATGTGGCGTCGGCGGTGGCGCGCAAGACGATTCGCTTCCGCTCGGCTCTGCCCTATCCCCTTCGCTCCCCCTCGCGTCCCCCTTGGACCCCTTCTCCTCAGATCCGTGACGAGGAACGGCGGCGGCGGCCCCCAAACTGCGAGAAACAGCGAGGGCGACTCCCGAGGGGAGGGCAGCGGCGGCCGGCGGCCTGCTAGCTTAGAGCGGCGGCGGCTCAGGCGTGGGGCGGCTCGTGGTTTGCTGGAGCAGAGCGAGGCGGCTGGGGCTCGGGCATGGGCCAACGGTGGCCCGGCGGGCGCAAGAGCGGCGGCGGCGACTGCGAGCCTCAGGTCCAGGGTGGAGGTAGTATTCCCCTTCCACCAACGGTTGGATTGCGCTCTGTGATTCGTGCGTCAACTGTTCTGCCAGGGTAGCCGACTGGATTCATGCCTATGAGCAACTGATGAGAGGTTGTAAAATTAAACAGCTAAATCAATGATTTAGCTATTTTCTAAATAGAAAAAAAACTCCAAAAATAGATAATTTCTAGAGTCTTCTTAGTTTGTCGTACTACATTTTTTAAAGAGCCATATCATCAATATTTGTTTGAGGGCTCCATGTCATCGGCACCCAGCCACTGCAGCCCCTAACTACTGACTAAGCAAAGGTCGACAAACAGTTGGTTTTAGGCATAGCCACATTTAGTCCATAGACAACCAACCATGGATCCCTCGGCTTCTCTAGCTTGACATCTTGACGCTTCACGATAGCACCGCTCTCACGTATTGATGGAGAAGATGAAACTCTCGAATACGGAAAGGAGATGGGTCCGAGCTAGCGATCGGGAACGTTATGGTGGATTGCCTATCAACACGGAGGGCCTAGACTAGCCTCTAGGAAGGTCTGGTGTCCGATTCGGGGCGTCGACTATAAGGACCTCGAATCTAATCACTTTCTATTCATGTTCCATCAACCAACAGGAAAGAGAAGGGCGCTAGAGGACGAGCCGTAGTGTTCGGGAAGGATCTAATCATTGTGGTTGATTCTGATGTGAATAAAAGACTAAAAACAATAATTTTGAGTGTGTCCCAATTTAGATTAGGGCTTTGGGAATACCACTTGGGATCGCGGTTGGCCAATACCTACGGATCAAGGTTAAGCTAAACATCAACAAGTCGCTAATGCAGGAAGTTTCTTTGGTAGTGGATGAAGATGATAACACCTTATGGTTCCCCATACTCTATGAATTTCTCCTAGAGTTCAACTGCAACCGTTGCATCATAGATTCATAGGACATACAAACAAATCATGTATAGCGGAGACAAATCATGTATACCGGAGCTGGTGGAGGGGGGGGGCAACAATACATGAAGCTAAGTTTTTTGCCAAATAAGAGATGGGATGAGGGGTATGCAGCCCTAGGGAAAGAAGCAGGTGAAATGGTTCTTTGCCAATGGTAGTAGCAGAGAGGAGGATAGAGGAAACAGAGGGCTCCACTGACCTTGAGGAGGGAGATAGGACGAGTATGTATGTGTAATGTGTATGGAGGACAAAACAGGGAGGAACAGGTAGTGATGAGCAGTGACGAAGCCAAAACTATTTTTAGGGGGGGCTGAAACCATGCGGATGTTGATTTGCATGGAGATTTAATGGTGGATTTTTGTTTTTGCTACAGTAATTAACCTTGATTTCCTATTTTTAGGGGGCTAGAGCCTGGCCTGCCCGACCGCTGGCTCCGTCGCTGGTGATGAGCTCACTATGCCCCTGCATAGAAGGGAAAATCCAGAGCTCACTAAAGAGGTTTGTGCCCCTGCAGAGAAGGGAAAATCCAAAGAATTCAGCGTGCCTAAATATGGAGAAAGCAATGGATATCAAACAAAAGAGAAGGAAGTGCTTCTCTAAGCTTTAGAAAATCTTCAAACAAATGGTTTAAAGTTAGCTGTGCTTCAGCCCACCTCACATTAGAGCTTTAGATATAAAAATGGCATAAAAGTGCTCTAAAGTTTTAGAGCTCTAAAGTTTACAAGGGATTCAAACAGACCCATCCTACTCAGTTTATAAGAAGGGATCCAAACAGGCCCCTAAGCCTACTCACTAATGAGTAATGAGTAGGTTGGATCGCTAGGATTTATCACTGGGAATGAGATCACTGAATTTCTGTTGGTCCATTTGCTTCATCAAGGCATTGCATCGTAACAGTTTCAAGGCTTCACTGAGGTCCAATTTGCTTCTTCAAAGGAATTGCATCGCAACACTTTCAAGGTTCCGAAAAGAGTTCAAATTCGCACGAGACTCGTTCGCATATGCATCCAGCAGGACGAGGTACTATTGCCCGATTACTTTCGACATTTTTCTCGGCTCAAAGGTAGCACAAGCACCATATCCTTTCAAAGTTTCAATGTCAGTAGCCGCCCATTTCAAAACCCAGAAGTCTTTACATCCGTGTACATATAGAAAATCTGGTTAGTAGGCTCAGGGCGGAGTAAATATTGGACCCAAGTGTTTACTAGGCTTAGGAAGGTGTAAATAACACGGTGCTGAATGCTAGCTTTCAGATTCATCTAGAAGAAGATACATCCCTTAAACCAATGCAAACACCATGGCAAAAGAAACAATACATTTTCAAGCCCATGTTTTTGTGCAAGAATGAACAACAATTTAACCAAACGTCTTCGCTACATCATCTGGTAAATGAGAAATTTCATATTTATCGAGCATGGAAATTCAGAATATACCTTTATTGACTTCAGCGTTCTATAGTTTAGCATGACCAAAATGTGCTGACATTTGAACATTTTATCCACTGCAACAATGCTAGGAAACAATGGACAGGCCAAAAATCACACTTTGAGAAACATAAGTGCTCGTTCCTTAGTGCTGGTTCAGCATAGCAAGCAAACATGAGCTATTTGGTTTCTGATACATCGATATATAGCAAAATAACAGGTACCAAGTTAGTTTTAGAATGAGAAAGAAATTAAGCAAGAAGAGAGCCTGCATAGCGTGGTACCACACCGGGTACCTGATTATGGACAAAGATGGCATCCTTGATGCTTGTGCCTGCTTTAGTTGATCGAGCTTAACCTTGACTTAATTAAGTAATAGTAGGTCCATTGTCATGAATGACCTTCTATCCGCTGAACTGAAACCCTTCACATATAACAAAGGCATGCCATAAGTTGAGGGGCAAGAAAAAAAAATACATGAGAAACATATAGAAACAGTAACAATATTTGGATGGGAATAGACTCCTGCACATAAGAAAATAACCAAACAGCAGAATAAAACAATTTGTCCAGAGACTTGACAGAAATTTATGTGGAATAATAGGTCATCACCACTTAAATAATATTGTGACAAAATAATTGTATTAGTATTATATATTCACAACACAATATATGTTTAAAATAACCACAAAAAATTCTGGTTGTGCTGTAAGTGTCAGAAAATTCCTGTGGAAGTGGTACCAATTTTTTTTAAAAAAGGAACATGCAGTTATAATTGTTGGCGCAAAAGCTAGCCACTCAGTAAGCAAAGAAAATTACATCAATGTTGCATTCTCATTTAAAAAATAATTTTGTATTCTGGTATGACATTTCATCTACTACATACTAACGTAAAAAGCTAATGGTGATCTTTTTTTTATCAATTTGTCAAAAGAAAAATGGAATGATATGATTGAACTTACTTTACTGCAATACAACGTTCTAAGTTGGTGGTGATGATAAGGTAACAAAACAAAATGTATCAAATGATTGTCACGAAGCAAAAGTAAATTGATTAACAAGAATAAAAAAACAAGCATTTGTGTTTCGTTCATTAGCAATAAGCAAGTTAACACTTTTTTTGCAACAAATAAGCAAGATAACACTGGTTCAGAACTAATGCTATAAATCCAGATACTTCCATTTATATAATTTGGAACCAGTACTGTAAAAAATAAGGAAAATGTGACTGAGATAACTTACATATGTTAAGTTGTTTACTAAGAAATGTCAAAACATTGTGAACTCTGTCATCATACACTTCACATTTGACTTCAAGCGTCTTAAGGTGTTGTGATATTGCTGCTGACATCTCCAATGGTTTGCAGCTCAGTTTAATCTCCACTTTATGTTTAGGTCCCTGTAGCAAATATAGTGATTTTGCCAAGATCAATCGAGAAACTAGAATAATAGTCTGTTCTAGTTTCTACAACGATGAAGGTCCATTTGAAATTTATATACCGTTGAATGTAGTTGAAGAGTAAGCTTCTCTAACACTGGTGAAAGTTTAAGGAGGCAAGCTAGGGCACTGAAATCAGCAGGCTGGCACCAGTATTCATCAAGGAGCAAAGACTTCAATTTGTTGAAACTAGAGCAAAATGTCAAGTCCCTTCTGAAAATAACCTATACAATGCAAACAAAGAAGCATCAGTAAATTGAAATGTAGGCTGTAGACATGAACATTATGACTCAGTGTGTAAGAATACCATTTCGATTGTCGGGAGATATTAGCACCAAGTTCTCGACTTCTGATAAACCGTGCAAGAGAATACTTTGGTTGTTGTCATAATCATCAAGGGTACGTCATGGACATTGACAACTGCTGTTAGTAAGGATGGCATCCTCTTAAGTGATGGAGGGCTGCCACCATAGATTTCAAGCCATAGTGAAACAAGATTCGGGGCACAGATAGGCAAGCGCGGATCATAGCTAAAATAACCACACTTGATGGTTAGACGCTTGAGGGATTGTGACGAGATGAGTTCAAGACCCGATAGGGACACAGCTAACAATCTCAAGGTCTTCCAAAAATGGGCAGCAGGAGAGGTCAAGGAATCTGAAAAACATTTCATCGACATTTTCAAGCTCTAGCATCTTGAGGTTTTGGGAGATGAAGTAGGGATGGCGTTCTCGAGGACCAAAGTCATGATAAATGTCCATATCGATGAGCCGGAGCACCCGGACTTTGCACTGGAGAGCTATACGGATCCAAACCTCGATGCGGCTCATTTCAAACTGTTCACCGTCCTCGTCGTCGTTGCGACGGAAACGGAACTCGCACGTGTCGAGCGGCGTCTCTTCGCGGATTCGCAGGTGCAGCAGTCGGTCCACGAAGTTAAGCTCCTTGATGGACTTTCGTTCCGGTGTTCTGCCGCACAGAAAGCGCAGGACGGTGGTGGATTTCCACGAGTGGCGCCAGCGCTTGGCGAGCACACATGTCCGCACGGTGTCCTGCGCCGGCAGGAAGGAGAGAATGTGATGCAGCACGCCGTCCGGGAGGTTGCTGATGCCGTCGCGGCCTTCGGCAGGAGCTGCGGCAGCGGCGGCAGTAGCAACTTTGGGCGCTTTCCGCGGAAGCATCCTGCACTGTGGGTGTGGGACAAAAGAAACAGTCAAGGAACACACTGAAACGGCTACCAGATCGATCCACGGAGGAAGAACAGGAGATGGAGATGCATCTGCATCAATCACCTGAGAGAGAGGCGGCGGCGGCGGGGACGGGCCGCCACGCAAGACGATTGGCTTCCGCTTGGCTCTGCCCTATCCCCTTTCCTCGCCCTCGCCCGTCCCTTCTCCCTGCCGTCCCCTTCGCCTCAGATCCGTGACAACCTCCAAGGGGCGGGCAGCAGCGGCGGCCCCTAAACTGCGAGAAGCGGCGGCGGCGGCGGCGGGCAACTTGCTAGCTTAGAGCGGCGGGCCGTTTGCTCGAGGAAAGAGAGGCAGCTCGAGCTCGGGCTCGGGCATGGGGGTAACGGTGGCCCGGCGGGCGCAAGAGCGACGGCGGCGGCTGCGACCAAAGCTCGGGTAGCTCGGAGCCGCCGGAATGTCTCGCCGTCTCGGTGCCACCGGGAGGAAGTATTCCGCTTCTCCCCACCGTTGGATTGCGCTTTGTGATTCGTGTACTGTTTTGCCCGTGTTACTACAGTGAAGAATTCACTGAGGTTGATTGACTCGCTTTATTACTCTTCCACGGGAAGCCTCACCCTACTACACCAATTTTGAGCTTTTATTTCAATATATAATATTCGATGTATAATAAATCCTTTTTTAGTAAACAATACTAACTCCGTTCTAAATTATGTGGCGTTTAACTTTTGACACATAGTTTGATGGTTTGTCTTATTCAAAATTTTGTACAATATGCACATCTTTTCTTGTGACTTGCTTTATTAATAAAAAGTTCTTCAAGAATGATTTAATTTGATAATGTTTGTACAATTTTTTTACGAATAAGAAGAGTGGTTAAGCTTGGGGTAAAAAAAGTCAAACATATTATAAATTGGAATGGTGGAGTAATATTTAATGAAGTTTATAAAAAGGATCATTATTCATACAAATTAATATGCAGTGAAGATTGACAATGTTGAACCTTTCAATAAACAATCAAATCTTTAAATAGATATTATCATTATCAAATATCCATAAAAGTGGCATTGGCCGAATCTAGATGAAAATTCAAGATCCAAGGTGGCATCGGGCGAAAACCTCATATTGTAGTGGTGAAACAAATAAGAGTATAATCTAATAAACAATCACCGAGGAAAGCGGTAGTGAAGGTGAAAGATGGTTGATCAACTCATTTGTGGCGACCATTTGTGTCGCCAACGAGGGTATTTTAGCGTATGCAACGGCTATTGTGGTTAGGGAGCTTTTGGAGATGAACAATCATGGCAAGAGAGAGAGGGGGGATGGACAAAAACAAAAGAGACTCGAAGGTTGGATTGGGTTTGTATTGCATTATGGATAATTGCCATCCAACTTCACAAGAAGGTATGGAACCAACGTTAGGTGGGCACCCTTTTTAGGAGCCCTACGAAATTCATGGATTTGGCCTCCTAGCTCCATTCTTTTCTAACCTAGATTTCATGGACTTAAGCGTTTGGCTTACATTTCGTGAAGTGTAACTACTTTTCATTGATTTGAGATTGGTGGAGTAATGGAGTGCTTCAAACAAAGTCTTGATATGCTACCGTAGCAAGAGATGCATTCATCCTTTCGTCGTTAAGATATGAGGATGCCATTCTTCTAACATACTGAGTCTTAAGTCTACTACTTTAGACATGATTTTACCAAGACACCTATTGTCTCATCCATTGAACTTGTTAAGACACTTCCAACCCGAAACTAGGATGATTTCTAGGTATATTAATTAACTATGGCACCAACTAAGCAAAATGATGATGTCTATAAAAGAAGACAAGGAGAGAAGACATACATTTGGATATAAAATTCTTCTTTAAAGAACACCGGTTATTTATTGAAAATATATTTCTATATAGTTTTAAGTTGACAAGTATAGAAAGTATCTCATATTTCTTTAAATAGATATGAGATACTCATATTTAAAGAACACCTATTTCTATATAGTTTTAAGTTGACAAGTATAGAAAGTATCTCATATTCATACAAATTAATATGTAGTGAAGATTGACAATGTTGAACCTTTCAACAAACAATCAAATCTTTAAATAGATATTATCATTATCAAATATCCATAAAAGTGGTATTGGCCGAATCTAGATGAAAATTCAAGATCCAAGGTGGCATCGGTCGAAAACCTCATATTGTAGTGGTGAAACAAATAAGAGTAATCTAATAAACAATCACCGAGGAAAGCGGTGGTGAAGGTGAAAGATGGTCGATCAACTCATTTGTGGCGACCATTCGTGTCGCCAACGAGTATTTTAGCGTATGCAACAGATATTGTGGTTAGGGAGCTTTTGGAGATGAACAATCATGGCAAGAGAGAGGAGGGATGGACAAAAACAAAAGAAACTCGAAGGTTGGATTGGGTTTGTATTGCATTATGGATAATTGCCATCCAACTCCACAAGAAGGTGGACAAAAACAAAAGAGACTTGAAGGTTGGATTGGGTTTGTATTCCATTATGTATTTCATAGGGCTCCATTTTTTTGTAACCTAGAATTCATGGACTTAAGCGTTTGGATTACATTTCGTGAAGTGCAACTACTTTTCGTTGATCTGAGATTGGTGGAGTACTTGAGTGCTTCCAAACAGTGCTGATATGCTACCGTAGCAAGAGATGCATTCATCCATTCGTCTTTAAGATGTGAGGATACCATTCTTCTAACATAGATAGAGTCTTAAGTCTACTACTTGCACATGATTTTACCATGACACTTATTGTCTCATCCATTGAACTTGTTAAGACACTTCCAACCCAAAAACTAGGATGATTTCTAGGTATATTAATTATAGCGCCGACTAAGCAAAATGATGATGTCTATGAAAGAAGATAAGAAAAAAGATGTTATAGATGACAGGAGAGAAGACATACATTTGGATATAAAATTCCTTTTTAAAGAACACTATTTATTTATTGAAAATATATTTCTATATAGTTTTAAGTTGACAAGTATAGAAAGCATCTCATAGTTCTTAGTTTGACACTATGCTTATCACAAATTCTTTGTGCCTACCAATATAGATTTAGAGTATTTTCACAAAAAAAATAATATAGATTTAGAGTATACAAATGTAGTAGTAGCATGTCGGCTCGCATGTCTTCCCATCTCACCAAACCCGTCGACGGTGGACTCCTCCTAATCCTCACCATCATCATCACGTGCTCTCAATTAACCAACCCTCTCCAACCAATCCAATCCCCATTTCGTCGTAATAATTACAAGAAAGCCCCTCGCCTAGCTTCCTCCCCGTTCCCCTCCGGCCTCGCCGTTCATGGTGCTGCTGGTGGCCGTCCACCGCCTCTAAATGGCGCAGTACAGGCAGCAGTACGGCGGCGGCTTCTCCGACTCCCGCGGCGGCCACCACCAAAACCACAACCACCAGGTGCTCCCGGACTGGCACCGGTCCAAGCCGTCCTCCCGGATCCGCCGCCCCGGGAAGCCCGCGCCGCGCCGCCGCTCGCCGGCCGCCGCTGCCGCCGTCGCCTCCGCCGCCGCGCTCCTCCTCCTCGCCGCCGTCTTCCTCCTCTCGCGCCGCATCTCACGCAGCCCCGCAGGTTGGCTTCCCTTCCCTCGCGCCCGTTGGCTTGCCTTCTTTCTCTCCCTTTCCTCTCCTACATAAAAAGATCGCATCTTCTCTTTCTCGCCCCCGAGCACTTCTGTGGCGCGATTCGGTGCCGCCCGAGAGGGAGCTCTCGATCCTGTCTCATGTCTGGTTCAAGCTCCCATTGCGCGCTTGATTTCAAAACTTATTTCTCCGCTTGGTTTGCCCTGTCGTCTCTGTGATTTCGTAGAGATCAGCCAGGATTCGTCGTTGCCGGAGTGGAACCAGAGCAAGAGCTGGAAGGAGCTCAAGTTCGGGCACGGCGGGGGCGGCCGGAGCGCGCGGGACTCGAGGTACTGGGACAGGGACGACAGGCGCCGCGACGAGGACTACACGGAGGACGAGAAGGAGAAGATCTCGGGTGGAAGTGGGACCTCTGCCGATGCTGGCGACAGCGGCGATAAAGGTACCGCCACCTCCTCTGAGGCAGGTGGTGAGGATAAAGGGTTGTTGACTCTAGAGACTGGCGGTGGCGCGAAGGACGTTCCGGAGGCGTCTGAAGGTGGGAAAGGAGGGACCTTGTACAATGAGGGTGGCAGGAAGGAGTTGGAGCAGTATGAGGCTGCAGCCATGGGAGCCGCTGGGACAGGGGTGAAGGAGGTTGATCCAGATGATGAGTATGATGATGGCATCGATGCGCAGGATGATTTGGAGGAACTTCACCTGCATTCGTCTGATGGTGGGAGGAAGCTTGGTGGTGGTAGCCATGAGAGTGCTGAGAAGAAGGACGAGGTCGCCACTGAGAGGCATGTAGAAGCAGGTGGAGGGATCACTGAGAGTCATGATGTTAGTAGCCCAGACAAAAAAAGGCTTCAGGCACTGGAGATAAGAAGCGCGTGTCCAAGAAGAAAACGAAACGTAAGAAGTCTGGTAAGTTGTTTGCTTCTTTGACGTTGCTTGTAATTTGAAAATTTTTAATCCTTATGTAGTAGTTTAACTTCTTATAGACATTTTGATTCCAGCGAGGCAGTAGCTTGGGATAACTCAAAAACTCTGCATTTTTTTTTTTTGCTCTACTATTGTTCTATAGCTAATTGGTATTTCTATGTTGTTAATGAGGTTAAAATTTTGTTTCATATTGATTTTAGCTGTACTGACTCCTAAGAACATTATTTTGTTTAGAAACAAAAATTCTTCTTTTAGGAATCCTCTAACAGGTGCTGCAGCACCTTGTAATTACCAGCATCTTAGAGCCTGAATCAACATGCCTATTGTACCTGGTGAGGACAACTCGAATAGCATGACTTGAAAATTGGACCCTGGCGTTGGACTGCCAACTAGTATTATGGTGTCACAACATTTTCGTGATTTCCTCTTGGATTTGGAACCCAATAACTGCATGAAAACTTTTTTAACGTAATGGCAGAGGCTCTGCCTTTCAATTAAGAAGGATAGAATTGACTTGGTTTATAAGGAAACCAGGCCTGATTCTCTAAACCTCTGCAGCTCCCAATTCTTGCTAACTATTTGCATGGGACTTCTGTTATGTGAGCATGTCTGCAGCACAACAATATATGATGCTTTTGCCTTAATAATTCATGCAAGTCAATTTGAAATCATTAATTGTGAGCTTCATTTTGAGGTGTATGAATATGATTTCAACATTTGATAAGGGAAATAATCAGTTCCTCCAATGACAAAAGACAGTTCTCTGTCGATATCATCATAGTCTTGAAATGTACTTTTCATATACATATAGGACATTATGAGACTGCTTTTCAACATAAATCTACATGTTCAACATCAGTTTATAAAAAAGACGTTGATGGTCAAATTTTGGATAGTTTGATTGCCGATGACTTAAAACCAATGTTTTCAAGTCGAAGACCGGCTGGTCGCGACCTGGGACCGACCAGGGCGATTAATCGGGGACATCCTGGTCGAGCACCTGGGACCCACCAGGGATCTACTAATCGCGATTAATCGTGATTAATCAGACGACCTGAAAAACAATGCTTAAAACTTCATTTTTTGTCACATGAGCAAGTAGCATGCTTTTTCAGATGGTTGTCTAATAAGTTGGGATAAATTTAGCAGGTTCAACTTGTGAAATGAAGTTTCTCAACTCAACTGCTCAACTTGTGGAGCCTGTGAGAAATGAGAAATTCGCTAGTTTTAATTTGGAGTATGTAGAAGTTGAAGAAAGACCTGTTGGATCAGAATATTGGGAACAGAGATTTGCTGGCCACCAAAGTCTGCAAGAAAGAGAGGAGTCATACAAAGCTCATGACCAACAGTTGAAATGTGCTTTTGTTAAGGGTCCAAATGGTACAAGCACTGGTTTTGATATATCTGATGATGACCGAAAAGTACATGAGTAAATGCCACATTGCTGTATCATCCTGCATCTTTGGAAATTCTGATCGACTGAGGACCCCATTTAGCAAAACGGTATGATATGTTTTTCTGGATGCTAAATATTTGACCAAATTTTTTATGCTTCTTGTGTCCTGCTTGCATTGCAGCCGCAGCTTATATTGACTTTTTCTAGGTTCTGTAGTATATTTTGGCAGGCCAAATGATCATCATTTTGTTATGTCTTGTCTCATATATTTAAATCCTAGTTCACTCAGTTTACAGTGAATTTCTATTGCTTTCTATTTTCAGAGGAACACATAAGAAACATGCGCTAGAGATACTAGGGCTGTGAAATGCAACTTCTCTTATAATACTGCGCTGATTATAATATAATATATGTCATTAAGTCTTTTAATATGGATATATAATACACTATCAACACCCTTTTGCATTTTTTTTTTACCATAACCACATTCTCTAATATGTACTAAGTTAAATAGCTGCTGCTCTTTCCTTTGCATTTTTCCAATGTTGCCAGAAATTTTAAGATGCTTCTGTAGTTGCTGTTTGAGGATTTATGTCATGACATGCAGATACTGTAGCATCTCTTAGAAATGTCTTACTTGTTACACTTCACAGATTACAAGCCTCTCAAAGAAGACAGTTTGCTTTGCTATGTTTTTGGATGAAGTGACATTGCAAACATTAGAATCTGAAGGACAGAAAATGGATAGCATGGGTTTCATTGGTATATGGAAGATCATATTGATTAAGAATATGCCGTATAATGACATGCGTAGAGTGGGGAAAATACCAAAATTTTTGGCACACAGGCTATTCCCATCATCGAGGTAAGATTGATTTTCTCTATGACAGTGCATGTCTGATTATAATGATTTTTTGGTATTCTTCTTCTTGAATTATTCTATTTTAGTGAGTTTCTCCAATTTTGAAAAGAAGATTACCTTTTGGTCCACACACCTTTTCAGTATCGTTATTTCGTATGTGCATGCATGTCATCTTTACAAGAGCACAAACAAAGGTGTTTTGCAACCCCTCGCCTTTCTCTGGGACCACCTCTCTGCTTGCAGTGCACATTACACATTCCAACAGTCCCACTTCCTGGAACTCATCACATGGCTCCACATGCTTGTATGCATGACTGATATCTCAGAAGTAGTAATCTATTCTTTTTGAGTTGTCAGCTTATCACTGTTACTGTTATCACTTTCTAGGTCTGTTAACATCATCTGGATGTATACAGTTGTAATATTTGTTTGTTCCTGGTGTGCTATATTGTCCAATTGCATTACAATCCACAGGCAGCAGAAGTTTTTCTCTCTCTTTGGCACACACATATACTGGTTTTGATTTGATCCAAGTAGTAAGTTTATAAAGAAATCTTCTTGATTTACTTTTGGGATATTTAAAACTCAAAGCTGTAAATGTTTTAAGTATTGTATGAGATTTAGAGAAACATGCAACAAAAATTTTCTATATATTTTGCTGCAAATATGAGTAAATTTACATATTAACTTTATGGAAGTACCAGTGTGCTCATTCAGATAGAAGACCTTTGTGCTCATTCTACCTGCTGCAAGGGTCTCTTATATCTGTTCTTTTAGTTTTACTTATTTTTACTTGACACCTGACAATATCGCTAAGTACATTGTTACTTGTATCAGGTTCTCAATCTGGTTAGACAGCAAACTGAGACTACAAACTGATCCTATCCTTATCCTAGAGTATTTTCTCTGGCGGCATGGTTATGAATATGCTATTTCTAATCACTATGATCGGCATTGCGTTTGGGGAGGAAGTAGCACAAAAATAAAAGCTGAACAAGTTCAATCATACAATAATTGATCAGCAATTTGAGTTTTACCAAGCAGATGGACTGACAAAGTTCAACCCTTCAGATCCCAACAAGCTGCTACCAAGCTGTGCGCTCTGTTACCTGCTAGTATTGATACTACTGTATGAGTTCTGTGGAACTAACAATTATCACTTTCTACAGATGTCCCTGAAGGCTCTTTTATCGTGAGAGAACACACACCAATGTCCAACTTATTCTCTTGCCTTTGGTACAATGAGGTTGATCGATTCACACCCGTGACCAACTCAGCTTTGCATATACATACTTAAAACTAAGAAGGACAAACTCTGACAAACCATTTCGTCTCAATATGTTTAAGGTGGGTATAGTTGTCCAAAGTAGCTAGTTTGAAAATTGCAAGCGTTGATCATATTTTGAATTTAATTGCTGATGTTGTTCGAGAATTTATTTTGTTATTTCTACACTTTTTAGGATTGTGAGAGGGCGATCAATAGCAAAGCTATTCCATCATCGGTCAGAAGAGAGACACAGTGGTGCACAGCTAACAAGATGACACATCCTTCAAGTGATGGGGGCAGAAGAGAGAGATCAGGGATTGTATTTTTGATATAGCTCAGCTACCCACAAGACTATCCATTGAAACTTTATGCCCCTGTCGAGGTGTTTATACTTTATATACTGCAAGCCATCTTACACTTGTCACTCTCCAGTCCTGCAGGCCAGTTCCCGCCTTTCATTTTTTGGAGTTGACATAGGCGGATTAGGAGTTTCTAGCTGTTTGGTTTTTCATTGTTCTCCGTAAAGCTCTGTTTATTCTTTGTCTTTGGATAATATGGCCCATGGATGATCTGGAGAAGCTATGACTATTGGCTGGGCATGGACTTCCCAGATTGTCCATGCACAATGTATTATTACCACACTACTGTAGGACTGTGTACTGAGGCCATCATTCTCCTGCAATTCTCTGTGGTCTTACTGAAATGTACCATACAATAGGAAAGTGCAGTATGTAATTTCCTCTGGGATAGCAAGTCACCGATTTTTGGCAAGATTTTTTGAAATTTCCAAACCTCTTGTGTACGTTTGATCTCTGAACCTCTTTTCACTGTACAATATGTGTGAAGTATAAAACATGTAATCTGGGTTTACCTAAGTAGTAACATTTACATTATTTGGTGGAATAAATAACTGAATTGCTAAGTACTTTTTTTATAAGAATTGCCAAGTACTTTATTCTCAGCAACCTGCTGTATGCAAAAGAATTCATTTCTGACAGACTGTCAATACAAAGTTGGTCCCGGCAATGCAGTAATGCAAAAGAATTTCGTTTCTACAAAGTATTCAGTAATACATGCAAAAGAGTTTCATTTCTGACAGACTGTCAATACATGATAAATCACAAACCAAATGAAACGAAAAATAAATCTGAACATGAGCAACACTAAATTTTTTTTACATTTCTACACCACTTGCAAAACAAACCCAAGTGATCAGACAGAAATCAGCATAAAGCCTAGCATTAGTTCTGAAGATCTCCATCCTGTCAATTATTCGATTCATCCAGTGGACAGTAGTGGCTAATCTAAAACTCACCACATGATCGATCAGGTTAGAGCCTTGTCTCTGAGGATCGCCAGCATCTCATTCCTTCCCTTGATCACCTCATCAAATACTTCATCAAGGACACAGTCGAACATCTCCACGCCTTCCCTGAGCTCACCTGACCGTGCCCTCAGCAGCTCTTCCTGCTGCTCGCCGCCGTCGTCCACCTTGCCGTTGACGAGGTCCCGGACTGCCGTGGCGACTTTCTCGTGCTCCGCCACGGCCGCGGGGCTCGGGAACCGGGCGTGGATCAAGGCCAGCGATTCGCACCACGGCTCCAGCTCAGGCGGGACGACGTCGACGACGTTGATGGCGGAGGCGATCGTGGGCCGGACCAGGACGCCGCCGTTGTTGTCGATGGTGGCTGGTGGGGCGGTCAGAGCCTGGAGCACGAACATGGACAGGATGGAGGTTGTAATCTTGGCGACGAGCGTGACGACGACCATGCCGCCAGCGTCGTCGTCCCCGCCGCCTGCGCCGGAGATGATGATCGCTCTTCCCAGTCGCTGCGCCTCGGCAACCGCAGCCTTGGCGTCGGCCATCTTTGTCGCGGAAGGCGGCCGACGCCGTCGCCAGCTGGGCCTGGCACGGCTCGGCGACGCCCTCTACGACGAGCGAGGCGGAGGCGGCAGCAGCGGCGCCGCCGTCAGTGGCACGGCGGCCGACGATGACCTGCGCGGCGAAGTCGACGACCATGCAGTAGCGGTGCATCCTGGACACGGCGGCCTTGAACGCGTTGCAGAAGTCGAGCAGCGCCGCCGTCTCCTGCATGTAGTGCTCGAACCAGTCCCCGGCGGCGGCGGCGCCTGCAGACGACGAGGAGACAACGGCGCCCGGCGGTTATAGGCACGTCGGCCTTCCTGAAGATGGCCAGCATCTCGCGCTGCATCCGCTTCACGAGCCGCATGGCGTCGGCGCACCACCGCATGGACACCGTCCCCGACAGATGATCAACCTCCAGCGTGCTCTCGAGGTGCGCCAGCCCCTCGACGAGCGACGCGCAGAAACGGCCGTGTCGCCGCCGAGACGAAGTCGACATCGCCGGCGACTGCTCTGCCGGCCGGAGGCGGCTCGTTATCCTCATGCCCAAAACCCAATGGCCAAATCCTACTGTTTGCAAAGGCTAATCCGTCCACACATATATATCTATATCTATATATCCATATGTGCCCACTTGTTCATGTGAGATAGAGCAGCTGAAATCCAAGAAGGACTACTATTGGGGAATCTTCTGCATGCATTGTTTGCAAATGGTGGTGGTTTAGGTTTCTTGGAAGAGTAGGGAAGATGATTTCAAAGGGGAGGGAGGGAGGGGAGGAGGAGGAAGATGAGGAGTGAAGCAAGAGGAGTGGCATACTATTCTATGCTATGCACCTGACCTGACATACATAGCTTGCTTTGCTTGGCCTTGTTCCTTGGTCATGCATATGGTTGTTGTTGTCAAAGGAGGTTGGATTGGGTTGGGTGTTTGGACAAAGCTCACCAAACAAACAATTTGTTGGGTTGTTTTGGACAGGTTGTTCAGATGATGTGGACATGGCAGGCAGCGTATTAAGATATGGATTGACTTGTAAGGATATGCATGCTTCAAAGGGACCCTCATGCATACATGCATGGGGCCCTTTTGTACATGTTGGATGACTTGGGATTTTGAGAAAGGGAGGGATGTAGTGAAAGTGCAGCGCTGTCGCTGAAAGAGGGCCCATATGGATGCACTTTTGCCGTCGAAATTAGGCAAAGATTCAGTACTGATTATTGAAAGTTCATTCAGAATCCGACGTACTGCGGTGTCTTTGTCATATATATACAGTGATTGTTCTTTTTTTTTTTGTTGGTAATACCCTTCAGTCTCGTTTTCTTTTCATAACAATGTGTTTTTTTTTTTTTTTGTCAAATACATATGAAATTGACTAAGCCCACACTCAATAATAGTCTCTTTTTTCTACTCCTTCGTCCATAAGAGAGCGGAAATGGATCGAAGTCTTAATTATTAGAATTTATATCCACCAAAACATGAATACTATATGGTATTTACAATTAATGATCTGGGTCTTTTTATGTGTTACAACATATTCATATTTTAATCCTTATTAGGTATGATGATTTTGTTCCTCCAAAATCATTAGTAAATTAATTGAATACTGCGTATTGCTATCGACTAAATTGAATATATAATTTATCACTATTACAATCACCAAGTTTCCTAAGGTTAATAATCCTAGAAAATTAATTATCCAAATTTAAATTCATCTAACCAATTAAAAATATTATCCATTAATTTAGTATCCGAATTATAGAGCTAAATTACATTTTACTTGACTTTTGTACCAATAAGTCAAACTCATTTATTCTTGACCAATTTTATATAAAAAGCACTGATATTCGTTACAATATTTATATGCATTTGTAACTTATTTATGCTAGGCTATTTTTCTAAAAAATAGTCAAAAAAAAAAATGATCAATAATTTGAAAAGGAATACCAATGTGCGACTTGCACGCACTAAGAGCATCTCAAGAAGCTAGCTAAATGAGATTGGATAGGTATATTTTTTTTCAAACACCACAAAGTTTTGTTCCACGAGACTAGCTATCTCCTTCCGCTAGCTATATGGGTGACGCTGCTAGCTATATTTAGCTGGGGTTCACCTAGCGTAGCAGTTTTTGGAGTGGAGGGGGATGGATGGAGAGTTGTTGGATCTCACACCCTTTGGCTAACTATTTATTTTTTTACCGTCTTTTACCTAGTCGTTTAGCTAGGAATTTTAGCTAATCTCTTGGAGCTGGGCGGGGTTGTGGCCAGGCACTCGCTGATATTTTTTTTTTACATGTCACATTAGCTTTGTCTTAAGTCAGACCTTACTATCTTTTTGACCATTTATTTTTTGAAAAAAATCTTTATAGTTCCACAACATACAAATTTTAGATTATGAAAGTATTTCTCATAGTGAAATTAAAACATAAATCTTGTCTCATGAACTATATTTTTTTTCGAAGTGTTGGTCAAAGATGCAAATGTTTGATTTAAGATAAAGCTAATAATATGACATGACATATATATAAAGACGGTGGGAGTACCACAAGCCGAAAAGAGAGATCAACGAGTTTCCAAGAAAAAAAGAGAGAGAGAGAGAGAGATCAACGTCAAGGAGGTTCAGAATTGCAGGCAACCAGAGTTTAGAAGTCAGAGCCGTCCAATGGCAATGCTAAGCTTGCCCCAACTCGGCAAATTACAAAGCAAACTCAAAAGTCCTGACCTCCTGTTGTGCACGGCAAATTAAAGCTCCAGATTGGTTTTAACTACACGTCAGAAGACACCTTTTTTAGAATCTATTCTGCATACATATGAAAGTGTAGCCTCGTAGCTTCTGGATGGCGCCTTTATATTCTGTCTGAAGAATCTTATGGTATCTGACAGAATCTTAAACACCTATATTTCGCCTATATCCTGCAAAGCACGAGGATCGGAACAGTTTCACCATGCCGGTAGCATTCTGAATCCCCCAAAGACGTGCAGATTACAGTGTAACTTCCGCTAGCTGAATTCTATCAGTGCAGCGCCCCTCCAGCAAAATCACTCTCAGGGGTGGTTGGCAGCCTCCTCAAAGATGCATGGGTGCAAAGCTTCTGGCAGTCTTGACACAGGGAGCCAAAAATTCAATCAATAAGATTAGACTGCAAATAGAAAAAGATGTGCCAATGAAACTTCAAGCTATTGTATCCAGAACTTACGAACAATTTACGCAGATAAATAATTAAAACTTCATAAATTACAAATCTGATATAAATCTTCAGGTGTTCATCATACAATATATTCAAACTTCAATCAAGCTAAGCATAAGAATCAAAATAAGTATAGAACAAGGCAATAGCCAATAGGCGCAGTGATAGACAGTTCACAGTTCATATAATATTTGACCTCCTTCATGTTTTGCACCCTGCTAATGCTTTTCCAACCTCAATTGAAACTGGTGGGTACGCTGTAAGTGGTTGCATTTTGCCAACTTCTATAGCTGGCTATGCTCCCCAGGTCCTCTTGCTACACCTCTTGACAGTCTTATGACTCCAAGATTTAGTGGCAAAGCCATCTGGATTTCCTCAGCAGGGAATCTTAACAGGGGTGAACAGATTTTTGTGCAGTCATATAATGTATACAGACAACTTGGTGCCTGTATGCAGTCATCCATTCCTGATCCAAACTTCATTCATTTCTTGCAGCATCCCTCTTTATTTCAGTACACTGGTGGAAATCAATACAATGCAATGGGTCCAAGATTTACTATTGTTGGGAATCCAGCTGAAAGCTTTGATCCACAAAAAGATGATACCTCAAACTGAATATCCATCTGATGAGAGGCTTCCACTTCCAAGAACTGGCTTTTCCTAATTCTCCTACGGCCAGAAGAGGAGGGACCATTCCAAATTATCAAGGCTTGTCTAAGTACACATAGTGCTGGAGGTGAGCACAGCAAGGATTAAGCCAGGAGGCAATCGCCAGCAGCAACCCAACCCCAGGTGGACAGGGAAACTCTGAAACCAACACATGCTTAACCAAGTGCCACTGGGAAGCAATGACATGGCTAGGTGAGAATGAAGTTTTGGTATATGGGAACAAAGACTATGGTAGATGCGTCTACCAAGTACAACTAAATAATATATAAATTTAACAAGCAAGGTTGCAAGAGTAGTGTAGCTACGACATGCGTAAAAAGAGAAAATGTAGCCGACAATGAGTGTTGGTGGTTATCTTACATATATTGAGTGTACTCAGAAATTTCAGAACGTTTTGAACTCCTTCATCGACGATTATGGCATTTAACCTTGACTGCCTCAAGGCATTGATTTGTCATAGTTGATTCAACTGTTGCATCAGGGCGTCCTTCAAATACAATGTCATATTCGAGTTCAACCTGCAGGAATGATAAATGAAGTCACCAAGGTCAATAAACAATAACTCATTACTATATATCTGAACCTAAAATGTTATAGTTTGTCCATTCAGATGTTTTTCTACCTCTTCAGAAAATAGGACAGTGAGGTTCTCTAAAACTGGTGCATGTTCAAGAATACAAGCTAGTGGACGGCAATCTGCAGGCTCACACCAGTAACCATTTAGTACCAGAGTCTTCAAGTTGGAAAATGTTGGGCACATCCTCAGATCCCTTCTGAAAATATACTGGACAGATTGAAAAAAAAAAACACAGTAAGGTGGACATGAACCTATTTAATTTACTTAAGAAGAACCCAGACGTGTGAATGCAGGAGTGTCAATTAATCAATATATCAGCACATACGAACATGACTGGATCCCATATTTTCTCATGAAATGGTGAATAATTGATGGGATTGAAAAAAGGCATATTATAAGGTTAGAAGGTCAAGTGTACCGTTGAGTGATGAGCTAACAACACTAGATGTTTAGCTTGTGCTAAACATTCAAGAAGCACACGGACCCTCTGTATCAGGATAATCTTCTGTATCTTCTTCATTGTCACTGTCACTTGCAAAGTCAATAGCTGAATAGCTAGGCTGCATAACATGATAACAACCCATGGGATGATCACAGGAGCAGTTGTTGCCCCATATGAGTGAATCCCTGACATATGCATCCACCAACTCTGGCATACTCTCCAGAATGGGAGCCCTGAATGCCCAGACCTCCAACCACAGCGAAACGAGATGCGGAGCACTAATTTTAAAGAGTCGAGGATCTTCCAAGGAGTTGCATTTTGTGATGACCAGGCGTTTAAGTGATGGGGACATAATCTTGCTGACATTCACAAAAAAGCAGGACCTAATCTCCAAATGTTCCAACGCAGGACAGTCGTCCAGGTTGAGATTAGACTCAAACAATACGCCACAGAGCTCTAGCCTGGTCAAGTGCCGCGAGATGAGGACCTGCCGCTTATCACGAAATAGTCATTAAGTCTTTCGACATCGTTGAGGACCCGAAGCGCCTGTACCTGACACTTGAGGGAAGTGTGGATCCAGCGGTTGACGGTTGTGCAGATGTAGTAGTCGCCAAGCATACCGATCATGATCTCACACTCGTCGAGGGGCGCGCACTCGAGCCCGTTGAGTCGCAGGCGAAGCAGGTGGTCCACGAACTTCTGGACCTCCTCCACGGTGCCCCCCGTGATTCTCAGGCGTCTGGTGAGCTTCCAGACGTGGCGCCATGCCCGCGCGAGGATGCAGGTGCGCACGGCCTCCTGCGCCGGCAGGAAGGACAGGATCTGGGCTAGGACTTCGTCCGGAAGCCGGCTGAGGCGGTCTGCCGGGTGGATTACAGGAGCCGCCATCGCTTGGTACCCACCGAATCAGAGCGCTGTCGCTAACTGCAAGTGGAGATGAGCGATGAGCAGAGAGGGACAGGAGGAATCGGAGCAAGCACGAACAGAGTGCAAATGCAAGCGACGAGCGAGATCCCCAACTCACCTCGCGACCTCCAGCTCGGCGGCAGAGACGTTGCTTCGGTCACGTTTCCAGTCCCCGATCAACCATTCATCGCTTCAAGGGGAGCGCGCGTCTATCGGCGGGTGACTGGGGGACGCAGCATTGTGTGTGCGCGCGAGCGCAAGGCGCAAGCGCGGCGGCGAGATGGAGCGGCGGCGCCGGCGGCCGGATCGAGGGTTTGGCGATTGGGGATTGGAATGAGCAGCACAGCACGTCGGTCAGGCTGGGCCTTGGGCCTTGGGTATTTGTCGATGCGGGCCAAGGATAGATACAGGCTAGAGACCAGTTTACAACCATTTCATTTCATTTGGAATAATTTAGACACAGTAAATTTTGTTTTGAGTTTTCACAATTTGAACTTCAAAATTTTTGAGTTTTCCAAACGAACTTAGACATACCGAAACTAAATTTTAGATCTCAGAAAAAAATATAAAATACTATAGTTGACAACTTCTTCGTTCGAGATAATATATGGTATGGAAATTTAGTTTGAAGTCCACACGTATTGAAATTTAAAATTTCAAATGATGTCGAATGCAGAAATGATAAATCTAAAGTTTTATATTTTGGAGAGTTATACAACTTATAGTTGACAATTTTTTCTATTTAAAATTATTTATCCAAGAAAACATTATGCTTGAATTTCCTCACATTTGAAATTCAAAAAATCACAATTGGGCTTACAAGTACAAGGGTAGAAACACAATAACCCCATAAATTAATTGAATACTCGTATTTATCGGCTAAATTGAATAGATATACTTATGGACTAGTACAATCAACAAGTTCACCTAGGTTAATAATCCTAGGGAATTTATTTTCAAATTTAAATTCAAATCCGATCAATTAAAAATAATATCCATGCACTCATGATATGAATTAAGAGCTTTGCAAATGGAATTAACCCTCTATCCTAAATTATATTTTACATTTTTTTTTGTACCAATACGTCAAACTCATTTTATTATTGACCAATTTTATATAAAAAAGCACCCACATTTAGTTTCATTAGAACCATCATATGCATTTGTAACTTATTTATGCTAGATTATTTTTTTCTAAAAAAGCAGTCAAAAATAAAGAAAATGATCTGTAATTTGGAACGGAATACCAATCTGCAACCTGCGTGGCACTAAAAACTCGTGTCTCTACGGGGTTGTGGGCTAGGCACTCACTGATATTTTTTTACATGTCACATTATCTTGGTGCCTTTTGTCTGCTATCTTAGGTCAGACATTACTATATTTGACCATTTATTTTTTTTAAAAAAATTTAATAGTTTTATAACATATATGATATAGATCGATTATGAAAAGTATTTCTCATAGTGAATTAAAACCTTAAATCTTTTCATGAACTATATAAAATTTTTTTCAAAATTGTTGGTCAAAGATGCAAATGTTTGATTTAAGATAAAACTTACCAGCAGCCTAAAAAAAAAAAAAAAAAAAAAGAGAGATCAATGTCGAGGAGGTTCAGAATTGCGGGCAACTAGAGTTGAGAAGTCAGAGTCCAATAGCCATGCTAAGGTTGCCCTTAACTCGGCAAGTTACAAGCAACTCCAAAGTCCTGACATCCTGTTGTGCACGCCCAAATTAAAGCTCCCAGATTACTTTAACTACACTTCAGGAGACATTTTTTTAAAAAATCTATCTGCATATATCTTAAAGTGTAGCTTCTAAGGCGCTTTTTATATGGTATCTCACAGAATCTGAAACATCACCTTATATATATTTCCCCTATGTCTGCAAAGCACGACAATCGCAACAATTTCACCGTGCCATATTATTGCATACGTACAAAACAACTGACTAGTAGATATGCCAATGAGAATTCAAGCTATTGTTTCATTCAATAAGATTAGATTGCAACAGAACTAAAGAACTCAATCAATAAGATTAGATTGCAACAGAAAAAGATACAGAGAATTAAAGAATTCAATCAATAAGATAAGATTGCAAATAGAAAAAGATATTGAAAACTCAATACATTACAAATCTGATTCAAATCTTCAGGTGTTCATCACACAAATATGTTCAAATCCAATCAAGGCTACGCAAGAATCAAAATAAGTATAGAACTGGGCAATAGCCAACAGGCATGCAGTGATACAGACAGTTTTCACAGTTCAAATATTATTTGACCTATTTCATGTTTTCATTCTGCTAATGTTTTTCCAACCTCAAATAAAACTGTGTGAGTACGCTGTGGTTCCATTTTGCTACCTTTTTATGGTTGGCTATGCTCCCCAAGGTCCAATTGTACACCCTTTGACAGTCCAATGACTCCAAGATTTAGCGGCAGGCATCTGCATCTGGATTTCCTCCAGCAGGGAATCTTACAGGGGTTCAGATTTTTGTGCAGTCGCATAAAAGTATACGGACAACTTGGCTGCTGGCGTATACGCTAATCCATTCCTGATCAAAACTTCATTCATTTCTTTTGATGTTTGATCCACAAAAAGATGATACCTTAAACTGCATATCCATCTGATCAGAGGCTTCCACTTCCAAGAACTGATTTCCTAAATTCTCCGCGCCAGAGAGGAGGGAC